>JARHVA010001034.1:3467500-3780000 GCA_037957365.1 Torreya grandis | reverse complement strand
CATGGGATTTTCTTGAGCATTCTAAATAAATTTAGGACAAGTGTCTCATGTTTGATGAGGAGAGGGAGTTACAAATAAGACTTTACCTAAATTGGGAGTTTTCTTGATTATGACATTCTCTTACACAAGATCAATCATCACCTATCATCAAGATCACTCTCCAATAAGCATTCTTTGACACTTGGCACTATAATATGTTCATCATTTCTAACTAATCTATATGATGGGTCTTGTGACACATGTTAGGGCACCTCATATGCTTAGCTTCATCAGAAACATCTTAAAAATCCTCCCAACTTAAGTTTACACTATGCTCACTATGTCATTTTAGACTAGCTAAAGTGAGAGGCTTAGAAGTGAAATGGGTGATCATTCTCAAGATCTAAAAATGGCATGAAGAGTTGATTAAAGTCCAAATCTATCCTCCCAAGTGATTGGAATCCTTTGATCATCTTTAGGACCTGCAAAAAATAATAAAATGTCAAGAAAACCTATTTCCTATATCACTTGTATGGATTTCATACAATCTAATTCCATGTTTTTATCCTCATGGAGTTGTAAACACTTTATCTTCATCACGCATGGTCAAACTCATCTATTTAGATTCAATTTTGGCTTGATTTCCACCATTGGGTCCTAAAATAGGGTTGGCAAGGGTTTTGAGGTCATTATACCTCTTAGCCTTTGTTCATAAAGGATACACATTATAACTTCCTCTAAATTTCACTGAGGGATCCTCACGGAACTTCTCTATCTTCCTAAAATGCCTCAAGATCCCATGCATAAGCTCATGAAAGTTATGAGCTTTTCAACTTGACCATTCAAGTCATTTTGTGCATTCTATGAGGTTTTGGGAGATTTTAAGCCAAGAATTGGATTATTATTATATTTTATTTAAAACCAATAGTTAAAAAATCTAGGTATACATCTCAAAAACATGCCTCAATTATTGGAATGGATTTCAAATAGCTATAAATGAAGATGACCCCTGTTTAGTAACTAGGCCTAGACCTTGTCAATAGGTCTGTCTACACCCTTGGCCAAAATTAAGGCTCTAATATATTTATTTTCATATTATAAGGTTTAAAATCTATATATTATCCCCATAATCATGATAAAATCACTTATGAATCTTAACTAAGGTCAAAAATGAAAATGACCATCCTTACCAAGCTCTTTGCTTACTCTTCTTTCCCATGGTGACTGTAACCTTTATAGTGTAGGATACCCTATTTGATTTCAAAGAATATAGTAAGGTTTTTTAGGTATTTTTATGTTCCATATATCTTATCCAACCTTAACTTAATCTTTTCTTGCCCTCTAGTCATCAATTTCACCATTTTCCTCAAAATTGCCATCTTCATACAAGGTAAAATTGCACCTCCTCTAAGATAAAATAGAGAGGGTTTTCCATATTGGACTTGGAAAATTGATAATTTTATCATATTTTTTAACCCAAAAGGGTAATATTTAAAAAAAATTATATTTCAAATATAAGGACAGACTACCAAACTCTTGACATTTTTTAGGCAGACTTTATGAGTAGGCAAACTGTGAGGGTAGGCAGGGCATAGGTTATATTTGGAGAAAAATGGAGGATTTTGAGATAATTAATTACATTTAAAGATAATTCATACCTTAAATAACCTATTAAAACCATTTCCTATCTTATTTTCCCCTCAAACACCTTTCATGCTTTTGGAAACCTAGACTAGGTCTTATGGCTGCATAGAATGGGATCCCTATTTAGGCTTTCCTATAGGCTATCTGAGCTTGGTTTTAGACTTTAAGGACAAAATATAACCTTATATTGATTTTAAAAATCTCATATTAGTCTTATTACAATATTTTTCAAGGATAAACTCACTCCTTTTCATTAATTCATCCCTCATCCCAAGATTAGGCCATTGCTTGCATGGACTGAGACAGGCCTACAGGTGCTTATTTGGAATCTCTAGCATTTGGTTTTGATTTGTATGGAATTTTTATCTAGGATACTTAGGTATTAATTCCATCCTCATTATTTTTACTTTCCTTATAATCCTTAAAACCAACATTACTTCATGTTTAGGTCCTCAACTAAGATGCTCTGTCTTGACTGGACTGAGACCATTTATCATGGCTATAGGTGCATTCTTATGATCTTAGCATTAGCATGGATTTTTACCAAGTCTAATTTAATAATTTTTAACTAATTTTAATTTTTTTAATCTTAATTATTCACCTTACCAAGCTTCATCTATCCTCTTGAACCTAAAACTGCCCACTAACTTATCAGTACTATTATAGGTAACAATCCATAGGCATGTAGGTTAATCTAGATTTGTCCACACTTGTATTAAGGTAACCATTCACATTAAATTAAAATTTTATCCAATTTTAAATATCCATGTGATTTTAAAACCTCAAACTTCCATCTCACTACCAATATACTCTTTGACTACGTTTCATGAGTTTTAGGCTGCCTATAGGTGTATATATGGAGTGTCTCCCATTGATTTTGATGTGATAAAACTTATTGGATTAAATTTAGGTATAAAATTTTATTTTAACCAACCTTATCACTTTTTATCCTTTAAAACACCATGCATAATTCAAATTAGGCCACTGTCTAAGGTGTTGGCTATAGGTGCTTGTCTTAGACTTGTTATACAAACTGGGGAGGGTACATTAGTGATCAAAACCTAAAAATACACCTTTTCTATGTAATATTAGCTCATAATTACTATTTATAACTATTTTTTATTGATCTCCCTTGATTTTATAGCTTAGGATCATCAAATTGAAGTGCAAAGTCACTTTTTCATCCATACCCTATAGACTTCACTGCCTTTTTTTCAATGGTTTTTTGAAAACTTTGAGGGTTTAATTCACTTACACTTTACACCCAAAAATTGGAATGGCTTTTTTAGGTGTATATGACACAATACCAAACAATAAAATGTGTTGTAAACTCCTTTTATCATGGAAAATGTTATTTCACAAAAGCTCAAGGATATTTGTCTACAACTTTTAGGGACAATGGAACCAATACAGTCAATTCATAATTTTAAAGGAAAAACTCCAACTTGCATGGAATATTATCCCTCATGAAATGAGATATATGAACCTTTTTTTATTCTAGGACTTCAATATGAATTACATCATGTGTTTCATGATTCATAACTCTATATAACCTCTTGGAACCCATGTATAAGCTGACTGTAAACTGACGAGGCAGTGAACAAGAAAGATGTGGATAATTTACCTTGAATGGATTGATAATTTTATATTTAAAAAGGTAATTAAATGAAATAAATTTTCAAACATGAATCCAAGTACATTATCATCACCATGGAGTTCCTTCCACATTGAGAAAACATAGGTTTTGCACCCATGACTTCAAACTTTAAGAAACAAGCATACTTGGAAAATTATCTTTAAAGGCATCAAGAGAGAAAGTTTTGTATGATGGAAAAACCATTTAATATGGAATATTACCACCTAAAAAAACTCTATCAAACTCACATAACTCCATGGATTCCTAAAAATAAGAAATAGATGCATAACCATACCCCTCTTGAATGCAAGTTTATAAAAAGTTATTTGAGGTGTAAGTGATTGTTCATGAATAATGATCCACCACTATGAGATTTATTATTATGTATTTTAAGTTCACTCAGATTAATATTCACCTATATAATCATTCTTCCTGACTCCACTTGTACAACACATAGTAAGTGTTTGAAACTACTCCTCTTTAGCTTACTAATGGAAAATAAAGGAAAATGAGTTAGGAATGATTTTTTTTATGAAATATCTACAATAAAAATGTGGAAATGACCTTGGTGAAGGTGAAGAGTCACACCACCATTTTTTTATCTGCATGTACACTTGAGAAGTCCATACAAGTGCTACAAATGGGCCTATTTTTAAGGGAAAACTATCATTTCCTGAATATATCTAACTTGTAACTACCACCTAACTGATAATTACATCATTTAACCTTATCTAAGTTTTCATCCACATTGGTGACAAATATCTCAACTTGAAAGTCCTCAAAAGTCATTTAATTAAGCTAAAAATGTGGCTAAATGACCCTTTCTGCACATAAGACCTAGCAAGAGGCCAATTTATGGCTTGAAAACACATTAAAACCTATAAAAGACCATTTTAGGACATTTAAAAAATAAATTGAGACTTGGACTAAGTTTGACCATGGTTTCCCAACATTGACTTTGGTTGACTATGTCAATTTAAGGGAGGTGAGGTTCAACAAGGACTAGGGGAAGGGTAAGTGAGAAATATGGACAATAAGAGACCCCATAGGACACATAAAACTTTCTTAAAATGTTAAAAATAGTATGGTTTGACCCAAATTTGACTTAGGGTCAAATTTGGTCAACAATACCTTCCTATCTAACTTGAGACATGACATATGTGCTATCACAATTCTTATCATGTCCTTTTGAATATATAGATTGTCTGAGATATACACATGAAACAAGATAACCTACAACCTAGGATAAATCCTCTTTGAGCTTATCGCTTAATGGTCTAGGGATCACTTCTCATCCTTTCTCTCTATTGAATTACATATGATAGGATTTATGACAATGGGAAGTCCAAGCAAGGAATGGACATCCTCCAAGGTGATTCCCACCTATATGGTACTCCCCTCCACCTCCCATTGGAAAGTGTTGGTCTACCACTTTCATGCTCATAAGAACATAACAACTATATCAAAACTAAGTGGGATCTTCCTCATCTCCATGATACCTCCAAATCCCAAAGAAATAAGTAAATCTCAATCCATATCTAAAATCATCTGAATTAAATATGTTAGTCATGATGCATCCACCAAGTGCCAGAATCTCCATTACCTTTTCAAAATATCAAACAATAGAGAATGTATTATATCTCAATGTAATAATAATAATAATAATAAAATACATTCTTAAACATTCTTAAAATACTAAAAAATCACTACTTTATGAACCTATTTCTATTATTTTTCCTTTCTCTTACACAGTCAACCCTTTTAATACTAAGTTATCTCTATCACCTCTTGTTGAGGTCAACATGCCCTCATTTCTAGAAAATGGGGACCCTTGTTTTAAATTTTTCAAATTTGTGCCTTAAATTGAAAATGCACTTGATCTAAGTGCCCTTAGCATGCTTACAGATAATTTTTATTTAAAGATCATCCATACCTAGTTTGGTTGGAATATTTACACATGATTTTGGTTTTATCTTTTCTAATATTTCTAACATTGGATCTTTGTGTTTCCAAGTTACAGGGTTAATAGAGTCTATTTGGAATAGACAATATCTAGGTTTTCTGGTTCAAATGTTAATTTGGTCTTTTACTAGCCTTTGGTTTGTTAAATACCAAGTTGAATTCATGTTTGAACTTATTAAAACCCTTAGTCTAATTGATTTAACTCAAGACATTTGAAATAAATTCAAATTTATATGGAAACAATTTATGTGAAAATAATTAATTATGTCATAAACTTAGTTTAATTTTTATTCTAAGGTTTAGTCATGTTTATCAACATGACCAAATCTTAGTCTAAAAATTTATATACTTTGTCCTTTATGTCTCAAGACCCCCTTTGTATATTTTTTTATTCACATGGTCTAAAAAAACACGGAGTCCCTTTATTATATTTTAAAACTTAGTTTAAAATTTTATCCTAAGGTTTTATTGCATTTATTAGCAGGAATAAAACCATAGTCTAAAACTTTAGCCTAAGTTATCTATATTTCTCAATCCTAACTTGCTTTATTTTATCATCCACAAGATCAAAGGTATGCATTTGCTTAGGCAAAGCAGATTTGATGATGTGGAATAAAGTCAATAAGTCAATAACCTTGATCAATAATGCATGTTCACTCAGGAAAAGATGATTTGATAGTACATGATTAAAATTGAAAAGTTAAATAACTCAGAGAAAGCATGAGAATTAAAAGTGTCATGACTACAAGCCATGAATTAAGACTTGAGAATATTCTTGAAGATCGATGGTATGCGGCTAAGTGTACACATTCTAATTGATAGAGAGCATCAAGTCAAGACTTCAACAAAACCTTGAGATAAATGAAAAGGTGACAAGTGTCATAATTTTGGTAAAAAATAAGAAGTATCCAATGGTATTCAATCTCTTATATTGAAATCAATAGAGCACATTGATCCATGCAAACAATATCTAACAGTGTATGCTGAAGGTTGAAAAGTCAAAATCCTTATAAATAACCACAAAAATAACAAGTGGCACAATTGTGTGCCATGGATTAAAGCTCAAACCTCTTCTCAAATATTGATGGCATCCAATTAAGTGTACACATTTTGATCAATGATATATGGAGAAAATTATTTAATCAAGTAGATCAAGATCGATGGAGTGAATTTGTATGGGCGAACAAGATCCAATGGTGTAAGATGAAAGTGGAATTTTCAACAAAGATAGAATGAATGTGACAGTGACAAGTGTCATGAATATGAGTAATATGATAAAATATCTAATGATTTTTGATCCCTAAAATCAAGATCAATAGTCTGTGTTGATCCATAAACATGATCCAATAGTGCAAACTGAGGTGGACTTTTTAAAAGGGGCTAGATTGAATGAGGTGTCAACATGTGTCAAAAAATAAATAGTCACTTTTTAAATATTAATGAAATATATTTCATGGTGGAGCCACATAAGTATCAAGTTATATTAAGAGATTTTGTGGACCCATAAAAGGCAAAGGTATAAATATATGATCTAAACAAAATGTAAGGCATGCAGCTCATTGCTTGAACTAACTTCCACCATTAAATCACTGATAAAAACTTCATAAAATATGTAATAAGTATGGGAGCCCTAATTCAACCCTATATTAATTATAATCAATCCAAGGAGAGTTGAATTATCATTTATGAAAAAATAATTCAATCCAGAGTTGAAGTGCAACCCACTAGTGAGTAATTTGACAAAATTCATATCCATGGTAGCATAAAAAGGTGTTTTCAAGGAGGATGTGGAGCTTTATTTGACCTCAAACATATAAGGGAGAGTTTTCAAAGATAAAAAATTTGATGACAACACTTTGAATACAAGATAAAATAATTGGTCTAAGATTTTATGGACCATTGAAGACCAGCCCACCATCACCAGAGAGGAGGAGAAGAATGTGTCAGGTAAAAGGAGATACTATGACATAGTTGTAATTAAAATGACTAGATTACATTACATATTATCCAAAATTGAGGTACTCCATTTTATTGACATCCTTTCTTCCATTTTTAAGGATTCTAAAATAAATAAAGTCAATTAAATAATGGACACACTCATAAGAAGATAGCCTACATTTTTTCTTTAGATTTTGAAAACTATTATAAGTTGTTCAAACCACAAATAGACCTAGCCTCAATCAATACTTGGGATAAAGAGAATGATATAAATAACATCATTTCCCTATGGCTATATTATGGAAACCAAGTCTTTTTTTACTTCAATAATAACATCCCCATTAGTCAATTCAGACCTAGAATCTGAATTATCATGACAATGTTTAATAGACTATGTGGGAATGCAACCACTACCTATGTAGACCTATTTTAGGTACCTTTATTATAATTTATGATTGAAAAGTAGATCATTCCTCCTCTAGGTGAGGTAATTAGCATTTCTCTAAGTAGACAAATATTTGAAATTGTAAACAAGAAAAAAACCCAATTCTACATAATGTCATACCTCTTAGATGCCCTCTGTGTAACAACCAAGATTCCTAACCTAAGGGAATGGTCTCCTAGTATAACACAAATGATTTTACAATACTATTCCAAGATCCACATATTCAAATATAGGGATCACATCCAGTTCATATGTGATTTTTTTTATCTAGCATTAAGTGAAGCTATCATAGGGATCCCAATGATGAGAGTCAGCTTGTTGATTAAGAAAATTGTTGAAGCCATAGGGTATATATGGATGTATCCAAATTATATAATAAAAATATTGAGGTAACCTAATGCGCTCCTCTCAGATTAATTGGCATGCTTAATAATCCAACAAAGTAAGAAGTGGATTACTAGATATGCAATTGGAATAGATGGTCTTTACAAGGCTAAAAATAAGGGACTACTTCACACCCTCCCCATAACTATTCAGAGAACTATTTTTACACTATGGGATAATATTGAGGAAATTTAAAAACATAAGACATCTTTCAACTTGCAAATAGATGAACTAAGGTAGTGGGATCTCCATGGAAGAATTAAGGAGCATTTGAAGACCAAAGGGATGTTGAATATACCTTATGATCATTAGTAGGGTGCTTTTGACCCTATGTACATGAAAGCATCTTCATTCTCTGAGGTCATCAGGATATTGAAAGAACACAACCTCAAACCTAAATCTATGATGTTGAGGGAACAAAGAGGAGATGATAGATGGCAATGATGGCCAAGATAGTACCATTTTATAAGTAGTACACCTATTATACCTCCATCATATCAACCTCAAGTAAAGCACAAACCTGAGGCATAGATTGAATAAAGACAAGAATAAAGAAGGCCTAATAAAATTACATCATCTTCAACCTAGGCAAAAGAATAAGGATCACCTGTTAAGGAGATTCACATGGCAGCCCTAGAACCTAATGAGATTGTTGAGGATACATTGAAAATGTTATCCAATACTTACAAGTCTGAAGAGGAGGAAGCCCAAATAGAGGAAATCAAGGGACAAAAGGGGAAGGAAGTATTGGATCTAGTTCCTGTGGACACCCCTAAGAGAGGTTGAGCTGGCCATTATTTTAGGTATAAATACTAAGAGGCCTAAATTAACTTTCACACATCCTTTGAGTGAAATCAATCTCTTTAGTGAAATTTTTTTGATTTATGGACCACCCATTCCATAGTGGTTCATCTATGGACCTCTATTGTAGAAATTCCCCACCATGCATCACCCTTAGGCCATGGTGAAGGCCATAAACATCCCTTTGGAATAAGAGCTCAAGTGATGGATTTTTTCCCTTTAAGAGGAAGAGGATAGAAGATTGGTTACCCTAGGAGAATCAAATGGAGCATAAATGGAGATCCTAGCTCCACATGTAACACAATCCTTAGTTGGTGTCAAGTTTTACCCAAGGATAGTTAGATTATAGAGACTTATAGAGAAGAAGGTCATGGTTGGTGGAGAGGAGATCAATTTTTAAAAAAATTATAACCATTGACCAATTTGACTCTAGTGGTAAGATAAAAGCCAAGTGAGAAACCTATATTTGAAGAGAATGTCTTGGATTTATCAAAGGCATAATTAGATCAGTTACAGGTAGCCATTAAGGGTTTAGAAAAACTTAATCTATCCTAGAGTAAATGATCAAGATGTTTGAGTCATCTTTATATGATATGTTCAATTATTTAAATTCAATAAGGTCCAGGTAGAGTGTAGTGAACCAATAGAGTATAGTGGCCAAGAATCTAGTTGAACAATGGCAAAGCTCAAGAAACAAGATAAAGGATTTGATCAGTATTGTGATAGAGGATCAAATTCCTAGTTTTAATATAATCAACTTGCCTCTTCTAAATATGGCCATGGTAGTATTGGTAGAAAATATCATAAGTCTAAGAAAATGGTCCAAAGACCTAGAGAACCTTTCTGAGGAGAGAAAACAATTAGACTCTATAATGGTGAAAATACTATAGAGTATTATTATAAACCCCACTACACTTAGTCCAATTTGTCGAATCATAGATGAGGAGTTAAAACTTAGACCCACCCAAGTCATGTAAGAAGTAAGGAACAAAATCATAGGATAAACAAGAGTAGATAATAATAAGATCTTAGACATTATCTTAACTAGTGGATAAAATATTAGATAGGATAAAATTATTATATAAGCTTTGAATAGAGATGATAGGAAATTCAAAGACATGGTGGATCATGGAGGTGAACTCTTCATGGAGACTATTGTAGACACTAGAAAACTACACACCATGGTTACAAGTGTTGAAACACCCCTACACCCCTTAAGGACCAACCCTGACATTTAGACCACAAACTAAACCTAATTCAAACTAACCCACCTTTACCAAAATTTACCCTTGACCCTTGATCACTGACAGTCACCCTAAACATCAATAGTTAGGCTTGAACATCGATGGTCAGGTATCCATCACTTGAATAGTCAAACCCATTTCAACTCCAACTTGATTTTTTATATTTAGCTCATGTAATTCATGTGCAAATCAATGCATGTGAAATATAAATTAAAAATACTTTTTGAACCTATTATCAAAATATTATTGCACCTCTCCTCCTTTCCTCAAAAGAGAGAGGAGGAGAGGGTGAAGAGGGAAGTCTAGAATTAATCAATCATCCACATCCAAAAATAGAGATTATTGCATTAGAGTTTATTTTTTAGGTATTATTACAATGAACCAACAAGTATAATAGATATATTAAGTGCTACCATACATTAGCCAATAACCAAGTATTGTTACTCTACCAGAATTGCCCTAAACTCCATCCAATGAGTTTATCATCCAACGGCCTCAACCATTCATCACATCAACAAGTAGAAAGATAAGTATCTATATTTAATCATTTAGTTACTTTTATTTTATTTCAAAATCAACCCAAACCTATCTCTCAAAATTCCATTCTATGACCTCATCAAAATAGCATTTTTCTTAACCAAACCCAACCCATAATAACCATTGATGGTCACTCTAACTACCGATGGTATATCCCAACTGATAATGGTTACCCCAACCATTGATGGTTACCTTAACTACAAATGGTCACCCCAACCATTGATGGTCACTATGTGATAGAATAATAGAAAGTTATTTTCACCCACTAGACCAAAACCAAATCCAAAATTTTCCCCCTCTATCTGATCATAGAGCCTTAACCTATTTTTTGAACCATACCTAACCTATTTAAAATTAATATTAACCCAGTTATTAATATAATTAGTCAATTTCATTTATTATTTTATCAAGTACTTCTTGTACTTAATTTCAATATCTTTTATTGTTTATGTAAGTACTTTATCTTTTAGAAATTGATTGTTTAAAAGCATGGATTGACAACCTCCAAGGAAGCTCATGCTTCTTGGATCTATATTGATAGGCAATCCACCCTACAATATAACTAATAAAAACATTTGTTTGAGTGACTTATTATCTACAGACCATTTCTCCCAATCCAAAGAGGAGTATCTACACTCATTGGGATCAACATGCATACAATATATCAGGTTTTTCTACCATACCCTCCTCAAGATTATTTTTCTCTTCCTTCCAAAGAACCTAATAAAATTTTCTATAAAACACATATTGTCAATATAAATCTAATTAAAGAGAAACATGATAAGGCAATGAATATCTTGAAACAAAATCATTAGGGCACTTCAACATCAAAGGGATCTCAAGGCCAAACTAGTTCATTTAGGAATATTCCTTTTGTAACTTTACTTGTATAATATTTTGAAAAGAGACTATTAATTTTGTAAAGGCATGTGAAATTAAAACGAAGTGTCTAAAGTATTCTATAAAGTTGTAAAATGGATAGATGTCCCTAACACTTGTACTATTATAATTTGACAAGACTAACTGACATAACTCCTCAATTGTCTATATAAAGAGGTATTATCAATTATAAAAAGGGGGGAGTTTGTAAGCCAAAAACCATTTGTAAACTTTTGTGCAAAATAATATAAGAAAGGAGTTCTAAAAATTTTGTCCATCTATACTTGTATATTTTTTTATTATGGTTTCTCTCTCATTTATTTGGTCAAAATTTTAGATCTGAATGGTTCTTATGAATTTTGGATGTGCACCTTCTAATGCAAAGTTGCCAATTTGTGCTAATTCTAGATTGATTGAAAGTACTTAGGTTAATTTAATTTTCCTTTCTCTTCTTTACATTTGTGCTAATGTTATTTTCTCACAAGAGTGAATCTTTAAAGTGAATCTAGTTATTATTTACATCATTTCATGTTATCCTTAGATGTTTGTCTGATGTGTGATAGGATTTGAGCTTACGCTATTTCATGTCATGTATTGGTTATGTGTATGTCTAGATGAACTTTGGACTTTGTCATAATGTCTGCAATAAAGATCAACAACCTATCTCTTATCTACCCTACCTTTCCTTTTCATCATTTTGATTATTGCACCTTATATTAGCTTCATTATGAATATGCATGCTAGTTTAGCTTTAAACTTAGGTTTTGAGCATAATTCACTCCAGTTAGTAAATATCATCTTCAAATTCATAGATCCACTATTAGGCCATGGTTTCTCCCAAAAAAAAATACTTAAATTATAAATTTTTGAAATAGTTCATTTACTTTGCCTTTATTTCACCAAAGATATCAAGATTATCACAATAGGCAACTCGTGCAAAGGATTCTTGGAATTAAAAAATGAGAAGTGTTTGTTAAGCACTATGAACCACCTATGATACACTTTTAGGCATCAATAAGATTTAACATTCTTAAACACAACCTAAAAGCAACCATAGACTTCTTTTATAGTACCCACTTTACAAGCCAAGTTTAGTAATACAATTATTAAAACTTAAGGTTAAGACACAAGAGAGATTAAAAGGAACCTTAGGATTTAATGTGCTCTAGTGTGTGTTTTGTTTCCCTAATCATTTCTTGTCTTCTCTTTATTTGAGTTGTGAGATTGTTTATATCTTCTTCTTTCCCTTACTTGCATGGTTTTAACTAGGTAATAACTAAAAAACTAAGCAAATCAAGATCCACCTCCTAATCATCCACATTCTTATTCTCCCTCATCCATGACTACATCTCAGATGTATAGAGTTCTTCTCATCCTTTTGATAGTCCCATCATCCCTCAGACAACTGCCCAAGGTGATACAAACTTTTCCACCTTTATGGATAACAATCCCATATCCCTCTAGCATTACCTTAACACCATATCTCATCATACTCCTAATTTGATTCCACCTATTGACCCACATTATGGCATTCCATCCCACCTTATGAGTGATGCTTCTATAGCCACCATCTCCACCTATCCCATAGTCACCTAAGCCTCATCCTCTACCAATATCCCCACTGATACTAACATTCAAAAACAACCCACGCAACCAAGTAAAATCCAAGTACCTCCTACCCCAACTAATAACCCTCCTAGTATAGGAGAAACCCAACCTTTGGGCATTAGTACCTCCCTTACTATAGGAGTACCCTTTGCTAGTACCACCATCATTCTTTTTGTTTCCAACCTACCTACTTCCACTCCATTTTAGAGGTTGGTAGTTCCCATACTTTCTACCCTTCCACCCATTGGTACTAAAGTAACCACTTACAATTTATCTACTAACCCAACCATACCTCCTACCTAGCCTACATTAATACCTCAACAAGTTCCCATTGTATAGAACCTAAGCTACATCCCTAACCCTCAAGGGTATGTATCTTTACCTTCCACCCAACCACCTGTCTCTATGTATTCATATGTGGCATCATCTCAACCACCCATGACCACATACTAATACAAGGAAACTTCTCAACCCCCCATTAACTATACATATATCACACCTAACCAAACCTAACATAACCTACCTTACAACTATGAGGGTGCACAACCCTAAACTGACCTTGTAAAAATGTTACTAGACAAAATGAGTACTTTAGAGTCATCTATTTTTGGAGCTCATATTATTTTATCATATGACCAAATATTTAATGAACCAATTCACCCATCCATCTCCATTCAACCATACCCTCCTCAATGGGAACTTCTAAACTTTTTGAAGTTTCAAAGGAAGGACCCTTAACAACACTTGAGAGCATTTAGGCATTCATTCTATATGATTACCTATAGTGATGCTCTCCTTCTCCATACCTTCCCCATGTCTCTATCAGGTTTGGAATTATATTAGTATAGTGATATTATGAAGCACTCCATCTTTTATTTTTCCTAACTAGCTCAAATTTTCTTATATCACTTTTCTATAAACATCTATAAGAAATTCTCCATCACTACTCTCTACTCCATTCATCAATTTGATGACAAATCCATTATTGATTTTATGGCCCATTGGAGAAGTCTAATAAACCAACTCTCCTATTTAACCCAACCCAAGCTTATTGAACTCTTTGTCTGGGCTTATGCCAAACACATTTCCTCTACCTTATAAATTCAAATATTTAGGACCTTTGATGAAGCTTTTACCATGGCACAAAAACTAGATAATAGATCCATTAAAGAGGAGAAGTTGAAACTGAGAAATAATAACTTTACCTTCAAATCAAATGAGGTTTCCTCCTCCAAACCAAATAATCAAACCACCACTAACTCCAAAAATAAGGGAACTATGAATTTAGTTGTTATTAAGACCACCCCTTGACCCCTTTTCAACCAATCCAACTCTTCCAACTTCTCCAATAAAAAAACTAGGAACCCAAACCACAACACCCAAAAATAATTTACTCCACTTAGAGAGTCATATGCTTCAGTCTTAGAGAAATTGTTAAAATCCAATATGATATAGTTTCCCTTGATCAAACCTCCATAGCAATTCACTTCCTCTCATCCTACACCTGGTTGGTATAAGGAGAATGAATTGTGTGCCTTCCACCAAGTCATTGGACATGACATTAATAGGTGTAATGCCTTCAAGAACATTGTTTAAAATCTCATTGAAAAGGGGGAAATTGTGTTGGATAACCCTAATTCACCCTTGAACCAATCACTTGACATCTTCAGACAACCATTTCCTAGCCATGCTCCTTCTACCAACAATGAAAATAAATCAAAATCCTCTCATACCATGAGGCCCATATTATCAATATGGTTCTTGAAGAATTAATTATTAAGGAAACCATTAACCAACCCACCTCTTCCCCACTCCACTTATTAAGGTAGTGGAGTCACGAACCTCTCCTTTGATATGCACATTAGAAGGGGAAACCCTTCTAACTTTATCATTTTTTTTATCATACAATAATCCACTCTTCCTTTAGTGGTCACTCATAAAGAATAAACCACATTTCCAACACATCCCACCAAGGATTTACCTTCCCAAATATTAGAACCTCTTGATAAAAAAATGATGAGATAATAATCCCTCCCCCTAACCCCTAGGTTTATCCTTTGAATCCACTACTAGGGGATTTAGACCCATCTATAAACCCTCCTCCGAATTGGTTAAAAACTTAGAATTCATATCTGATCCTAACATGGATTGGGCCACCTTTTGGTAATAGATTAGACTCATGTATAAAAACAAACTCAAACCTTATTTATGATATCAACCTACCCCTTCTATTCTCAAATCCACTATTACCACAACCCAACCATCAGACATCTCTACCCATCAAACTATGGCAGCACCATCATAACCAAACTCACCCAAAGTCACCAAATTACCTTCTATCATTCCAACTAAACCCACCAAGAACCTTGGCATATTTCCTACCCACAACATTACTCACCAATCAATAAATGTGGACCTAAACCCATTAAACCTACCAAAAAAACCCTAAGATAAGCTAACAAAGAAGGTGAAACTACCTACGAACCTAAAAACCAAAAATCTACCTCCCCTCTCTACTTTACCCTCTATTTTGGGACCCCATCTGTCGGGTGTCGTTATTTCCTTCATTTAATCAAATTTCTATTGATGTCATATTTAACTAAGGCTGTGTCTAAAGCTGTATGCAATAAGAGGAATCGTAAAAATTTGGTAATTGAATGGGGGTATTTGTATATTTTTGTTTTTTTTGGGGGGGGGTTTCAATGTCTTAAGGATTTCTTGGTTAAAACCTTATTGGAATCAAACTATGCAAATCTGCTAAAAATAAACACATGTTGTAGAAATGGAATTGATTGTTGGAAATAAACACACATTAAAAAAATAAAATTGATTGTTGGAAACAAACACACATTGTAGAAATGAAATTGATTGATGGAAACAAACACATGTTGCAAAAATGAAATTGATTGCTAGAAATAAACATACGTTACAAAAGTGAAAATTTAATCTAAAATGCTTGCAGGAACAAATTTACAACAAATCTTAATTTTAAAGAGTTGGAAACATTTATAAATTTAACAGAGTTACCTATTTACTTTTGATAATAGAAATATAAATACCAACAAAAATGAAGATCCTGATTCTTTGGAAGAGTGGGCCCTTGCTCCATCTAGAATAGGATTTGAACAATTCAATTCACTTTCAAAACAAGAATGGCTATTTCATTGATAAAATTTTCTATATTACAAATGTACTAAACTACTTTTATCTCTCTATTATTCTATGATTTTCTCTATCTTATATCTTCTTTCTCTATTTTTTATATTCTATATCTATATCAAGTCTATATATATATAGATGCTTTGATGGCTGTAACTATTTCATAGATATGATGGAATTGAATTGTGTCTGGAATAGATGCTAAATCAAGATGTGGCTAGATGTCTAGATTTGTGATAATTGTCTTGATTTTGCTAGTTCAAAAAATTAGGAATCTATTCCTAATTTAATGGGATCATTGATCTTTGACAGATCACCAGCCATTTAGAATAGATCCTCATCAGTTCCATATCTAGCCACAAAAGTTTTGGAACTTATCTGAAGGAGTACTAGAGCTAAATATAGAGTTCTAGAGCTAAGTCCAAAAATATGACAACTTGAAATAATATGGTGGAGTTATGTAACTGACTGTGATGGTTCTAGAATAGATTCTACAGGTTTCAAAACTAACTGTGATTCCAGAATAGATTCAACAGGTTCTAGAACTAATCTGAATTGAGTCCAATGCTTCCAAAAACATGTAATCCACTTCATATTTGTTCTTTATCCTGATGATGACCTATTTTATTGCAAAATTAGAATTTTCCAACATGCTTGTTAGGAATTACAAGTATTTTAAAATGTTATAATCACAATCAATCAAAGATGGATAATCACATCCTAACTCATCTCTAAATCAAAATAAAAGTTACAAAATGCAATAAAACTTAATAAAAAGAGAGAGTAAGATGAGGTCATTTATTATACATTTATTTGGCATATCCTGGCCTCATCATTTCCCCCATACTTACTTGTTTGTAAGTCCCTTTACAAACTTCATTCTTCAAATTTGGGATTGTATATCCTGCATTCCATTGGATTGCTCAGATCAAATGGATGAAACTAAACATCCCAATGCTTTGACTCAAAATTAATATACCCTACTCCTACTTCTAATTTTATTTTCCATTCCTCAAACTAAGTGGGATGTTGAGGTTCTCTATTTTTCCAAGGAGATATGGGGTTGAGAAGTAGAGGTGGCTTTATCCACATTCTTATCCATATGCTCAGGGGAGTTTCATTGATCTGGGGAATTATTGTGCATAAAGATTTTGCCCTTTCTAAACTCTAGATCAAATTTGAAGGGGATATTACTTCCCTTCTTTTCAATGCCACTGGGAGAAATTTCCATCTTTTTAAACATGCATCATAGATATTATAAAAATTTGCCCTTTCATAAGTGGTGAAGACATCCATGCTTTTCTATAAACTAAAAAGATAAGGTCCCTTGAATTTATCATTAAATGCATAGGATTGGAAATATGTAGCAAAGACAGATGGATTACCATAATGAATTCTCATACAGAGATCGGATGAACTATCCTTTGATGAATGCTCTAAGTCCCTTTCTTTCCATGCAATCTGATTTTGAAGAATAGAGACAAATGTGTTAAGCTAGCTTTATCCTACATACAAATTGATCATAAAACCTTTATTTCTTTCTAGCATAAAATTGCAGAGGTAAAATTCACAAAGAAAGTTTTTCTATTCTATATTAGCTAAGGAGTAGGTGGTTGAGAAATTAGCTTCGTCTTTTATTTCATGTGGAAGGCCACATGCTATCCTTGCCAACTACCAACGAATGAATTGTTCCTCTAAAAACATGCTATAAATAGGAGAAGGTCTTCTGCATGTAAGTAGCTTCTTGCTCATCATACAAACTATTTGTATTTTCATAAGACATTTATACTTATCATTTTCCTCCTTGTAAAATTTGTCTTCCCATTCCTTCCTTGCTTTCTCTTCTTTTGCCAATTTGCCTTTCAAGTCTATATTCGATGTTTTGAGTTCACTGAGTTCTCTAAATGTGTCATCCCATAACTACTTGAGTGGCAAATAAGTCAATTCATTCTATGTAGAGACTGTTGACATAGAGGTCTGTATTGTACATTTTTACTTATTCTCTATTAGTTGCCTTTTAACTTCTACTAATTCATCATTCTTGGCTGTGAGCTAGTTTGTTAATTCTAAAAGGAGCATTTTCTTTTGTTATAAATTGAGTTTGAGGAAATTCAATTACTCATCCTTTTCCTTGATAATGATTTCTACTCTGGACAAAAATAGAGCCTATTTAATCTACTGGTTTTGTTCTTTTTCTGAAAGTTCTTGGGGAGTTAAGCATTCCTCTTCAACCATAGGGGATTTCCCTTTCCTTCTCCAAGATGCCTATTCATCTTCTGCATGTGATGGTGCTAAAGTCTCACCCATTTCTTATAAAAATGGCTCCTCAAATATTTCATCTTCTTTTTCCTTTTCTGTTTGGCTTGGTCCAGGAGGAGTCAAGGCCATGCTGCCCAAAATATTAGCAGCTTCAGTTTCTAGCCTTTCTTATTCTTCCATCTCCTCTAAACTTTCTTTAGACTTTTTATGACATTTTATTTCTTAAGGATCCTCAAAATGTGTAGACATAGATTTCCCCTTAGAACATCTTCTAGTTTTCACCTTTTGTTCAGGCCTAGGTGAACTATCATTGTCAAAGATAGGTACTAGTTCTTCTATAGCCTCAATAAAAGAAGAAATGACTTGAGAAGGTTCAGTAGGGTCTACAATTTTAACTTTTCTTAAGGATTTTCTCCTTTTTGGTATTTATTCTTCCCCTAATCTTTTCTTTTCTCCAAAAATGGTAGCAATTTTCTAATAAACTAAAGGAGTAGGAGGAGTTGCTATTGTTCTTCTGGGAATACCAGGTTTTTGTCCAAATTTGCAAAGAAATTTGTCCCACATTTCTTCCCCATTTTTCTTAGAAAGAAAATGGTGTTGGCATACCAAATTCACTAACCCATGATGTCTAATAGATGACTCATCATACTAATCATTCTAAATCAAGTCTAATTACACATGCAAACTTTCATTTAACCTCAAACAAGTTTAAAACATAATTACCATCCTTGATGATGTAATCCCTTCATCATGCAGACACATCATCCCTACAAAATGGTTAGAAAATAGTTAGAATTCAAAAAAAAATTATTTGAATTAGACATTTATTTGAGATCAACCATCATCACTGATTTTTAATTGATCTTTGATTTTTTATTTTTTATTTTAAAATTTTTATTTTTTTGGGAAGAGAACGCCATTTACTGGTTTTCATTCTCTTCTTTTTTTTCTTTTCTTTTTTTTGTGGAAGAGAATACCATTTACTAGTTTTCATTCTCTTCCCTTAATTATAGATCTTTTCATCTAGTTATTTGATCATTTTGGAAGAACTAGGTTCTTCCATATGATCAAATTCTTTGCTTGCTTCAATCTGCTTCAAGAATTCATCCTTAGTAGGAGGTTTCCTATAAATTTTTAGTTTGTGTCCATTGACCAAGAGTATTCTTTTACTGATATCAATGGGAAGTAACTGGATAGAACCATTGTCAAATATTTGCTTGATCTGATAAGGTCCCAACCATTTGGTTCTTAATTTACCTTTGAATTGTTGGTACTTAGAATCAACCAGCAATGTCTAGTCTCCTACTTTGAATTCTCTTTCCTTGATATGTGAATCATATCATTACTTCCTTTGACCATATATTATCTCTATCTAGTGAAGTGCTTCCATTCTGAATTCATCTAATTCATTGATTTGAAGGATTCGCTCCTTTTGAGCTACATCCAATTTAATTCCCACCTTAGCTATTGTCCTCAATGTCTGTAGTTCAAACTCAATAGGCAACAAGAGATTTTTCCCATAGACTAACTCATATGGTGAAAACCATGTTATCATTTTCCAAGCTGTATTGTAAGCCTAGACAGCTTTAGTTAGTCTTTTTACCTAATCTCTTCTTTCTGCTTCAACTATTTTAGTGAGGATGTTTTCCAATTCTCTATTTGTTACTTCAACTTGTCTATTTGCTTGTGGGTGATAGGGAGATGACATCTTATGATTGATCTAATAATACTTTGTGAAAGCTTGGATCATATTGGACATAAATTGTGGTCCCTAGTTTAAAACTAAGATTTTTGGTGCTCCAAACTTTACCATAATTCTATGCCAAAGGAAATCAGCAACTACTTCTTCAGTGGAATTTATTAAATCCTAAACTTTTGCTCATTTTGTTACATAATTAATACACACAAGAATATGCTCTTTTCCTTGTGAAGAAGGATTAAAAGGTCCAAAAAAATCTAATCCCCATCTCTCAAATGGTTCAATCACTACTTGTGGTTACAGACGCATTTCATTGGTAATGGTTGGCTATCCCATCCTTTGACAAGGATCACACCGCCTAATATATCTCTTCACATCTTTGTACAGAGATGGCCAATAGTAACTAGTGCCAAGTATCTTGTGAGCTATTCTTTTCACTGAATAGTGTCCTCGACTTGGTTCATCATGAAATGCCTAAAGGATGTAAAAATTTTCATCCTCTCTTACAAACCTACGTAAAACCAAATTAGGACCACATTTAAATAGCATTCCATTTAACTATTTGAACTGTGCACTAGTTTTGATTAATTTTTTTATTTGATTTTTAGTGAAATAAGGAGGAAACTTCCCTGTTGCTAGATAATTTTCCATGTTAGCAAACATGGTGTGTTAGCTAAAATAACAAATAATTTCTCATCTAGAAATTTATCCTTGACTAGATCCTATTCCCTTGTACTGGTCAATCTTGACAACAAATCAGCCACCACATTAGATTTGTCTAGATTTTCCACAATGGTAATATCAAATTCTTGTAGAAGTAATGACCATCTAATTATTCTACCTCTAACCACTAGTTTGTTCATTAAATATTTAATTGTTGAGTGATTTGTATGTACAAATGTTTTGTACCTTGTAATGTAATGTCTAAATCTATTGATTGCATAGATCACGGCCAGAAAATCTTTTTTAGTGGTAGTGTAATTTCTTTCAGTGGGAGTAAGATTTTTACTAAGATATTAAATAGCATACATTCTTCCTTCTTCATCTCTTTGTCCCAAAATTACACCAATTGAGGTATTTGAGGCATCAATTTGGATGTGAAAAGGTTTCTCCCAATTAGGTCCTTGCAATATTGGGGCAGTTACTAATTTCTCTTTAATTTCTTCAAAAACATGTTGACACTATTCATCCCAAAGAAATTCATAGTCCTTGGTAAGCAATTTAAACATGGGGGTAGTAATTTTACTAAAATCCTTGATAAAATGCCTATAGTATCCAGCATGTCCTAAGAATGATTTGATATCTGTAGGAGTTTATGGAATAGGCAAGTCTGAAATAATCTTGATTTTGTTTTGGTCAACTTGAATTCCTCATTTTGAAATATGGTGCCCTAATATGATCCCTTCATCAACCATCATCAAACATTTCTCATGACTAAGAGACAAGTGATGTTGTTCACATCTTGTTAATACTCTATCCAAATTTTTTAAGGCATCATCAAATGTATCTCCATACACAGTAAATTCATCCATTATACCTCCACACAGTCATTTGTTAGGTCTACAAAAATTGCTAATACAGCTCTTAAAAGGTTGATGGAGCATTACATAGTCCAAATGGCAATACCTTGTAAGCAAAGGTACCCCATGGACAAGTAAACATAGTTTTGTCCTGATCCTCAGCAGTAATTTAGATTTGATTGTATCCACTAAATCCATCCAAGAAGGAAAAGTATTGTTTACCTGAAAGGTTGTCTAAAACTTGATCTATGAAGGGTAAGGGAAAATAATCTCTTAGGGTGGCTTTGTTCAGTTCCCTATAGTCAACACAAATTCTCCATTTTTCATTCTTTTTAGGTAGACAATTACAAGAGGAGACACCCACTGGCTATCTGAGATAGGGTAGATAAAACCTACTTGTAATAGTTTTTCAATTTCTTGTTTGAGTATATCCCTTAAGGCTAGATTAATCCTTCTCTGAGGTTGCCTAACTAGTCTAATATTTTTAGTATAAATGTGATGAGTGCAAATACTTGGATGAATTCCTTTCACATCTCTATAGTCCCAAGCAAATGCTTTAGTATGATATTTTAGAACATCAAATAGTTTGACTTCTTCATCATTCTTTAAATTAACTATTAATATTCAAAAAAAATTCCTGGTTGAGTCTCAACATGTTTGGTTCTAGGATATGATGAACTGATTTGTTGAAAGGGTTCCATTAAGGTGTTTAGTAGACAGGCATGTGGTAACAATATATGATATGTAGCAACATATCTAAAATTCCTAGAAGTAGAATGTTGGACAAAGGACAATAAGAAGAGTTATGATACTTATCTTGTTGTAGGTTGAACTACTCATTACTGCTATTTTCCAAAAAAAATTCACCATCTCCTGACATCTATAAATCTGATGCTACAGATCCTTCCTCTCCCCAAGAGAAATTGTGTTCCTCCAGAGCGAAGTTATCTTCACATGTAGAGAATTGGTGTGGTTCTAGAACTAATTGTGATGGTTCCAGAGCTAACTATGATGGTTCTGAAACTAACTATGATGGTTCTAGAACTAACTGTGATGGTTTTGGAACTAACTGTGATGGTTTTAGACTAATCTTGACTACTTCAATGATAATTGATGTTCATTTAATGAAGGATTAACCATATCATCTATTTCCCATACATGATCCTGCAATGTTATCATAGCCAAAGAAGACATATTTTACTCATTAATATCAGGATTATCAACCCATAATTTCACTTGATTATCAATAAAAGGTCATGCAGATGGATATAATGAAATTTGCTTAGAATTCTTACCATTTGAAATAGTCATATCACCTGACTTGTAATCAATTAAGGTAGCAACTGTAGCTAACCATGGTCACCCCAAAATAATGGGATAACCAAGTGTTTTACCTTTTGGCTACAATATAAGGAAGTCAACTAGATATTCCCATGATTCCACCATTACTGCCACATCTTCAATAACTCCTAGTTTTGCTACAGACTAATCTGCCATCTGCAATATGGTATTAGTAGGTTGTATGCCTATTAATGGTAATGTTTTCAAAGTGTCCACTATCATTACATTGATAGCTACACCCAAATCAATCAAAATGTTATGTATATCCTTATTCCCTATAGAAACAAAAGTAACAGGGCTTCCAGGATCTCCATATTTAGGTAGTAAGAGTTTTTCTACTAATAAATCAACAAGTTTCTCGTCTACCTGAATAGTCCTAGAGTATTATTTCTTTCTTCCAAATTTTTTAAAACATAACAATTTGATTAACTTATTCAACTCTAGAATATCCTTAATTTCTTGTAACAATGGTATTTCAATATTCAATCTTCTTAGTTCCTACACCAATTCAGATTCTTTAAGTTCTATAGTTTCTTTAAGTCTTTCTAGAAATGGAATCTCAGTAGAATTTTTTTCTAGTTCCTTATCTTTTTCTTTGTCATCTTCCTTAGGTGTAACTGTGCTAGGGGTTTTAGCTTCTTTTATAATTTTAGTGATTATAATAGGTGGACTGATAACTATTTTTCCAAATTTGGTTTGAATGTTTGTATAATCCATTATATTTAAATCAACTAATTTTTTTGGTTCTGTTTCATATACAGGAGTTATTTGTTTGTTTCTTGGGTTTGCTACTGGTTGTGCTGGCATTTGGGTTTGGACTATGTTTTCAATCTATAGATTTTGTGTTGGAAGTCCCATTATGGATTGTTGGTTATGATTTGGATATGTTTTTCCTTGCACATAATTGTTAGGGCTCCATCTAGGTTGTGGTCAAGCATAAGGATTTCCTTGACTAGCCTAAGGTTGTTGATGTCCTTGAGTATTCCAAGATTAACTTGCCCAATCCTAAGGATGACATGTGGGTTGAGGGGCCCAAAGTGGTTGTCCCCAACTTTTTGGTACTGTTTGAGCTACCCATGGCATCATCTAAGGATTAGGATCTGGTCTTGGCATAAACTATCCTTGATTAGGTTGTCTCTAAACAAAATTAAATTCTTCTATGGTGGATAATGTATTGGTTTGTTTGAGCTAATTTTTTATGAGTGGAAG
The DNA here is from genome assembly GCA_037957365.1 of Torreya grandis. Taxonomy (NCBI): domain Eukaryota; kingdom Viridiplantae; phylum Streptophyta; class Pinopsida; order Cupressales; family Taxaceae; genus Torreya; species Torreya grandis. The sequence continues at coordinate 3,755,756 of JARHVA010001034.1, read as the reverse complement.
AAGAGAAAAAGCATGAGTATCATGTTCTTTAGATTCAAATACAAGGCATACTTCTATTTTATCTAAAGGACATTCCCTTAGTGCATGCTTCTTCCTACATCTAGGACAATACATGGCTAATGGTTCAATTTGGGCATTTGCTTTAGCTTGCAATCCATCCATGGTGGAGGTTAATTGAACTAATATATCTATTTTAAAGTTTTCCAATTCATCCATCAATTTGTTCATATCTGGATTCAAATTTTTAACCATTTTCCCTTTTCTAGGTCCACCCCTTGTTCTTGAATAGTTTCTACAAATTTCTATGATTTCGTCCATTCTTAATTGAGCAATGTTTCCTCTGCCAATTAAATCAAGGTTTTCTATAGATTCATCATCTAGACCTTTGAGAAAAATGGTTTTATTTAAATCTTCTTAAAGTACAAATCCACATCTTTTACTCACAAAGAGGAATCTATCCAAATAATCTTCCATATTTTTATCTTCTTCCTGTTTGATTTTGAAAAACTTTTCCTTTCAATTTCTTCCTCTACAATAATCTTGATATTTGTCGAAGAAGATAGTTTCCATTTGTTCCCACTTGGTAATAGAATTAGATGTTAATCCCATAAACCACCTCATTGTTACATCCTTTAGGGTAGATGGAAACAACTTCAATTTTTGATTATCTGTCTTGTAATCATAAGTCTGACATAGTACTTTAAACTCAAATAGAAATTGGTCAGGATCCTCAGATGACATTCCTCTAAATGTAGGAAAATGTGTAGGTGAAATGTTTTTCATAGTGGTTTCATCATCCTCAATATGAATGGGATAGGTAAATTTTCTCTCAAGTTCTCTTCCAGCTTCTCGTTCCATCTCTCTTGTATTTTCTAATTCCTTCTCCCAATCAATGTGGTATGTGGTCTACTTTGGGGATGGTGAAAAGTTAGGAGTAGGGGGTTGACTACTCAATTGAGAATCCAAACTTTCCCTCAATGGATCTTGAAAAATAATCCTCCTCCCTATGGTTTTACTTGGTTCTGATGATTGATCCAAAAATTATAAAGATGGAAATTTTGATTCTTGTCTTGAAGGAGATAATGGTGCCTCCAATTCTTTTTCAACGTCTTTCCTTAAACTAGAGGATGATGGAATTTCTTGTTTAAAAATTTTGGGAATAAATCTTCCCTTGGAATCTCATGGTCTACTCATAAATTAAATAAAATTTCTTTAATTATTAAATGAATGATTGTTTCTCTTGTTGACACCTAATTAAAAAATTCTAACTAGTGTCCCCAGCAACGGTGCCAAAAATGTCAGGTGTTGTTATTCCCTTCATTTAATCAACTTTCTATTGATGTCATATTTAACTAGGGATGTGTCTAAAGCTATATGAAATAAGAGGAATCATAATGATCTACTAATTAAATGGGGGTATTTTTATATTTTTTTTGTTTTGGGGGGGTTTTTAATGTCTTAAGGATTTCTTGGTTAAAACCTTATTGAAATCAAACTATGCAAATCTGCTGGAAATAAACACACATTACAGAAATGGAACTGATTACTGGAAATAAACACACATTGTAGAAATGAAATTGATTGCTAGAAACAAACACATGTTGTATAAATGAAATTGATTGCTGGAAACAAACACACATTGCAAAAATGAAACTGATTGCTGGAAACAAACATACGTTGCAAAAGTGAAAATTTAATCTAAAACACCTGTAGGAAAAAATTTACAAAAAAATATTAATTTTAAAGAGTTGGAAACATTTATAAATTTAACAGAGTTACCTATTTAATTTTTCTAATATAAATATAAATACCAACAAAAATGAAGATCCTGATTCTTTGGAGGAGTGGCCCTTGCTCCGCCTAGAATAGGATTTGAATAATTCAATTCACTTTCAAAATAGGAATGGCTATTTCATTGATAAAATGTTCTGTATTACAAATGTACTAAGCTATCCTTTATCTCTCTATTCTTCTATGATTTTCTCTATCTTCTATCTTATTTCTCTATTTTCTATATTCTATATCTATATCAGGTCTGTATATATAGATGTTTTGATGGCTGTAATTGTTTCATAGATACGATGGAACTAAATTGTGCCTGCAATAGATGCTAAATCAAGATGTGGCTGGATGTCAAACTGTGTGATAATTGTCTTGATTTTTCTAGTTCAAAAAATCAAGAATCTATTCCTGATTTAATGGGATCATTGATCTTTGACAGATCGTCAACCATTTGGAATAGATCCTCATCAGTTCCATGTCTAGTCGTAAAAGTTCTAGAACTTATCTGAAGGAGTACCATAGCTAAATATAGAGTTCTAAATCTAAGTCCAAAAATGTGACAATTTGAAATAGTATGGTGGAGTTTTTGAATTGACTGTGATGGTTTTAGAACAGATTTTATAGGTTTCAAAACTAACTATGATGGTTCCAGAATAGATTCTACAGGTTCTAAAACTAATCTGAATTGAGTCCAATGATTCCAAAAACATGTAATCCACTCCATATTTGTTCTTTATCCTGATGGTGACCTATTTTATTGCAAAACTAGAATTTTCCAACACACTAGTTAGGAATTACAAGTCTTTTAAAATGTTAGAATCACAATCAATCAAAAGATGGATAATCACATCCTAACTCATCTCAGATCAAAATAAAAGTTACAAAATGCAATCAAACTTAATAAAAAGAGAGAGTAAGATAAGGTCATTTATTATACATTTATTGGGCATATCTTGGCCTCATCACCATCCCTCTACCTTAATTGGAAAACCAACCATCCCAATCAAAACCCAACCACCACTTTTGGTTATGCCATCACTCCTCCTTTTATCCACACTTATTTTCACTAAGCCACCCATGGGTATACCTCTTCTCTCCCAACTAGCTATAAATAAACCATTTATCTCCCAAACATCTACCCCAACACATTCCAAACCTAAACCCTCAACCTCTCTACCAAAACCCAAACCATCCACCAAGGACACACCTTCACCCAATTATTTGACCATCAAAGCCACTCCTAAAAGGGCTTCCACTCTCATTGCTAGACTTGAGCCCTCCACACCTCTACCACCATTATTTGAGTCTTACTCAGCCATCCTACAAAGGTTATTGTAAAAATATTGCTTAACCTTACCACCTATCAAACCATTTGACCTACATAGTCCTAAGCCATCATGGTACAATGAAAAATTAGTATGTTCATACCATAAGACACCTAAGCATGACATGGAGAATTGTAAGGCTTTCCAAGTATTAGCCCATCAACTATATCATGAGGATGACTTGTTATTAGATGAACCCTTATGATCCTAATATCAATCCAAGAAACACTATCCATCGACCAACAACTACCTGCCCCTCCACTCTCACCTTAAAGTGAAGAGGAATCAAAGCACTCACATAGCCCAGTTCCTTCCCTAATCCATACCATATATGTGGTCACATGTTCACAATATCAACCAAAGGACAAGGGGAAGACAAAGGTGTCCATTCTATGGATATACCCCTCTTCCTCCACCCAACCACCTAGCTAACACCAAGCACCTTCACCTTTAATCAAACCCAAAGTGTCCATCTTGGGACCCTCTCACCCCAATCTATTTGAATCAATCCAATGAGTAGTTTTGAAATAGCTTCACCAAACCTCAATGAAGATGAGTTTGTATGATATTATCAATACCTCACCCCATCATCAATAAAAAATGATATAAGTGTTGTAGTCTATAGAGGTTAGAGTAGAAGATCCATAACCTTTAGAAGCCTTTATCAAAGCCCTTCACATTTTCAACCTTGTTACCTTCAAGGATTCAAAAATACCTTCCATCTACCTAGATGACCCAGATCCTCCCCTCTTTATCATATCCTATATCAACCAAACCCACATCAAGAGGATTATGATTAATGGGGGAGATAGTATCAACATCATCTCCTCCCATGCTTACAACCAAATCAAATTACATGAGAACATTATGTTAAAAAACTTAGTAATGTTATGATCATTCAATGATACCAAGACCATGACTTTAAAAACTATTGTCCGTCATATTCACATAAGACCTCACACACTTCTTGATCTCTTATATGTAGTGTAAAGAGATTTATAATACAATGCCTTGTTGGGACACCCTTTTATTCATTCCATGGGTTGTGTGCCATCCACCCTACATCGATACATCAAATTTGAGCATGAATGTCAAGTTGTTACCATACAAGCTGACTCAAACCCTTTCACATCAGACAACATGAAATACTAACCCAATGATATTCTCCTTCCCCTATCTAATAAGCATTAATCAATCAAATATGAAACCCCATCTTCTTCTACCAATGAAGCATCCACCATTTCTTTTATCCCTTCTACCCAAATCCCCATAATAGACTCTTTAGAATCAACCTTCTAACATCTTTCATTGGGGGAGTATCACCTTCTGACCCTTGTCACTTCCCTACTCCCCAAGAGTATGGGAAATGTGTCTACCAACTTGGTTGTGACCCCAATATTGGAACCATTATTCCTTTCAAATCCTTAACTTGTCAAAATAATTTCATCTATGGGGGATTTGATAAAACCCTTAACACTTATGCCACCTCATTTTTACCTCAACCATTCACCTCCAACTTCTCCACCTAGATAAACTAGAGTTTTCCAAAATATACCTCTATAGGTGTGCTTATAAGGGATTTGGCCTAGGTCAATATGAACATGGGCCATACGAGTTGATTCCAATCAAAACTTTAAAAACCTCACAAAAATCATGGCCTCAATTTCATGCCACATAAATAGCAAACCAACCTACCTCCTTTTACCATTATTAACAAGGAAATCTAATCCTCACCATCCACTCCACCATCGACAGCTAAGGATTCTGACATCATCCCCCCTAACTTTTATTTTCATCAATATGATCAACCTTAAACCCTTGACTTATCATAAGGAGAGGGGGATTGTAACCATCCCTCTGATGTATCCTAAGATGATAGGAGTTGACTCTCCTACCATTAATACCATTCAGTGTTAGGATGATGATTCTATTTTCACCTATCTTGGTACACTAGATTATTCTATCCACAAATCTCTTTTTCCTAAAACTTAAACCATTTTGAATGAATCCACCATGGATATTAACTTGGGAACTACAAATAACCCATTCATTATAAAAATTGGAAAATTGCTCAATTCTAAAAAGCTTCAAGACTTCCCCTCTTTCCTATAAGACCTTAACATAGCATTTTCTTGGTATTACAATGACATTCTATAAATTGACCCCTCCATTGCTACCCATGACATAGTCACCAACTACGATGCTAAGCCCATTAGTTAGAAACTTAAATGAATGTACCCTCATATAGCCCTTCTCATCAAAGAAGAGCTTCAACATCTCTTATCCATCAATTTCATTCAACCCATTAACTACCCCCAATGGGTCTCAAACATTGTACTTATCACCAAAGCCATAAGCAGACTACACATTTGTGTGGACTTCTATGACTTTAACCTTGATTTCCTAAAATATGACTTCCTTTACCAAGTATTGACCAGCTAATTGATCTTACAGCTAGACATGAGGTGTTATCTCTTTTGCATGGATTCTTGGGTTATAATCAAATCCTAATTACCCTTAAATATCAACACAAAATTTCCTTTATCACCTTGTGGGGAACCTTCTACTATAGGGTCATGCCTTTTGGACTAAATAATGCTGGTGCAACCTACCAATGCATTATGACTTACATCTTCCATGACTTTATCCATAAAATCATATAAGACTATGTCAATGACCTCCTTAGAAAATCTAAATGTCATAAGGATCATTTGGTCATTCTCAAGATTATCTTTGAGTGACTCATCCATTACCATGTCTGTATTAACCACAAGTAGTGTATTTTTGGATTCTTATTAAGAAAACTCCTTGGCTTTATCATTTCCATTTAGGGAATCAAAGTTGATCATGCTAAAATAAAATAAATTCTTGACATGCTTCCTCCAATCAACCTCAATAAACTTCATAGTTTTCAAGGTAAGTTTCAATCCATTAGTCACTTTATCTCCCAACTCTCAGACCAATGTCAACCCTTACACCACCTTCTAAAGAAAGATGTATCTTTTAAGTGGAACAATGACTATCATAAGGCCTTTTATTCACTCAAAAGGTACCTTTTTATCTCCACCTATCCTCATTCCTCCCAAGGATGATCAACCTTTCCACCTTTATATCTTTGCCATTAGCCATTCCTTAGGGCCAATGCTTACTCATCAGGATGAACAACACAAAGAGAAAGTTGTCTAATACATTAGCCACACGCTTGTAGAGTATGAGACTTAGTACACCCATAATGAAAATTTTTACCTAGCTTTGGTCTTCATGGTCACCAAACTTTGCCACTACCTTCTCAATCACAAGACCTATGTTATAACCAACACTGATCCACTCAAGTATATGCTCTCCAAGCCATAGCAAAGCCAATGTATGGCTAAGTGGATCATGAATTTAACCTTGAGTTTCTTTAGTTAAAGTAAATTCAAGGGCAATTCATTGCCAACCAATTGGTTATAGCACCATTAACAGATAATAAACCTCCTCCCCTTGAGTTCCTAGATGAGTCCATTACAACCCTCTCTCAAGTAGACTTCACCTATCAAGTGACCATGTTCTTTGATGTATCAAAGTGTTAATGTAGTGGGGGATTTGGAATAATCCTTATCCCCCTTCATGGTGAACCTCTTCCTTTATCCTTCAAGCTAGATTTTGAATGTACCCATAATATGGATGAGTATAAATCCCTAGTAATAGGCCATCAAACTATGTTAGCCTTGGGAGTTAAAATGATCAACATCTTTGGTGACTCTCAACTAGTGGTCAATAAAATCAATGGCTCTTACTAGTGTAAGAATTATGTTTTGCAATAATATAAATAATTATCTAACATGCTCTTAGCCTCATTTGAACACTACCATATCCAAACCACCCCATGATCTATGAATAAGTTTTTTGATACCATGGTCACCTATTAGATCCCATCTGCACCCTCTAACTATAAGCTATTTATCATTATCCACATACCCAACCTTCTTATGTCAAACCAGACTCTCCCACCATCTTTAACATGGAGGAGACCCAACCTGGCCTTTGGTATCACCAGACCTTTGACTATCTCAACCTCACCATCATCCCTTTTGGTCTTTCCAAGAATGCTCAAAGAGTGTTTATCAAGAGTACCTCATGTTATAACATACTAGGTGGAATTGTTTATAAACATGTCTTTGATATTTTTATCTTCCACTGCCTACGTAGTCATGAATCCTCTCATGCTATTAGGGAAATGTATGATGTGATTGTGGGGTATATTTTAGTGGCCTAGTCATTGCTAAGCACATCTTTCATCTTGGATATTATTGGCCTACCCTCAACCAAGATTATTTGTATTATGTGAAAAAATGTGTTAAGTGTCAACAACATGCTAATTTTCATCATGCATCTAGCCATAGTCCTCACATATCCATAGATTTTTGGCCCTTTTCACAATGGGGTTTGGAATTTATTGGTAAAATTAACTCCCATTATTCATAGCAACATCATTATATCATCACTACAACTAAATATTTTACCAAATAGGTAGATTATATTCCTCTCATCTCAACCAAATATAAAAATATTGTTGACTTTATCAATAATCACATCATCTATCATTTTGGTGTTCCTCACAAAATCATCATCAATAATGGAAAATATTTCAAAAAAAAAAAGTTTAATGTCTTTGTGATGCATTCAACATCAACTTAAGTTTATCTTTACCATATTGTCCTCAAGTGAATGGACAACTATAATCCTCTAAAAAAACCCTTAAAAACATGCTAACTAAAATGGTTAATACATCTGGTCAGGATTAACATTTACATATCCCCTTTACCTTATGGGCATATCATACTACCATTTGAACCCCTATGGGTGCTAATCCTTTCTCTCTAGTTTTTAGAGTAGAGGTTGTCTTGCCTCTCATATTTACAATTCCCTCTCTTTGCATATCCTTGTAAGATCATGTCTTTGAGAGAGACTATCATCAAGAATGTTTATCCCAACTTGAGATACTTGATGAATGTCATTTAGAAACACTCACCCATCTTCATGTCTATCAATAATGAATCAAATGTGCATATAATAAACACCTTAAAGTGTAAGAATTTAATATCAGAGACCTTGTCTTTAAGGAAAACCAACATGTCACTAATATGGAGAAAAGAAAGTAGGGCAAATTTGCTTTCAATTGGCTTGGACCTTATATCATATTGCACAAGTATAGATCGGAAGCTTACCAATTATTCTCTATTGAAGGAAACCCATAACTTGAGCCCCTCAATGCTTCACATCTACACCCTTTATTTTGTTCGAAAGGATCAACCTCACCTTTTATCTAACTTAAGCTCATCCCTTACTTTCAAACCACATTTATCTCCCTATTTTAGGGACAATCGATTAAAACTAAATCATGTAATTATTCATCTCAATCATAGCATAATCTTGAAAAATGGGTAACATGGCATGATTCTCATGGTACTTTCCTCCCCTATTATAGGATGTATTCTCATGGTCATTTTCACCTAAACCTCTCTTACACCTAATAAACCTTCTTGTGCTTTTAGTTTTGCCTTCATAAAAGGTGAGCCTATAAGTCTATATAAGAAAGTCCATGACATTAATATCAAACATCAAAATAAAAATCAAAAGAGCCCATGTGGGTCACTCTCTAGAATTTTTAGACTACTCCCTCAAAGGATAGCTTCACAAACACATCAAAATTTCTCAATATAAGGTAGACTGCTACCTTGAAGGATAAATACCAAAAGCTTTAAAACAAAGCACATAAACTTAGACCACTCCCTTGAAGGATGGATAAGTAAATAATTTGTCAAATCATATAAATTTTTTGGAAGCTTCCCACATTGATCATCCTCCCCAACCCTCTAAATAAGCAACAAAACAACAAAAAAACCATTATCAAACATTAGAAAAAGAAAAATAATTTTGACAGTTGTAATCGGATCTCATGAGTAGACTTCTCACATTGATCAGTCTACACCTTATATGATAGTAGGATTATATATAAATTTAAATCAGTATATGTCTCTTATGCATGTTTACTTTTAGTGTTTATTACCCCCACTTTATGCCATAAGCTTTGGTGAGCACTAGATTAGATTTCTTTGCTTTACTTGTTATTAGTCTAGTGAATATGAAAACATAGGGTTCAGTTAGGGTTATTACATGATTTTGCTTGACTGAAGGATTTTGAATCCTCCATAATATTATTATTATGATAAGAGATCCCCTAATTGGTTTTAGCAGATCCATATATTGGTCATGTTCCCAATTATCTAATGTATCCCCAATCGAAAGTGTAAGTAGGACCTATCTTCTCTAAGCTAGGATTGATTTATGGATCTGATGCATTTATGATTGCATACAACTTAAATATCCACTATTTATGTACCACTTTAAATCTTCATTTTGAGTATGAAAGGTAATTTGGGCTATCATGGATTCTTCTCCTCTAGATTCTTGCTTCTCTTTAATCTTACCCATAGGGTCTATTTTCTTGATCCATTTTTTAGTATAATGACTACATGTCTTATTAACATGACTATTTTCCTTATATATATTGTATTACACTCTCTTTCAATATGTCTTCTTTGGTTACAATTATAACAATGATTCTATTGTTGACAATTTTGACCTCATAAGTCAAATTATCACCCCTATCATTTAAAAATTTGTATATCATGCTATTTTATTTTGTTTTTAAGTAGGTTATTCTTTAATATTCCTTAAATTTATCATTATAAACCATTATTATCATTTTTTAAGGTTGATTATATGATTTAAGGTTTTGTCCTTCATTTATCTTATGCTTGTCTAGTCATTTTTTGGCCTTTCCAAGCCATTTTTAGTGGTGAGAAGAGTATATATTGGATTTATGAGTTTAATATCATTTTTTAAGGTCATTTAATTCCTAAATTATTAATAATAAGGTTAATCACATTTTATACTAACTTCATGACTCATTTCCATGTAATTTTGACCATTTTATGACCCCTAGAGAAGGTTTTGTAAGGTTTTAATGGTATATGATTATAAATAATATTAATTACATATTTATTAACCTCATAAGACATTTTAGATACTTAATAACACATTTTACATGATTTAAATCAGATCTCCTTAGTAATTTGGCCTTTTTCAGTACAAAAATAGGCCTTTTCAGGCATTCATATAGGTTTTCAAAGGATTTTTATGATAAAATAATCTCATAGGATTAATTGGGTCCCAAAAATGTCATATAAGTGGTTTTGGGGAAGCTTTATATGAAAAAATGGAAAAAACACACATTGCTCCTATATCGACCTTCTTGGCAGCTTTGGAAGGGTAGTTTTCAAATGCTTAATACAGAAAGAGGAGAAAGATTTAGGATATGAAAATTTTTAAATTTTTAGTTTTATGATTAATATTTATATTTTTATATTTTTTTTGTTTATTTTTCCCTCATATTTATTAACAATCACTAAGAGTGACAATAGGTCACTATAGCCTATGCATCCGAGAGGGGTTTATTCTTGGACCTGTTTCTCAAGATCAAAAAATTATGGAGATAAATGGTTCTTAGGGATGATTTTATAGGTCATTATTCTCATTTTAATATTTTTTTCATCTGATAAATCTTTCCAAAAAATTATTTGTAGCATAAAACCATGTTTCCTTCACTATCTTAATGAGTGGTCTTTTGGGTCAATTTTGAAGAAAAATTTGAGTTGTTCATAATTTTTTCATCTTAATAGGTTATAAAAATTAATATATAGTTCATGACACACCTTTTTCATCCAATTAATGGTTCATAGGTCTCCATTCTAAGTATATCCCCTTCGAGAGGGTTTAAGCTGAGTTGGTTTCTTCAACATGGTACAAATGCATTTTATAAGTTTAATTTCAGTTTTAAATAGGTTATGAGATGATGTGAGATAAATTTAACTACCTCCAAACATTATCTTAGATATCAAGGTGACTCAAGACACTCTAACAAGACAAAGTTGTTAGTGTAAAGCCTTGAATAATACTAGAAGAACACTAAAATGCCATCTACATGCCACCCACAAGAGACTAAGCATGTTGAATGAAGTTTTGAACTAGTTTTCACTTCTTCCAAGGTTTTAAACATCCATTTTGAGACTTTTAAGAGGTATAAATCTTATTATTGGCCCATTCAAGGTGCACATACCCATATGTCTTACTCATTGTCCTGCATCTTATAATTACACAATCACATTTGACTGTCAACGAGGCTTAGAGGTGTTACATGAAGAGTTTTGAAAAAAAATATACTTTAAAGAGTATTAAAAGGTTTGAAAAGGTCATAAGAGTCATGATGAAGTCATAAATTGGTAGGTAGGTTTGAATTATAAGGTCATAGTTGAGGAATTAAGCTTTAGGGATAAGTTTCCCTAAAAACCCTAAAACAAAGCCATGTGTGTTTTTGGTAATGACCTATAATAGTGTAGTATGGATTTTAAGTAGGTATAAATGATTTCATAATGAATACCTATCATGGGATAGTTTCTTTAACCACATAAAATGGGTGTTTGATCTAGATAGGTGATGTTGGAAGGTTTCTAAATCATGCATTCACACACTATAGGTTTTCAATCATATATATCTATAGTAGATTGAGTCTTAATGGCTTCACAAGTGATTCAAGGTATCATGGAGATATGGTCCACATAAAAATGGATTTTTTATATGAATATAAATTAATGGGTTAAATAACACTTTAAAAAGGGTTAGAGTATAAGGTTTTTTTTTTCCTACATAACAACCTATATGACCCTTTTAGCCTAAAAAGTGCACCTAAGGGTTATTGTAGTAAGGGTCTGAGGAAGAGATGTGATGGCATGTTACCAAAACTAAGGTCAAAGAACACTTATCCTAAGGGATTCATATCCAATCATTCAATTTTCATTCCCCAAATAAGAACTTGATGCTTAAGAAGGTAGTTGATGTCTTAATGCATCTTGAGAAGGTTGAAACTTAACTAAGTAGCCACCTACAACACTCATCACTATTGTCATAAAATTGAAGATGTTGAGGTGGTCTAAGAAGTAATATATGATGAAATACAATGGACATCAAGTTATTTCACTCACAAATTCAATGTGCCAAAAATCCCAAGAAAATTCAATCATTGAGGACAAGTTTGAAGGCCAAATAGTTAGCCATGTTACCTTGTTAGTAGAGATTAAGGTAAGTTTGGGGATTTTAAGGTAACTTGTTTCCCTTACCCTAAAACTACATCATGATGGTGATTTATGATTTTATAAGATAAATATGGTGTTTTCAAGACATTCAAATAGGTCATAGAATATTTCTACATTCCTAAGATATTCCATGTCCCTCCTTTGTCTGTATTATATTCACCCATAGTCAGCAAGCACCAAGAAAGAACACTAAAAACACTAGATAAGAGAGGTTTATTTAAGAGAAATCATAGGTGAAAGGAGTGAGAATTTATTTTTATCTATAATCAAGATCCTAGTACTATGGATTCCATAAATAGTCTTAAGAGCATCAACCCCTCAATCCATACTCTACTTATAAAACACCACCTACAGTCTTGTGTCAAGAAGCCACGTCTTGTGGCAATGCATAGAAAGGTTTGGGAGTATTGATGGGAGATTCATCTTGAGTGATAAATATATAAACCCATAAAATTAACAAAATGTGAACTTAAAGGGCAAGGAAAAGGGTTTAGATTATTAGACCTTCCAAAGTGTAGACCTACAACCAACATTGAGATATGTCTCAATCCAAGCCTATGAAAGAACCATCACAAAAATGGAAGACTTGTCAGTGAAGGAGAAGTTGATTGAGGGTGTGAAAAGATTCATGTAATCCTGAATTGAGTGTTTAGGTCTTAAATTTCACGTCACAATCTACTTACAAGGTTATCACTAGCCTAAAATACACACTTATAGCCAATTAGAAAAACAACACTCAGATCCATATGTGGATAAAGGTTTAGAGATTGGATAAGGGTTTATGTGGTTTGATGAGATTTAAAATAATTATTATGAATGTATAATGAACTATGGGATTCCAAGTAGGTCATTTAAGCCTAGACCCATCTACTCAATGATCATGCCTTTACAAATGTTCAAGTTGACACCTACAGCTGTGTTAAAGCTTGGAATCTTATGGAATTATCTCCTGGCAAGATATAGATTTCTTATGGTGCACTAGTGGGTTAAAAAATTGATTATATGTTATAAAAATGGATTTTTAGTTTATAATTATAAGGGTAGGGTTAGTCTTAAGACGAAAATCACCTTCAAGTGTCCAATTTATTCCTATAGCCATACTATCTCTCGTAAGGTATGAGTCAAGATAGGTAAGAGTAGCATCTAGTCTCCTTGGTAAAAATTGATCTCATAAGGCTAAGTCAACCTAAATAAATTAATGGAGTAATTATGAATAACCAATATCACTTTTTAAAATATTTATGTGATCTACAGGATGCTCTAAGTCAGGATTGACACCTATAGCTAGGCTATGGTGCCTCAAAAGAGAAAAATGTGGAATATGCATGGAATGGGAATATGACCTTATCATTTCCATTTAGATGGTCTAAGAATATTAATTTATTTAATATTACACTCAAAAATTCCCAATATTATTTAATTTTTTTCATAAATTTCACCCTAGAGGTGGCAGTCCTTACAATTCTTAGTCTAGTGCATCTACTTATGCAAACATAGAAACCATGACAAAGAAGTGGGTGATGGTGTCATTTAGACATGGTGAATTTTTTTGAAGGCTGGGTGGGAGGTGAGAATATTTTAAATGATTTTTTTAAGACATAATTACTATCATTAATATTGGATACATAAGCAGATGGTAGCTCACACACCAACCTTACATACAGTCAATGTAGCAAAAATCGACCTTAGAGTTTCTAATGTTTGAAGGTGCTAGAGAGGCCATCTACCTCAAAAATTTGGTAAATATGGTACTTTTTACCTGAAATAAATCCTCATGGATTCATTTTTGTTAGGATAATAGGTAAAATGGCCTCTATTTTATCTCAGAGGTAGGGCACTTTCAGGCAGACTAGATTGCAGGCTATGGTGAGAATATGATCAAAAGGAGTATTGATAGGTCTTGGAAACACTATGTGACACATTTATATGGTGTATTAAGGTTAATTGAGATTTATAAAACATTAATGAAGCATATGAGTACTGATAAACCACTCATAGGTGGTGGTGAGTAACTAGTTACAGACTAAGCCTACTAAGCCTTGACTAGGCCTAATGCCTAAAAAGGGGTCTAATACCACTTATAGGACTATATGAGCATTAAAAATCATGGGAAAATGTAAATGGTAATTAATTAGGTGTGTTATAGATTTCAATTTGTATTAAAAGTCATGAAGAAGCCATTTGTTGACCCAAGATCATAATAGGGTGCATATAATGCCTTGAAGGGCTTGATAAGTTAGGTTTGGAAGCTCACAATATCATGGAGACTTATCATGGGACCTAAAGAAGATAAGAGATGTTATGGAGGGTCCCAAATAGTATTTTAGTAAAATGTGTTTAGGGTTCTAATGTCACAGCTTTATGAACAAACCTTAAGGGTGAAAACCACATAAAACCCCAATTTGGACCAGTTTATAGAGATTGGGTTGGAAACATCATAAAATTATACAATTTATTCCTAAAACCTATCATATTTTGTATTAAGATATCATAGGGTCATCTACATGAATTTTTTTTGTACCTTCATTTGTACAAAATAATACAAAAACTATACGTTTTCATATTTTTGAGCTAAAATAAGGGTTATGAAGCATGTGGAGAGATACCAATCATTGGGAAAGGTACACTGAGACTATTTTTACCTTTTAAAAATAAAAAATAAATATTATATCACTCATAATATCCCAAATCATTCAATCATTTTGGGCAAGTCAAAAAATGTTTCAAAAAGGCAAGCTTGCAAATAGCCATTTCAAGATTATTGTACCTCCATAGTGTTTCAAACCACCAAAATTGATATAGATAATGGTGACATCATGGGAAAAGATAAAAAAATATTTTTTTTGAGTTTCACATGTGTGGTGGATCTCAGGATCAATATCTTCACCTTCTAAGCCTAGGAGGGCTAATTAGGCCTAATTTGGCTAAAAGAATGTGCTAGAAATGATATCTACAATTGGATTTTGGCCAAAACAATTTGTGTGGAGCTGTAAAGGGATAGAGGGTGTTTTTAAATGTGCTCATTTTCTCATTTTCATCTCCAAATTATCCTAGAAAAGGAGATTTTCTTAGAAAAAAGCTATAAGTAATTCATAGGAAATGCATGGTTTTGATGTAGAACCAGGTCTATTTGAGTGATTGATGGATAAAATTTCATTTTCCTAAGTATGTTATGCTCTTTATAGGTCATCCATGATATGAAAACTTGAAGAAAAACTCCACCTTTTCCTTCTACACCCTATTAGAAATGAGTTTTTCAAGGAGTGAATAGAATGAAACATTGTATAAATGCTTCATATAAGATTGTCTAAGGTTAATATACATTTTCCACACTAGATATGAATAAATAACAAGTCAAATCATGTTTGGAGAAGGTTTCAAAAGTTTGAAAACGTCTCTAAACTCAAATTAAAGCTTCTTTCCCCTTCCTATGCCAACCTTCAAGATAAAGTCAAACTTGCCTTTGGGAAATATTTTAATAGTCCTATAAAGTTAGAAATACATAGTTTAGGAGTTTAGGAGTCAATGAGGAATTTTTCCATGAATTAAATTCCTATGTTCAAGAGGGATGATTTCTTAACCAATAATATAGAGCTTTGGAGCAAGGATTTAGGCACCTATGTTGGTCAAACACCATAAATCAAGGATGAGGACTTTTCCAGATTTGAAAAATTTTGAAACATGAAATGCTATGACATATTCCAAGGATGAAGAAAGGATTAATAAAACAATGCTACATTGGGTTTTAATAAGGATTAATAAAAGGTCATCTTTCCTAGTTTTGAGTATTCTTGTCTCTTTCTTTCTCTTCTCTCCTATTCTCTATATGTAAGCCATTTTTGGAATTTGAATGGATCCTTAACCTAAGTCATGAAAAGTCCATCCTCAAAAAACATTTGTACTTTCCTATTTTAAATGAATAAAATAGAATGCATGCCTCCTCAAAGCTTGGTTTAGTGTATTTCCATGGTTTATTGATAGATGATAGTGATAGTTCATGCTTCCTCTCATCTTATCCTTTCCTCTTTAACTATTTTTAGGTCTTAGCTCATCCTTATAGATTGCATAGTGTTCTCTAATAATCTTGTATTTTTGGAAAGTTCAAACTTTCTTTGGTGTCTTTGAGAGACATATTTAACAAGTGATTTAAATCATGCATCAAACCTAAGCCTCTTTGTGAAACATTAATGTTTGGAAGTTATCATTTAAGAAGTGTAATTAGTTTATGTTTTTGTTCATCCTTTTAGTGTATAAAATAACAAATGGAGGTCATATTTTAGTGTATCACCTTAGTTAGATAGGTTTTATTTTCATTTTACCTTCTTCCCTTTTTCCTTGAAAGCTGGTAGTGTATAATAGGGATCCTAACTGATACATCAAGGGGAGCTAGTCCTTAGAATATAGATATTCAATCCACCTATTAGACCATCCACAATTAAGGATTGTCTCCATTTTAGTATAGATAGTGAAGGCCTAAAACTACCTTCAGAAGGGTGCAAGTCTTGTAGTCAATAGTTTATGGCATGCCTAGTGGGAACCATTAGAGCTGGTCTTGGTGAAATTTCAATTGTAACAGATTTATTCATGAAGTATCTGGTGACTCTAAGATTAAGCAATTTATTATAATAGTTTAGGTATAGTTTCCAAGTAATTCTATTTACATTACATTATCTTGATGTTGTTTTCATGGTTTTTTATAATGGAAATTCCTATGTTATATTTCTTTATCGGCCTTACAATGAGTTATACCAAATTGGTCACGATCCATATGAGCCTAGTCAGAATTACTAAGAGTTTTATCAAAACTATGATGATCCTTATCAAGTTTCTCATGATATTTATTATCAAGAGTATGACTCTTACATTCCTTGTGAACCATATTGGTCTTATGACTAGATTTCACCTTTCCCATATGGATATGATGTTGAATATGAGTAAACATGTTTATAAGAAATAATGGATAAGATAGAGATCAAAATACCTACATATGCAATAAAATTTTGTTCAACCTCTTAGTATGAGGAATTAAATGGGATGTTTCAAAATGTATCCAATGATCCATTGGAGAGCAATGAGTTGTGTAATATTGTATTGAATAATATGGAGGCTTGGGAGAGGCAACAAAGTGAATTGAACTAGTTTTTTTAAGAACCATCTTATATTTCTTGATAGTCTTCTTATGTTCTTTATTCTCATGAAGTTCTTAACCATGCTCAGTTTGAGCCAATGTAGTTTCCTATTTGGATTAAAGAGAAGACTCATATTCCTATTCAAGAGCTTATTCAAAATACTAAACCTTCTTGTAGTTATGCTTCTTCCTTACTCATCCCTCAAGCTCAAGTTGTCCATGAGGACAAGGTTTCAAATTTTGATGAGGTAATGGCCAAGTGGAAGGAGAAAAATATAGAGGTATTTAATAATTTTTTCTTTCCCTCCTCTTCAAGACTCCCTAGATGATTCCATTTACCTCAAGATCAGAAAGTTTGATAATGATCAACCTTCCATGCTTCATATTCCCTCTCAAACAAAGTAATTTCATCACTCTCCCACCATCTCACTTCTTCAGGAGGAGACTATTCTATGGAGGATAGAGAATGAGGTTACAACTACAAGTCAATTTCTTAGAGAGTGTGTAGAGGATGCTTCAAGTGTGTATGAGGAAGATTTTCTCATTGATACTTTACTTGAGGTACAAGTTGAGAATTAGGTTATAGATGATCTTGAAGAATATATCTCAAGTGTTTAGGAGAAGGCTGGTATTGATGTATAATAACTCTATGAGATAGTACAAGATGAAGTCATAAATGAATTTGAGATATCTCCATTTGAGAAATATAAAGGTGTAATTGAAGTTAATCCTATCCAAATTTATCAAAGTGAGGAACAAAAGGATGATCGGTAGTTGTATATTTAGTCTCTATAAGAAATTGAAGATCTTTGTAAAGATACATTGCCCATTGGAGTGCATGATTAAGAGAAGGTTGATTAAGAAACACCTATTCAAGACCATGATACAAATTATGTTGACTATTCAAGGCTCTTTGAAGAATTGGATGAACATGTAGTAGATGGTAAGAAGGATGAGGTCACTCAAGGATAATGCATAGATGAGGTATCACTTGATGAGACTATAGATGATAAGTGGTATGAGAAAAATTTGAAAGTACAAGATGATTTTGTCTTTTTTTTTGACTAATTATTTGTTGATGACTCACTTGAGGAGATGTTAAGAGAGTTGTTAAGAAAGAAGAGTGGCTCATCAGAGGTCATGTTAAATAAAAACCTTGCTTTGAAAATTATACCATCTATTGAAAAGAGTGAGTTCATAAATTTCCATTTTGATCTAGGTGGATCATGATTTTTTATGGTTATTTAGATTTGTTTGTTTGTGTTTTATCTCAAAGCTTTATTCACACATTTTCTTTGTTAGCTAGTTTCCCTTATTTTGTGTGTTTCCTTCCTTGTTTTAGAAGAAGTGTTATTATTTCAAAATAAAGTGTAATTTAAGTCATGAATAATATTTTTCACTATTTTATGAGTCCAAAATTCATGTAAATGGTCTGGTTCTCAAGCATATCAGGCATGCTTCCCAGTTGGGTCGCCAAAATGTTGATAATTTTGACCTAATAGGTCAAATTATCACCCCTATCATTCAAAAATTTGTATATCACGCTATTTTGTCTTGTTGGTTAATATTTTAGTCTTTAATATTCCTTAAATTGATCATTAAAAACCATTATTATCATGTGTTAAGGTTGATTAGGTGAGTTAAGGTTTTGTCCTTCATTTGTCTTGTGCTTGTCTAGTCATTTTTTGGCCTTTTCGAGCCATTTTAAATGGTAATAAGAGTGTAAAATCACGTTTCAAGAACATTTCATGCCTAAAATATGAATAATTAGGCTAATCACATTCTGGACTAACTTCTTGACTCATTTCCATGCAATTTTATCCATTTTATGACCCCTAGAGAAGGTTTTGTAAGGTTTTGATGGTATTTGATCATGAATAATATTAATTAAATATTTATTAACCTAATAATACATTTTATAGACTAAATAACATAATTAACATCATTTCAATAATAAATCCTTAGTAATTTGGCATTTTTTAGTGAAAAATAGGCTTTTTTTAGGCATTCATATAGGTTTTCAATGAATTTTTGTGATAAAATAATATCATAGGATTAATTAGGTCCCTATAGTGTCATATAAGTGTTTTTTAGGAATTTTTAGATGAAAAATGCCAAAAACCCACTTTGCTCCTTTATCGACCTTCTTGGCAATGCTAGAAGGGTAGTTTTCAAATACTCGGTATAGAAAGAGGAGAGAGAGTTAGGATATAAAATTTGTCCATTATTAGGTTTATTAGTAAGATTTAAATTATTATCATTGGTTCATGTATTTTTTTCCTCATATTTATGAACAATAACTAAGAGTGAAAGCAGGTCACTATAGCCTATGCATTCGAGAGGGGTCTATTCTTGGACCTCTTAATATTATAAAATGATTGAGAGGAATGGATTTTAACGATTATTTTAGAGGTAATTATTCTAATTTTCATCTTATTTTCATCTGATAACTCCTTCCATGAATGTATTTGTAGCATAAAACCATGTTTCCTTCACTATCTTAATGAGTGGTCTCTTGGATCAGTTTTGAAGCAAAATTTGAGTTGTTCAACAAATGTTTTCATATTAAAATGTTATAAAATTGAATATATAGTTAATAACACACCTTTTTAATCTAGGTAAGGTTTATTAGGTATTTATTTTGAGTATATCCCCTTTGAGAGGGTTTAAGCCAAGTCAGTTTCTTCAATAAAGTTCAAATGCATTTTATGAGCTTAATTTTAGTTTTCAATAGGTTATGAGATAATGTGAGATAACTTGAACTACCTAAAAACATTATATCAGAGAGTAAGGTGACTCAAGACACTCTATCAAGTCAAATTTGTCAGTTTAAAGCCTTGAATAAGACTAGAAGAACACTAAAATGCCATCCATAGGCCACTTATAGGAGACTAAGCATGTTGAATGAAGTTTTGAACTAGTTTGAAATTATTCCAAGGTTTTAAAGATATATTTGTATAATTTAAAGATTTATATATCTAATTATTATACCATTCAAAGTTCACATGCCTATAATTCTTACACATTGTCCTGCATCTTGCAATTACACAATCACATTTGACTATCAATGAAGCCTGGAGGTGTTACATGAAGAGGTTTGAATAGTTTTGAGACTTTTATAGATGATTAAAAGGTTTGAGAATGTTTTAAGATATATTATGAAGTCATAAAAGAGTAGATAGGTTTTAAATATAAGGTCATAGTTGAGTAATTGAGCTTTAGGACAAGTTTCCCTAAAAACCCCAAAACAGAGCATTGTGCACTTTTGGTGATGCCCTATAACATTGAGTATGGATTTTAAGTATGTATAAATGATTTAATCATTAATCCATATCATTATAGAGTTTATTTTATGATATAAAATGTGTTTTTTATCAAAATATGTGATGTTGGAAGATTTCTAAATCATGCATTCACACACTACAGGTTTTTAGTGATATATACGTAGACTGAGTCTCTAATGGCTTCATAAGTGATTTAAGGCATCTTGGATTAATTTTACACATATAAATGGAGTATTTTATATGAATATGAACTAATGGATAAAATAACACATTGAAAATTATTTGAGTACAAGGTTTTTTGTCCTACATGACAATCAAAATGACCCCTTTTGGCCTAAAAAGTGCACCTACAAGTTATTGTAGAAGGGGTCTGAGGAAGAGATGTGATGGAATGTTACTAAAAATAAGGTCCAAGAAAACTTATCTTAAGTGAGAAATAACCAATCATTCAAGTTTCATTCCCCAAATAATATATTGATGCTTAATAAGGTAGTTGATGGCTTAATGCATCTTGAGAAGGTTGAAACTTAGTTAAATAGCCATCTACAATAGTCATCACTACTGTCACAGAATCCAAGATGTTGAGGTGGTATAAGAAATAATATATGGTTAGATACAATTTAAATCAAGTGAGTTAACTCACAAAGTTAGTGTGCCAAAAATCATAAGCAAAGGAAACCACTGAGGACAAGTTTGAAGGCCAAATAGTTGGCCCTATTACCTTATTAGTAGAGGTTAAGGTAAGTTTGGGAATTTTAAGGCAACTTGTTTCCCTTACCCAAAAAATACCTCATGATTATGATTGATGATTGTAAAATATGAATATGGTGTTATAAAGACATTTAGATAGGTCATAGACTATCTCTACATTCCTTAGATAGTCCATGTCCTTCCTTTATCCGTACTATATTCACCCACAATCAGCAAGTACCAAGAAAGAATGCTACAAATAGTGGATAAGAGAGGTTTATTTAAGAGAAAGCATAGGTGAAAGGAGGTAATGTTTGTGTTTAGTTAAAATCAAGATCCTAGTATTATGAATTTCATAAATTGTCTTAAGAGCATCAACCCATCAGTTTGTACACTGCTTATAAAACACCACCTATAGTCTCGTGTCAAGAAGCCAAGTCTTGTGGCAATGCATAGAAAGGTCTATGAATCTTAATGGGAGATTCATATTGAGTGATAAATATAAAAACACATAAAATTAAATAAAGGTGAACTCAAATTTCAATGCAAAGGGTTTAGATTCTCAAACCTTCCAAAGTGAAGACCTACAACCAACACTGAGATATGTCTTAGTCCAAGCCTATGAAGAAGCATCACATAAATTGAAGACTTGTAAGTGAAGGAGAAGCTTATTGAGGGGATAATAAGATTAATGGAAGCCTTAGTAGTTTTTATGTCTTAAATTTCAAATCATAATATACTTTTAAGATTCTCATTGCCTAAAATGCTCACCTATAGCCAAGTGAAAAAAAATATTCACAGCCATATGTGGATAGAGGTTTGAAGCTTGGATAAGGTTTTATGTGGTTTGATGAGATTTAAAAGTATGATTATGAAATAATAATGAACTATGGGACTCCAAATATGTCACCGAAGCCTAGACCCATCTACTTAGTGATCTTACCTTTACAAATGTTCAAGTTGACACTTACAATTGTGTCAAAGCTTAGAATCTTAAGTATCTCACGTCAAGATAGATATTGCTTATGATGTGATAGTGGGATAAAAAAGTGATTGTATGTTATAAAAATGGATTTTTAGTTTATAATTAGTAGGTTATGGTTATAATTAAGACTAAAATTACCTTCAAGTGTCTAATTCACTCCTACAACCATAATATCTCTCTTAAGGTCTGAGTCAAGATGGGTAAGAGTTTCATCTAGTATCCTTGGTATTAATTTATCTCATAAGGAAAATTGAACCTAAATAACTTAATGGAGTAATTATAAAGAACCAAAAACACTTTTTTCAATCTTGATGTAGATCTACAAGGTGCTCCAAGTCAGGATTGACACTTATAGCTAGGCTATGGTGCCTCAAAAGAAAAAAATGTGGAATGTTCATGGAATGGGAATATGACCTTGTCCTTGAAATTTAGGTGGTTTTAGAATATTAATGGATGTAATATTACACTCACCACTTCCCAATATATTGTAACTATTTTCATAAAGTTCACCCTAGAGGTGACATTCTGTATAATTCCCAGTCTAATGCATCTACTTATGCAAACATAGAGACCATGACAAAGAAGTAGGTGATGGTGTCATTTGGAAATGGTGATTGTTGTTGAAGTATAGGTGATAGGTGAGAAGAGTGTAATTATTTTTTTGAGACATCATGACCATCATTAAGGTTGGATATACAATCAGATGGTAGCTCACACACCAACCTTACACATAGTCAATGTTGTAAAAGTTTGCCTTGGAGTTTCTAGTGTTTAAAGGTGCTAAAGAGGGAATATACCTCCCAAATTTGGTACATATGGTACTTATGAAATAAAATAACTCCTCATGGATTCATTTTTGTTAGGATAAAAGGGAGGATATCCTCTATTTTGTCTTAGAGGTAGGGCACTTTTAAGTAAACTAGACTGTAAGCTATGGTTAGAAAATGATCAAAAGGAGTGTTGATAGGTCTTAGAAACACTATGTCACACATTTTGATGGTGTATTAAGGTTAATTGATCTTGAAAAAATGTGAATTAATATTTATAATATTAAGAAACCACTTAGAGGTGGTGGCGAGTAACTATTTACAAACTAAGCCTACTAAGCTTTGGCAAGGCCTAATGCCTAAAAAGGGTTCCAATACCACTTATAGGAAAAGATGAGAATTAAAAAGCGTTAAAAAATGGAAATGGGAAGTCATTATCACTATTATATATTTTTATTTTTATTAAAATTCATGAAGAATCCATTTCTTGGCCCAAGATCATAACAGGGTGCATAAAATGCCTTGAAGGGCTCGATACGCTAAGTTTGGAAACTCACCACAACATAGAGGCTTAAAATGGGACCTCAATAATATAGGAGATGTTAGGGAGGGTGAAAAATAGTTTTATAGTTGAATTTTTTAAGGGTTCCAATGTCACAACTTTATGAACAACCCTTAAGGGTGAAAATAGCCTAAAACCCCAATTTGGACCAGTTTATAGAGATTGAGTTGTAAAACTCATCAAATACCACAATTTATTATTGAAACATACCATAGGTTATACTAAAATATTATAGGGTCTTCCACATGCATTTGTGTTGTACCTTAATTTGTATAAAATAGTACAAAAATTATATATTTTCATGTTTTTGAGCTAAAACAAGGGTTCTAAAGCATGTGGAGAGATGTCAATCAATGGGGGAGGTAGCTTGAGACTTTTTTTACCTTTTAAAACTTAAAAATATAGATTATATAACTCAAATATTTCCAAACCATTAAATCCTTTTGGTCCAATCAAAAAATTATTCAAAAAGGCAAGCTTGCCAATAGCCATTTCAAGGTTATTATACATCCAAAGTTTTCTAGACCACCAAATTTTGGGAACATGGTTAGAACATGGTAAAAGTGAATCAAATGGATAATGTGTGTTTCACATGTGTCGGGGGTATTAAGATCAATATTTTCACCTTTTAAGCTTAGGAAGGCTAATTAGGCCTAATTTGGTTAAAAGAATGTGTTAGAAATGATAGGTTACACTTCAAGTTTGGCCAAAAAATATTGTGTGTGGTTGTAAGGGATAGAGTATGTCCTAAAATTTTCTCATTTTCTCATTGTAATCTCCAAATTCTCCTAGACAAGGAGATTTGATTGAAAAAAGTCTATAAGGAATTTATAGGAAATGCATGGTTTGGTGTAGAACCAGGTTTATTTGAGTGATTGATGGATCAAATTACCTTGTCTTAGGTTTGGTATTATATTGAGAGGTCATCCATGGAATATATATGAAAACTTGAAGAAAAAATCCACCTTTTCCTTCTATTCCCTATGGAAATGAGCTTTTCAAGGAGTGAAAAGAATGAAACATTGTATAAATGATTCATATAAGCTCTGCTAAGGTTAACATACATTTTCCATGCTAGATATGAATATATAACAAGTCAAATCATGTTTGGATAATGTTTCAAAATTTTGACAAGGTCTCCAAACTCCAAGAAAAGATTGTCTCCTCCTTATGCCAAGCTTCAAGATAAAGTCAAACTTACCTTTGGGAAATCTTTTAAGAGTCCTATCAAGATGGAACTACATCATGCATGATTTTAGGAGTCAAAGAGGACTTTTTATATGAATTTAATACCTATGTTCAAGAGGTATGACTTATTTACCATGAATATAAATCTTTGGAGCAATGATTTAGGCACCTATGTTGGCCAAACACCATAAATCAAGGATGAGAATTCTTCTAGCTTTGCAAAATTTTGAAACATGAAATGTTATGCCATATTCCAAAGATGAAGAAAGGATTAATTAAAAAAATGCTATGTTTGGTTTGAATAAGGATTAATAAAAGGTCATATTTTAAAGTTTTCGGGATTCTTGTGTCTTTCTCTTCTCTCCTATTCTCTATATGTAATCCAATTTTTGGAATTTGAATGGATCCTTAACCTAAGTTTTTTTTTAGATAAAGGTAAAAATAGGTTTTGATGGGATCCTGAAACCCAAGTACAAGGAAAGAAAGATAAAGCTTCAACTCCCACAGGTAGAACCTAAAAACTACTACAGAGAAGTAGCAGAAATAGGTTTTAAATGGACCTAAAACCACCAGAGAGACCACTGGTCAAAACCCAAATTTAACATAGATCTGGCTACACCATAGATAGAAGATTACCAAAAGAAAGCAGAGAACAGGACCAGAAAACATAACCAGCAAGAAGAACCAGACTATTCTTCCAGTTCCAAAATCATTTTCACAGTTTCTGTACCTTTCACAATAGTATCCTGAGTGGTAGTTGCCGCCAACTTGGCTCCCTCTTGTGTAGCCCTCTTTCTTGAGCTTTGTCTCATCCTTTTTCTAGGCCCCTCCAAAGATTTGGTCTCCTCGCTAGCTCTTTTTCCAATATTGGTAGCTGCAGCACAAATGTTGGACGTTACTTCCTCCATTTTTGTTCTTTTCTCCCTAATGAGTTCTCGAAGGCTATTCTCGTAATCTTTGAGCTTGACTGGGATATCTCTTATCTATTTTTCCATGTTGTTAATTTTGTTCCATGTAGCTTTCTGGTTATCTTCCATAATTTCCACTTTCCTTTTGAGATCCTTAATCTCCTTACACATCCAAGAATCAAGTTGGAGAGAAGCCTCTTCTTTACAATTAACCCAACTCATAGATGTGTGCTTTCCATCGTTCTGCCTTTTCTCTCTCCATTCCTCAGAATTCTTATTGGGACTGTTCCCGCCTTCTTCAAAGTGATCCTCTCGGCCCCTTTGATACTATTCTTTTGTTCCAGTTTGAATTTCCATGTCCATTTCTTGATTGTCATCTTGAACTATATTTTCCCTTTCGTTTCTTGAAACAAGGTCCTCAATACGGCCATCCTAGACAATATCTTCCTCTGACACTTTCTAATTTTCCTCAGTTTCTTCTTTACTATTTTCAGATTCCTCCTCTTTGTTGACTCCTTTCTCATTCTTCTCTTGACATTCTTCGTCCTCTTTTAAATTTGTATTCCAGCTTTTAGTACCTTCTTCTTCCTCCAGATTTTCCTCCCTAGGTTTATCAATTCTCTCCCTCTTTGTATCTTCTTCTACATTCTAATTTTTGGCGCTGGGGAACTTGATTTTGTCTTTCCCTTTTACAATTTCACTCTTTCTGCTTCCAGAATCCTTATTTTTCCCCTGGTTAGGGTTCTTAACCATAGCTTTGTTCTTACAGTAGCCTTCGATTAACAGAATTAGGCCTTCATGCAGGATAGGACGCGTTTCCTTCTTCCTGTGAGCAAATAAACTTTGGACCAAAGAGAAGCGCAGGTAAAAGGGAAAATACAATCTTACCTTGTGTCTGAAATGATTAAGGAAAACAAAGTGGAATTTATGCACTCTCTTGCTTCTTCCGTCCAGGATGAAATACTCCCTTATACAGCATAAGACATCCCTCCATATCCCCTTAATCTGTTCCAATTCATAGAAATCCCCATTCTTGACCATCTTTTGCTCTTCCACATCCGTCTTGGGGAACTTACAAAAGGCCTCATTCAAAATGCTTGTCTGCTTGGAGAATTTAAGTCCATCCATAGGTAGCCTTGTAACCTCTTCTATAAAATCCTCAGTTAGGTTCACTGTGATACCATGCAAAGTGACCCTTTCATCAATCCAATTTTTGAAAAAAGCCATAGTGATATGTGGTTTTGACCCATGTAGCCTTTCCATATAGTTCACGACTTTTCCTTTCTACAGAATTCTCCAGACATCTTGTTTCTCTCTCCATTCATCACAGTTTTTGGGTTCTTGCTTCCTTGGTTCTCCCTTCCTTTCGCGAGCCATACTCATCTCCTTTGAAACCCAGTCGCTATGAACTTTACAATGATCCCACCTGCTGCCAATTTGATTTGAAAGTCAACTTTGTTTGGGCACATTCAGGATCTGCTTCTCACTCTCAAGAGCCTTCCTCTTTAATGATTGTAGATGATCCTTAACCTAAGTTGTGGCAAGGACATTCTCATAAATCATTTATAATTTATTGTTTTGAATGAATAAAATAGAATTCATGCCTCCTCAAAGCTTAGTTTAGTGTATTTTCATGGTTTGTTGATAGATGACAGTGATAGTTCATGCTTATTCTCATCTTATCCTTTCCTCTTTACCTATTTTTAGGTGTTATCTCATCATTAAAATTTGCATAGTGTGTTCCAATCATATTTTATGTTTATAAAGTGTAAAATTTCTTTAGTGTCATTGAGAGACCTATTGAACAAGTGCCTTAAATCATGCATCAAGCCTAAGCCTCTTTGTGAAACATTAATGTTTGGAAGCTATCATTTGAGAAGTATAATTAGTTTATGTTCTTGTTATTCCTTTTAGTGCATAACATAAAAAATGGAGGTCATGTTTTAGTGTATCACCCCAATTAGATAGGTTTTTCTTTCGTTTTACCTTCTTCCCTTTTTCTTTTCAAGTTGGTAGTGTTTAGTAGGGATCCTAACTGATACATCAAGGGGATATACCCTTAGAATCTAGAGATTCAATCCACTTATTAGGCCACCCATATCCTAGGATTTTGTCTATGTTAGTGTAGATAGTGAATTCCTAAAACTACCTTCACAAGGGTGCAAGTCTAATAGTCAATAGTTTTTGGCATGCCCAGTGGGAACCATTAGAGATAGTCTTGGTGAAATTTTAGTTGTAGCAACATTATTTATGAATTATTTGGTGACTCCGAGCTCAAGCAATTGCTTCTAAAAATTTAGGTATAGTTTCTAAGTAAGTCTATTTTCATTAAATTATCCTTATGTTTTCATGGCTATGTACGAGGGAAATTCCTATGTTATGTTTCCTTGTCAACCTTATAATGAGTTATACCATCCTAGTCATGATCCATATGAACCTTTTTATGAGCCTAGTCAGTATTACTAAGAGTTTTATCAAATTTATGATGAGCCTTATGAAGTTTCTCATGATCCTTATTATCAAGAGTATGAATCTTACTATATACACATAATATTTTCAAACTTTTATTGATTACTGACAATTTGTATCTTGCAAGAACCTATCAAGTCTCAATCTTTATAATTACATGACTTAAGAGCTGCACCAAGAAAGGGGTGATCATACCAATGGTTCTTCATAATATTTCATCCTTAAGATTATTGTCCCTTATTCCACTTTCCATCTACACACTCATCTCCTAGAATCATTAACCCTAAGCTTATTCTTCTTAGTCCTACCTAATTTAGTCTTTTCCTCCTTCCATTCCTCCTTTTCTTGCCTTAATATCCTTTTTTATTATTAGTTTTACTAGGTCGACTCGATCAACCTGGTAAATTTTAGGGGCATTATTTAATTTCTTAGTTTGTTAGCCTTTCAATCAACCTAGCACAAACCTAGTACATTATCCCTGAAAACACACTAGGTTGACTGGGTCAACCCCATACAATTGACACTCTTGAAATGATTTAGGGTAATATCTACCTATATATACAAGGTAATTTCTCACCATTTCATAAGATAATAAGTGTGAATAAACATCTACTTATTGACCATTCTACTTGAACAATAAAGGTTAGGGTTCCATACTTTCTTTGGAGATGCAAATCTTTTCTTGTGGAAAAGTATTTTGGATGCTTAGATAGGCTATCTAGCCTAGAGCTGATTTATCTTGGTTATCCTTACATACCATAACAATATCTTATGAATCACCTTGGCCAAGGGAGAGATTGAGGCTCAGCGAGTTCATCTTCAAAGGTAAATATTCCTAACTTTATTTATCCTTTATAAGAGTATATAGATAATGCATTTGTATTCTTTTATCCATGTATTTAGGATTTTGTATACATTAATATGAGTATATGTCTTATAATAAATGTTTAGTTTAGTTTTTTTTGTTTTATTTCTTCTAACCCCCACTTTTTGCCACAAGATTTTATGTGCACTAGATTAGATTTTACTTTCTTGCTATTAGAATAAAGTGAATGTTTAAAACCTTATGACTCCATTAGGGTTATTATGTGACTGTATGCTTTAAAACCCTTCCTATCATGATGTGTTATGATAAGTGATCCCTTATTTGGGTCTAGTATATCCCCATATTGGTCATGATCTCGCTTAACAAGTGTATCACAATTAGAACTGTAGGTGTGATCTATCTTATCCGATATAGGATTAATTCATAGACATGATGCATTTTTTATTACATACATTTTGGTGAACCCAATGTGAACTAACCCTTATAGGATATATTCACTTTTTCATTCATTTATTTCATTTATTTTGATCATCATTTTTATCATATATTTTTGACATTTTGGATCAATTTTGTCAACCCAACTCTTTTTTTCTATGAGCAAGTTTTAGGAGCAAGCAACAAGATCAACCTAGTCAACCTAATATAGGTTTCCAACCTTTTAGACATCCAATTTAGCCACTAGGTTAACCCAATTAACTCCTTAAATTTTTATAACTTTTTAAGTAGTTTCCTATACAACTTGTTCAATACTGTCAACATAGGTTGTAGTTTTTTCAAGCATACTTCCAAGTTCTAAACTATAAATATTATTCATTTCATATCTATTCCACCAAGGTTCCTTTCTAATTCTTTTTTTATCTTTTATATCTATCATTTGATAGTTTTTATTCTTCAAAACTACCCTTGCATAGTCAACTAGATCGACACTGCTGACCTAGTTCTATGTTTTATGCATTGTTTGAAATAACTAGATCGACACTACTAACCTAGTTTAGTTTTAGACTTTGTTTCCATAGTACATGTTTGACCATGTCAACCATGTTTTATATTTTGTGCATATAGTGTCAACACTATACCTTATTTTAAATTTATAACTAACATCATATCTATTAGTAATTAGCTCACACATTTATTTTATTGTTGCTTACATGCTTATAATAGTACACATAGTATAATTAGGGGATTTTAAATTAATTGTTTAGTTTCACTATTTCTATTTTAAGCACATATGGCCAAATCACAAAAAAATAAACAAGAACTGTAATATTTTGTCTACCCTAGGCCAACCTACTTGGATTTCATCACCAAGGGGGAAGCCAACTTAATGCTCTGGTCAAGTATAAAGCATGGTTAATGGTATATTCTACCTAAGCACCTGACACCCTTATCACTATGGTATGTGAAGTTAAGGGGCAGGCCACAATACCAAGCTTATATCATTACCACTATAGTCCTTTTTAGTCCAAACTACCTAAAACCATCCTTAGATTTCTATCTAGTACCTTGCTTTTAACCAACGTCCAATCACATTAAAAATCATTCTTAACAATTTAATTAACAATCAAGTTGACCAATTAGTTAGATTTACTTTTCAAGTTGTTTACTTTCTCTTTGCTCAAATGTGTGAACAAAACCTTGTATTAGCTAGTGTTGGTGAAAGATTTTGTTTTGTGTGTTTCAATTGGATTGGCCAACATTAATCCAATTAGTTGTCTATTTCCTTTCAGTACTTACTACTTTTTCACTACTTGAAAAGTTGGCTTATTTCATTTTTAAATCTATTTTTAAGCTTCTTAAGTTCCATGTCTTATGTACTATATCAATCTAGTCAACCCAGTGATTTTTCTACATTCTATAAACTATACTGAATCAACCTAGTATAGTTTTACAGTCCTTGTTTATATACTAGGTTGACCTAGTCTACTCTATACTATTTTATTCACCTTTTTTGACCTTTTATTTCTCATCTCTCTTATTTCTCCTTCATCATGTAATTTTTGTTTGGTGATGATACTAAGTCGCAGTCAATAGACATGATGAACTTTACCAATCCTAATAGGGTCTCCCATAGCCAGAGTAGGGCTCCTCTTTTGGATGATAGTAATGTTCATATTTCCACTTACACAATGAACTATGGGACCCCTCCTCATACCTCTTCATAGTATAATCCTCTTTTTTTAGAAAACCAACCTAAGTTAGAGTATACTCCCAAAATGCTTTTATTTATCTCTAAATTTCCTCAACATAGAGGAAATGATCCTTCTACCATTTATGACCTCATGATTAGTGGTCAAAATGAAGAGCCTCACTCACTTACTTATACATTATCAATAGGATTTGGAGGCACCACTTTATTTGGTTCCCAACCTCTTCCTTCAATTTCAATTCCTTCTTATGCCATGACATCTTCTTCTCTAACCTCTTCTACCTACATGCCTAGTATCTCCATTAACATGGTAGGTTCTACATCTATTAGGCCTCTCATAAGGTTCACCATAATTAATCCTTCCACTAGTTCATTTATTTCTACCCAAGGCAATCATTCTTCTAGTGCTTCTTCTTCTCAACCATTCACCAGTCCATCTTTCACTTCACAAGCAAATTTTGCCACTAGTGCCTCAAATTCTCATAGTTCTTTTCAAGATCATATCAACACTAATAGTGGTACCCAAGCCACTAATACTAACACAAATACTAATTCTAATGCTTCTAATGTTAATCAAACACATCAAATTTCTTTCAAACTCTAAACCAAATGAATACCTTTCAAGCTCATAACACAAATCAAATGATGAGAATGCAAACCCACTTCCTTAATCTTCAATCTCATCTACAACCAATGGCTTGGGGTACACATAACCAAAATGTTCCCCCTCCCCCTATTTGACAGTCTCAAGACAATATCATTCCTCAACCTATTTTAGTTAATAAAACCATCAAGCATATACAAAATGAACCTCTCACTACTCAAATTACCAACATTGATATAGGAGGTATAACACCTATAATTTCTTATAATGGGTCAACCAATCATACCCTTCACCTTAAAACATTTGGAAATATTTACAAGGATTGGGTCAAATTAAATACCTTTACCACTACCAAGATCTTATCCAAAACCCTCATGGGTGATGCCTTAGATTGGTACAATCACCTTATAACTCATTCCATTTCTAGTTTGGAGGACTTAGTAAATTCTTTAGTTAAATAATTCAAAACTAATGATCTTCCTAAAAAAAACTTTGGCCCATTTCATTAATTTCAAATAACATGAGAATGAAACTACCTAGGCCTTTATTAAGAGATGGAAAACTTTGTCAAATAAATGTGAACATAGCATGGTGGATGATAATCTTTTTCATCTCTTTATAAATGCCTTATTTCCTAAATTTCAATATTGAGTCCACACTATCTTTTCATGTACCTTGGAGGAGGCTATTGGCCAAGCTAAAAGACAAGATTTCTTAATTCATCAAAAGCCACTCCAACCTTCTACATGTCCTTATTTATTACTTAAGAATAAAAATCACAATATCACCAATGATGGTGTTACCAATTCTTATAACACCATTCACAATATTTTAGCTTTCATTCCTAACCCTTATTTAGAACCAGCTTTTTCTTCTCAATAATATACCAATACTCATTTCTCTTAACCTTATAACATCAATGTTCACAAACCTTTATCCTCAGCTAATTACTTAATCATCTACCTAGGCCTCTTCCCTGAGAGCTTGGCCCTACTAATCCTATGAAATCTTAGTATAATCCTAACAAGGTTTATTGGTTTCACGCTAGTTGGGGTCATTCTCATGATACTTGTAGATAAATTAATAATTTCTCTATGGATTTTCTTCTTGGACCTAATTTTTATTATGATTCCATTATAGGTAAACATCAATAAGCCTATAAGATTGATTTCAAGGACTATAAATCAAATGAAAAAACTCAAGCCTTGACTCAAGAAAATGCTCATTTGGATATCTATAAAGATCTTTTACCTAATCATCAACCTATCTAAGAAAATCAAGACAAGCCCACCCCTTCCACCAATAACATAAAAAATCTTGTTGAACCAACTTCTAAAGAGAATGTGGTTAGCATGACTAATATGTGAAGGGTGGTGGCTTTCATTGATTCTCATCTTATCTACACTCCTTCCCATAAGATGCATCATGTTATCCAAGATTCTTCTCCAACTCATTTAAATTAGTTAGGGACAAAATATCTTATCATTTTTTATTATCTAATTTATGATTCTCCCTTAGATAACACATCCATTATATTTATACCACTCTTCCATCATCTTCCAATGCTAATGATAATAAAGATTCTACTAACACTTCTTCTTCTAATTCTAAAAATCAACTTAAACCAACTAGTTCATCATCTCAACATGACTTACCACTTTGTTCTAAACCTTATTCTTCTTATCAACAAAAATTCTAATGTACTTCAGCCCCTCCTTTTGAATACCTCCTTAACCATTATGCACCTTTATCTAACAATATTCTTATGGGCTATGATGAGTGGGATCCCATTATGGAGTTCACTAATATCCCATCCAAAATTCCATTCCTTGATCTTATGAGGACTTCTCCACATCATATAAACTACCTCATGTAGCTCCTATTCAATATGAATGTCCCTCATCCTCCCCTTGTAGGATCAGAGGTAGCTTTATCTAGTTTTGAAGATAGTATTTTATAATAATGTGAAGAGATGTCTATCAATGTTGATGAAACCATTAACACTTCTATTTATATAAAATTTACCATAGATTCTATCATTTTTTATGAGATTTTACTTCATGTGGATGATCCTCCTTTATTTATTAACATCCAAGTTAAGCATGCATTGATTGATGAGGGTTCTATCACTTATGTTGCTTCTCTTGACTTCATTAAGACTCTTGGGTATTCTAAATGCAATCTTCAGTCTATATGCAACACATGCCAATGATATGATAGAAGGAAAATGCCTCATTTAGGTTGTGTGTGGCTTCCCATTACCATTCCACCTATCACCATTCATGTGAAGGTGATGATCTTTAATTTCCCCCTTTTGTATAACATATTGATTGGTAGGTTGTGGACTCACCACATGAGAGCTATCACTTATTTCACTTACTAATGTGTTAAATTGCCTCATAATGTAGCAATTTATAGGATTCAAGGTGACACTAACCCTTAAAATTTTGAACAATTCTAAGATCGTGGTGTTTTCAAGATTCCTACTCTTGAGCCTTTGCCAAGTGTTCCATTTTATGAGTCCCATCATATTAATTTTCCCATCAATTCAACCCAAAGTTATAATTGGCATCTTGAGATCATTGGTAACATTCCTCCTAATCTTTTAGATTTTGATGATGATGAGCCCAATGAGATTAACTTAAAGATCAAAACTTTTTATCTCTTACCTCATCTCATCTCACAACTTCCTATTTATTAACAACCTTGTTATCATAAACCTCCTTGAGATGGTATTCATGTAGTCTTAACTAAGTCTAGGTATTATATTCACCATGCTTTATCAAATGATAAGGTTATTCCTCCCTGTGTCATTGATCTTTACACCATAAATTATGATGATGGTTATTCCTTAGATGAACTATTGTTAGGTGGTCTTGTCCATGCCCATGATGCCAAGATTATCCATTATCATTCTTCTTTACTTGAGTTTTTTCATGCATCTTATCATTTTCCTTCACTTATAGTTCTTTATTTTTTCATTTTCCCCCTTTATCATAGGGTAGAGATGGTTTTGAAACCTTCAGTTTCTAAGGATCCACATAGGACTATGCTCATAGATCATGTTATGACTGAGCCTTACCATTATTCTTGGCTCCCTGACTCCCATCATTAGTTTACCCTTGAGGTTAGTGAAACCCTCCTTAGACCTTCTATAGATCTTACCCCTCCCTTAGTAGATCCTACTATATTTGAGCCTCTTCCCAAACCTGTTATAGTTGATCCTATTCCTACTCTTACTATTATTGATCTTACTCCTACTTTCGATGTTATTGCTCCTTCCATTGAACCTAGTTCTATTCCTTCCTCATCATCACCTTCCCTTGGTGATGGTTTATTTCCCTTGCCTAAGATGGATCCTCTACCCACCAAATGGGTTAATGAGTGTTCTTCAACTTCTTCCACTCATATTTTACCTCCTTCCATGAGTGATTCTAATAAAACCACTCACAAGCATATCTGTTACTTCCATGGGATATATAATCATTCTTTCACCCATTATCGCAAGTTGTGACAATATCTTGATGCCTTACATCCTTATTTCCCATCATTATACAAAGCTATACCTCCCCCAAAGGTTCTTCCTAAATTTTTTCCTAATTATGGTGAGGTATATTTTCTATGGCATCTATGTGACAACCATCACATTGATCATTATTGCATCCTACAACATCTCAAATATCACCTTATATCCATTCCCAAACATTCTACGAATATGGTCCCTTCACCACCTTTTATGCCTTCACCTATGATCCCTTCACTGGTGGACCTTCCCTCACCTATGGATTCTTCTCCACCCATGAGTTCTTCACCCGTGGATCCTTCTCAACATGTGATTCCATCTTCTTAATTAGATCCTATTTACACACATTCTCTTGAACAAACTTTACCTAATTTTATTACTTATCATGATCCTTTGAGAAATTCTAATTTTTTAGTTGAGAAGATCAGAAAAGAAGTTTTCACCCAGTATTTATTAAAGATTGATGAAACCTTAGCAATAGTTTAATTATATCTTCATAAAGACCTATCTGATATATTGGATAATGTGTGTGGATAGATTTACCAATTTTTATGATCACATGCATTGTCCTTTCACATTTATATTTGGATTGGACATGTGCTCCAATCTTATTTCTATCTATTATATCATTTGATAATGTGTCTAATTTTTACTTATCTTATATCATGATTTCTTACTTATTGTAATATATCTTGCTTATCTTATAGTTTATATTTTTACATATGATTGTCTTTTCTTTATCATTGCTTTCCCTTTCCTTTTTCTTAGAGTTTTTCTCAAAACTCTCGTTCTTATATATTCATGATTGTTTTTCTTATCCTTATTTTTCATAGATAATTTATCATGGTGATTTGGTTATACAAATCCTATTCCCCTTGGTTATTATATCCATTTTACCATGTGATCAATTAGCAAAAAATCTATCTCATTATTTTATCCTCTTACCAATCCACTTTGGATCTCCTTTTTCCCTCTTTATTTTTATACAAACTAAGCATATACACGGTTGAGACTTGAGATCACATGCTGGTTCATTGTCAAGCCTAAGTGTCCTAGTCATTATTTTATCTTTGGTTACTTAACTTCCTTTTAGCCTTAACCTATAGCTCATTTATGTGTATCACTATCTCTCTCATGATTATTCATTCCAAATCCATATGGAGGAGGAGTCTTAAAAAGGATTCAAAAGAAAGTAAATTCCAAATCATTTAAATAAAAGGCAATGATATCGAAAGGAAAAATTATTATTAAAAGTCAAATCAAAATCAAATACATGATTCAAAGCACATCTCCTTCTTCTAGTCAAATCTCAAAATCCATAGTTGGCCTCAAGGTAGAGCCGAGGTCATTTGGGGTGCATTAGGCTAGTAGATTAGAAGAGAAGAATAAAAAAATCTTTTAATGCTACCTACTTTCTCATGCAAGTACCCAATCTTCATAGTAGACTAATGACTCTATAAGGGGTTCTGAAGAGTGGGGAACATGTCATGAGAAGGTAGGTCCATTTTAATTTTACTTATAACAATCTACCTTCATCAGTTGATCTTAGTAACATGCTTATTTGCCTACAAAGCTTTGTATCTATAGCAAGTAGGTTCCCTTTGTGCATAGATGACCACTAGTCACTTAGTGCCTTATTATGTCCTTAGTAGGCATATTGCCTCTTAATTTATTCTCATAAGACACCTAAGTCTTTATTTTTACACTCCATTTTTCACTTCTTATATTTCCTTTTGAGAAATTTGCTATTTTGTGTACTAATCACTCCCCTTTGGGATTTCATTTGTGAGTTACTTTGTAAGACCATAGATAGGACCTAGATATCCTCAAAAATCACCATCTTTTCCTTCCTATTACCCACATCTTTGATTACCTTATTTCCCTATTTATTATACCCCTATGGTGTTCTCTTTGTCGAGTGGTAATGTAAGACTATGGATAGAACCTGACCCTCACAAAATTTTTCAATACCCAAATCACCATCAATATTACATGTGTCAAATTTGAGATAAGATTCGATCAATTATGAAGTTACACATCATTTTACATGCTTCCCAACTTGAATTAGTATGTTTTATGCTTATTTCATTTTTATTTTTCCTTTTTATTTTTTTATTTTCTATGTGCATGTAACATTTCAACCATTTTCTTGAATTTTTCATACTTCCTAGCTTGAATTAATATGACCAATTTAAGACCAATATTTTGCAATTTTTTTTTCTTTCATACTTTCCAACATGATTTAGTATGATTGATTGACTTAATTAATTTTTTTTTATTACCATTTGTGCCCTTTTCATATCTTCCATTTTATTACTTTGTTTGTCATACTTCCCAACATGATATTAGTATGATTTTACTTATTTTAATTTGGTGCAAAAATATTTCACATTGGTTTAAAAACAAATTATTTTTACCATCTTGTTTCACCATTTTCTTGGTTATTTATACTTAGTCATTTTTTTTTATTACACATTTCCCATATTGAATAGTGTATAGTATATTTTCTTGATTGATTATATTTTTCAAGTCTTTTTTTTCTTGTTTATTATTAACTATGCATGTTTTTTTTCATAATGCTAGAAAAGAAACCACATCTCATATATTTCCTATATCATATTCAACAAAATCTAAATACATGATATAGAAATAAATATATCCTAAGCATCCATAATCTCAACCATAGTGAACAACCAAAATCAACCATAATGATAACATACACATCCAACAACAATATGCCAAAATGATTTGTGTGTGTGTGTGTGTGTGTGTGTGTGTGTGTGTGTGTGTGTGTGTGTGTGTGTGTGTGTGTGTGTGTGTGTGTGTGTGTGTGTGTGTGTGTGTGTGTGTGTGTGTGTGTGTGTGTGTGTGTGTGTGTGTGTGTGTGTGTGTGTGATAAGTTTTATACAACATATGTAACCATATACAATGCCCTAGATCTATGGTTGGGTCCCATCCTATCTATCCCATGGCCTAGCCATGTTAATTGTTGAGGCCTCAATCTAACTCTTATGAATGGTATGTTATAAGGAGGCCATCACAGATCTTAGTCCCTCTACCTATCCTTGTAGGTGTGCTTCCCACATCTGTGACTCCATCAATAGAGTCCAGATCTTTGTCATTTAGATGCGTATCTCTCTCATCTATTAGGGCATACAATGCCTATAAATCCCTAACAACCATCATTTTTGGTGTCTACATCCTCCCTCTCTATCATTTTATTTTCCTTGTTGCCTCTTTAACTAATCTAAACTAGCTTGCTTGAGTTGGGGTAGATGGTACACTTGGATCCTATAGTGTCATGGGTTGATATGGTTGTAGAGTCTCATCTACAATGTAATGGAGTGCTCCCCTCACTAGGGACCCCCATATCTCCTCATCATCATCAAATACACCTAAAAAATCACATAAGATGGATATTAGATCATTGTCATATCTCATAATATATATCTATCTAAATAAAACTTAAGCAAAAAATTTCTTTTTACCTATCTATGTCATGACTACTATGGTCTAACCATATACGTAATCACATAGCATAGTCTCCCCATCTATGTGGACTCCTAGCACCTCCTTTATCGGCCACTTATTTAGCTCAAACTTGGATATCATAGCTCATGTTAGTCTTAGCCTACATCTAAGTGGTATCTCTATCATCTCCTCTAGATCACCTATGGGGTCATTTAGGATGGTAATAGTCTCCACTCTCTTTTTTGCTTCCTACCTCCATCGATGCCATATCCTTAGTGGTTTCTACTCATATTGATATGGATTTGGTAGTGGTATATTTGGTATCTTTGCCTCTACATCCCTATCCTCTTACTCAACTCATCATGCCTAGGCATTCCATGGTCATTCTCAATGTGGCCTCAGTGTCAACCTCATTACTAGTGGCCCCAATCCTCTCTTCCCTCATAGCTCCCTCACATATAAATCCCACTACTCAAGCATTAGTATCAATTTCAATAGATAAGGTAGGCCATTTACCCTAGCACTTATACCACTAGATGTAGCTCTCTCTACTAGAAGTAGTATTTAATCACCTCTATCCTCTCTGTCATTAGTGCAACTATGTGTTATCTCACCTATGTAGCTATTATGTGTTCATATGCCTTACACATGATGTCTGCACATCTCATGAACTATAGTAGTAGTAGCATGTGGGGCATGACCCATGCTACCTAGTCCTCCCTCTATCTCTACACTTGAGGTAACCTATCATCAATCACATGGGGCAACCCAACCAATGGTACATAGGAAATCTTTCATAGATCCAAGCTATCAGTAATATGATTATCTCGATGGTCCTCTACCCTCTTACTAACATATCATACATGTCATGTACCATCTAGACCCAGATGCTCGAGCTTAGATTGTATACAAATCACTCCTCCAATATCATACTACTCAAGGCTACCATGAATAATGGTACCTTACCATCTGACTTAAGACATAACATCCACAATGTCACAAATCCTATCACAACCTTCCAAATATCCAAAATCTATGATGTATAGATATAAAACATACTCACCCTCCTACTTGGTAATATCATCTATGAGCCTATAACCCACATGGCTAAGGCTCTTTTCTCCTCTAGACTACCTAGTATCCCTACGATCACTTATACTCTTACTATAGGCAGCCTCAAGATGTTATAGACATCCTCTAGTGTGATAGCCACCTCTACTATATCCCTATCCACCTCCCATCTAAAGGTGTTAGTCAATCATTCTTAAAAATTAAGGAACATGACTAATAGGTCAGCATTGAAGGGGATCTGACACATCTCTACTATCTCACCTAGACCTATGGATCTTAGTCTAGCCCTATCTCCATTTGATAGCCTATCTAGAAAATATAGTAACCAAGTTGCATCCACAAGTCACCAAAATCTCTATCAGCCTTACACCCAAAAAACAACAAAGGATGTATCAATTCCTCCATGTCATGTATAGTCCTAATGCATTCTTTAATACATTCTTCTTTTTTTTACATTTCTAAAGTAAAAAATAAGCCTACATTACCTTATTTTATTCATTTTTAACCTTTTTGGTCCTTTTTGACCTTACTTGGTCATTTCATGCCATTATATCCCTCTTTTGTCATTTTACACACTTTTTGTATCTTTCTATCTCTTTGGTCAAACTTTTTGACCAAAATTTTCCTATCTTTTTGCCTAGTTGACTCAAAAAATTGAGTCAACCCCCTTATTTTCCCCTCCCTAGTGTTGAGTTTCCATTCTGGACCTTTCAAACCACCTAGCAACTCCAAACTAGGTCTTCAACTTATAGAATGTATATGATCAACCCATACCTACTGAGTCAGCACTATGGATTCTACCTATTTTCCAACCTACTGGGTTGATTGGGTCGACCTAGTGCCTTTTGCCTACTAAACCCTTGCATTTTCTAGAAAAGTGCAAATTTCTTACTTTCTACCTAAATACTTCAAACCCATTTCCCATCTTCCTATTTTATACCCCTAAAACTTTATTTTGTTTCATTTTGACATCTAAGAATTCTTAAAATTCAAAATTACTTAAAAAATCACTTAATTTAATACAAATTTCAAAAACTAGTTTGAGATTCTTAGTTACATACCTGTAGTGCACCTGTTGCCACCTATGGAGCATCTCCCTATCTATCATGTCATCTCCTCACCATTTTATCTTATTTTCTCTCTAGAGCTCCTTATTCTCCTCTCTCACAAGTCAAAATAACAAATGACTCATCTTTTACCCTATTTAAAAACACTTTTTCAAAATTCAAATCTTTTAATTATTGTCTTGCAAATTCCTTGTTTTGCCTATATCTATATTTTTACTCATCTATTTTTAAAACCATAAAATGCATTAGATTCATGATAATGTAGATATTATTTTCCACAACCATATGCCTATCTTCCAAAAAAATTTATTTTTGGCTATTTTTGTAATAACTTCTATAGGTTTGTCTAGTGTTCTCTGC
The DNA here is from genome assembly GCA_037957365.1 of Torreya grandis. Taxonomy (NCBI): domain Eukaryota; kingdom Viridiplantae; phylum Streptophyta; class Pinopsida; order Cupressales; family Taxaceae; genus Torreya; species Torreya grandis. The sequence goes on along the minus strand of JARHVA010001034.1, from coordinate 3,714,403 downwards.
AATGGATACCTTCTAATCTCTTACAATATACTTATTTATCTAAGGAAATAAGGTAAGTTAAAGGTACTATTTTAAAATTTATCCCTTTCATTTATCTTATTTTATACTTAATACACTTTAATTAACATCAACGTTACGTGTTATCATGTCTTATTTTGAAGCACCATCTTGTGTCACACTTACATGACATGTGATGAGCTTCGAGTGGGGCATATGTATACACATAATATTTTAAAAAATTTATTGATTAATAACACTTTGTATCTTGAAATAACATATTGATTCTCAATCTCTGTAAGTTCATGCCTTAAGGGGTGCACTAGGAAAGGGGTGGGCAGACCATCGGTGCTTCATAAGATTGTTGTCCCTTTTGCCACTTGCCTTCTATACACGTCTCCTAAAATCATTAACCCTAATCTTATTCTTCTTAGTCCTACCTATTATAGTCAAATCCTTCTTCCATTCCTCCTTTTCTTTCCTTAACATAATTTTTGACTATCTATTGTATTAGGTCAACTAGGTTGACTGAGTACAGTTTAGGGGCATTCTTTACTTTCTTGGTTTGTTATCCTTTCAACTGACCTAACAAAAACCTAGTAAATTGTCTTCAAAAATACACTAGGTTGACTGGGTTGACCCCATATAGTTGACATTCCTAGAAGTATTTAGGGTAAGATCCACCTATATATATACAAGGCCTTTTCCCACCATTTCATAAGAGAAGAATTATAAGTGAATAAGTGTGAATGAACATCTACTTATTGACCATTATACTTGAGGAATAAAGCTTAGGGTTCCATACTTTTTTTGGAGATACAGATCTTGTCTTGTGGAGAATTCTTTTGGATGCTTAGATAGGTTGTGTAGCCTAGAGCTGAATTATCTTGGTTATCCTTACATACCACAACAATATCTTTCAAAGCACCTTGGCCAAGGGAGAGATTGAGGCTTAGTAGGTTCATCTTCAAAGGGAAATATTCCTAACTTTATTTATCCTTTATAGGAGTAGATAGATAATGCATTTGTATTCTTCTCTCCATGTATTTAGAATTCTATATACATTGACGTGAGTATATGTCTTCTAATACATGTTTAATTTAGTTTTGTTTGTTTTATTGCTTCTAACCCCAACTTTATGCCATAAGCTTTGGTGTGTACTAGATTAGATTCTACTTTATTTCTATTATAATAAAGTGAATGTTTTAAACCCTATGAATCCATTAGGGTTATTGTGATATTGTGTTAGACTGTAGGCTTTAAAACCCTTCCTAGCATGATGTGTTATGACAAGTGATGTAAGTGATCCCCTAATTGGGTCTAGTGGATCCCTATATTGGTCATGCTCCAATTTGACAAGTGTATCCCAATAAGAAGTGTAGGTGTGATCTATCTTATTTGATCTAGGATTAATTCATAGATATGATGCATTTTTGATAGCATATACTTACCTTCCTTGTGAACCATATCAGTATTATGACCAGATTTCACCTTTCCCATATGGATATGATGTTTCATATGAGCAAACATGTTTACAAGAAAGAATGGATAAGATAGAGATCAAAATACTTACATATGCAATAAAAGTTCATTCACCCTCTCAATATGAGGAAGTGAATGGGATGTTTCAAAATGTATCCAATGATCCATTGGAGAGGAATGAGTTGTATATCTTGTATTGAAGAAGATGGAGGCTTAGGAGAAGAAATAAAGTGAATTGAACCAATTATTTCAAGAACCCTTTTATATTCCTTGACAATCTTATTTTTAATCATGGGATATACTGAGAGTGGGGGGGGTGAATTATTATATCATATATCTTATAAATATTTTCCTTAACCAAATTCCACTTAATCAAACATTCAAGCTATGCAATAAAACTCAAAAAATAAACACCACACAAGATAGAGAGAGACACTAGATATAACATGGAAACCCAATGTGGGAAAAAACCATAGAGAGTAATCTCAAGTATATGAATGAGCACCAACCCAAAAAATATTCACAAGCCAAGCTTGTAGGAGCACCAACCCCTTTGCTAAGCACCAACCCACAGGAGCACCACACCCCTTTGTCGAGCACCAACCCAGCTACTATTCATCAGCACCAACCCATAGAAGTACCAACCCCTTTAACGAGCACCAACCCACAGGAACACCAACCCCCTTTGTGTATACCACACACTTATCTCTCAATGTTTCTATCTCAACAAATGATAGATCAATTACAACATCTCTTTCCTCTCTCTCACCTTTGCTCTTCTAAGCTAGATATAACAAATACAAATCATATTCATCTCTCACAATTGCTCTTCTAAGCTAGATATTACAATATCAAATCAACCTATATCTCTCATATTTAAAAATGGCTTCTCAAGCCTTTATTTATAGCTTTCCAAATGACCTTTGGCCTTCCCCCTTTGTGACCCTTCAATCCTCATGGAAAATGGCACCAAACTTGTATGACCCTTCATATTCAAGCCTTTGAAAAGTCATGTGGTGACCCTTCATGATCAAAAACGTCCTTCCCACTTTTGTCCTTATCTTGGTGACTTTTCATATTCCTCAAAGTGTCCCTTCATGATAAATTATGTCCTTACTCTTTTGTCTTCACTTGGTGACTCTTGGAATTCCCCAAGATGACTCTTCATGGGAAAATTCATCCCATCCTTCTTTTGTCTTTACCCCATGGCTCTTTGACTTCTCCATGGGCCCTTCTTTTGTCTCATATGCAACCAAAAATATATTCTTTAATATTAAATAAATATTAACTCATATTAGCCAAGATATATTTATTAAAAACAAAATTAAATGCAATGGGGCCTTTATCACCAATAATGCTAGACCTTTAACATCAATGACAATATTTCCAACAACTTCTTATGTTCCTTATTCTCATGAAGTTCTTAACCATGATTAGTTTGAGCTAATGGAGCTTCCTAGTTGGATTCAAGAGAAGACTCATATGCCTATTAAAGAGACTATTCAATAGATTAAACCTTATTATAGTTACACTTCTTCCTTACTCATCCCTCAAGCTCAAGTTGTCCATGAGGACAAGGTTTCAAATTTTGATGAGGTAATGTCCAAGTGGAAGGAGAAAAATGTAGAGGTATTTAAGAATTTTTCTTTCCATCTTCTTCAAGACTCCCTAGATGACTCCATTGATCTCAAGATCCTAAAGTTTGATAATGATGAACCTTCCATGCTTAATATTCCCTCTCAAACAAATGAATTTCATCACTCTCCCACCATCTCCCTACTTCAGGAGGAGCATATTCTATGAAGGATAGAGAATGAGGTTGCATCTAAAAGTCAAGTTTGTGGAGAGTTGTGTAGAGGATGATTCAAGTGTGTATGAGGAAGAGTTTCTCATTGATACTTCACTTGAGGTACAAGTTAAGAATTTGGTTGTATTTGATCTTAAAGAATATATCTCAAGTGTGTAGTAAAAGGTTGGTCTTGATGTTTAAGAACTCCATAGTACAAGATAAAGTCATAAATTAATTTGAGATATCTCCACTTGAGAAACATTAAGGTGTCATTCAAGCTCATCCTATCCAAATTGATCAAAGTGAGGGAAAAAAGGATGATTGGTAGTTGTATATTAAGTATCTACAAGATATTGAAGATATTTGTAAAGATACATTGCCCATTGAAGTGCATTATTATGAGAAGGTTGATCAAGAAACACCTATTCAATACCATGATATAGATTGGGTTACTATTAAAATCTCCTTGAAGACCTAGATGAACATACAATAGATGGTAAGAAGGATGAGGTCACTCAAGGATAATGCATAGATGAAGTATCACTTGATGATATTGTAGATGATAAATAGTATGAGAAAGATCCATTAGTACAAGATGAGTTTGTCTTTTTTGGTGATTGGTTTTTTTTTATGACTCACTTGAGGAGATGTTAAGAGAGTTGGTAAGAAAGAAGAGTGTCTGATCAGAGGTCATGTTCAATAAACACCTTTATTTGCAACTTATACCATCTCTTGGAAGGATTGAGTTCATAAATTTACTTTTTGATCTATGTGGATCATGTTTTTTTTATGGTTAGTTAGATTAGTTTCTTTATGTTTTATCTTAAATCTTTATTTGCACATTTGCTTTGTTAGTTAGTTTCCCTTGTTTTGTGTGTTTCCTTCCTTGTTTTGGAGGAAGAAGTGTTATTATTTAAATGTATAGTGTAGTTTAATTAATCAATCATATTTTTAAATATTTTATGATTCAAAAATTCATGTAAATGGTCTGGTTCTCAAGCATATTAGGCATGCTTCCCAGTTGAGTTGCCAAAATGTTGACGAGTTTGACCTCATACATCAAATTATCACCCCTATCATTCAAAACTTTACATATCATGCCAGTTTGTATTGTTGGTAAATATGTTATTCTTTAATAATCCTTAAATTGATCATTATAAACCATTATTATCAGGTTTTATGGTTGATCAGGTGAGTTAAGATTTTGTCCTTCATTTGTCTTGTGCCTGTCTAGTCATTTTTTGGCCTTTTCGAGCCATTTTCAGTGGTGAGAAGAGTTTAGAGTGAATTTATGAGTTTAAATTAATGTTTAAATGTCATTAAATTCCTAAAATATGAATAATTATGTTGATCACATTCTAGACTAACTACATGACTCATTTCTATGTAATTTTAACCATTTTATGACCCCTAGAGAAGGTTTTCTAGGGTTTTGATGGTATCTAATTATGAATAAGATTAATTAAATATTAATTAACATAAATATACATTTTATATACTTGATAAAATAATTTATATCATTTCAATTAGGACTCCTTACTAATTTGGCTTTTTTTAGTGTAAAAATAGGCATTTTTGAGTCATTCATATAGGTTTACGAAGTATTTTTTTGATAAAATAATCTCATAGGATTAATTGGGTCCCCATAGGGTCACATAATTGGTTTTTGGTAATTTTTAGATGATGAAATGGAAAAACCCCACTTTGTTCCTATATCGACCTTCTTGGCAGCTCTAGAAGGGTAGTTTTCCAATGCTCTGTACAGAAAGAGGAGAGAGAGTTAGGATATGAAAATTTAGAAATTATAAGGTTTATGAGTAAAATTTAAATTATTTTCATTTTTTTATGTATTTTTATCCTCATAGTTATGAACAATTACTAAGAGTGGTAGTAGGTCACTATAGCATATACATTTGAGAGGGGTCTATTCTTGGACCTATTTCTCAATATTAGAAAATGATGGAGAGTAATGGGTTTTAGGGATGATTTTATAAGTAATTATTCTATTTTTAATATTTTTTTCATCTTATAAATCCTTATATAAAAGTATTTGTAGCATAAAACCATGTTTCCTTCACTATCTTTGTGAGTGGTCTCTTAGGTCAGTTTTAAAGCAAAATCTAAGTTGTTTAGAAAATGTTTTCATAATCAAAGGTTATAAAATTTAATATATAGTTAATAATACACATTTTTCATCCAATTAAGGTTTCATAGGTCTCCATTCTGAGTGTATCCCCTTTATGAGGGTTTAAGCTGAGTTGGTTTCTTCAACAAGGTACAAATGCATTTCATGAGCTTAATTTTAGTTTTCAATAGGTTATGAGATGATGTGAGATATATTTAAATACCTAAAAACATTCTCTCAGAGAGTAAGGTGACTCAACACACTCTAGTAAGGCAAAAAATTTAATGTAAAGCCTTGAATAAAACTAAAAGAACACTTAAATGCCATCCATAGACCACCCATAGGAGATTGAGCACATTGAATGAAGTTTTGAACTAGTTTGAAATTATTCCAAGGTTTTAAAGATCTATTATATAATTTTAAGAGGTATATATCTAATTATTGGACCATTAAAAGTACACATACCTATAAGTTTACACATTGTCCTACATCTTACAATTACATAATCACATTTGATTGTCAATGAGGCCTAGAGGTGTAACATGAAGAGGTTTAAATAGTTTTGAGACTTTTATAGATGATTTAAAGGTTAGATAAGGTCATAAGATTCATTATGAATTCATAAAATAGCAATTAGGTTTGAAATATAAGGTCATGATTGAGGAATTGAGCTTTAAGGACAAGTTTCCCTAAAAACCCCAAAATAGAGCACTGTGTACTTTTGATGATGCCCTATAACATTGTAGTATGGAGTTTAATTATGTATAAATGATTTAATCATGAATCCCTATCATAAGAGAGTTTATTTTATGACATAAAATGGGTGTTTGATCCAAATAGGTGATTTTGGAAGGTTTATAAATCATGCATTTAGACACTATAGGTTTTGAATGATATCTACAGTAGATTGAGTCTCTAATGGCTTCACAAGTGATTTAAGGCATCATGGATTAATTTTCCACCTATAAATGGATTATTTTATATTAATATGAACTAAATACTCAAATAACGCAATGAAAATGTTTGGATTACAAGTTTTTTGGTCTTACATGACACCCTAAAGGACACCTTTTAGCCCAAAAAGTGCACCTATAGGTTATTGTAGAAGGGATTTGAGAAAGAGATGTGATGGCATGTTACCAAAACTAAGGTTCAAGAACACTTATCCTAAGTGAGATATAGCTAATCATTAAATTTTTATTCCTCAAAAAATATTCTTGATGCTTAAGAAGGTAGTTGATGGCTTAATGCATCTTGAGAAGGTTGAAACTTAGCTAAATAGCCATCTACAATACTCATCACTACTGTCATAGAATCTAAGATATTGAGGTGGTATAAGAAAGACTATATGATGAGATATAATTTATATCAAGTTATTTAACTCACAAAGTCAATGTGATAAAAATTCTAATCAAAGACAATCATTGAGGACAACTTTAAAGGCCAAATAGTTGGCCCTGTTACCTTGTTAACAGAGGTTAAGGTAAGTTTGGGGATTTTAAGGTAACTTGTTTCCCTTACCCCAAACCTACCTCATGATTATTATTTATGATTTTAAAATATTAATATGGTGTTATCAAAACATTCATATAGGTCATAGACTATTTTTGCTTTCCTTAGATAGTCCATGTCCCTCCTTTGTCTATATTGTACTTACCCACAGTCAATAAGAACCAAGAAAGAACACTACAAATAGTGGCTAAGAGAGGTTTATTTGAGAACAAGCATAGGTGAAAGGAGGGAGTGTTTGTGTTTATATATAAATAATATCCTATTATTATTAATTCCATAAATGGTCTTAATAACATCAACCCCTTAGTCCATACATTACTTATAAAAAACCACCTATAGTCTTGTGTCAAGAATCTAAGTCTTGTGGCAATGCATATAAAGGTTTGGTAATCTTGATGGGAGATTAATATTGAGTGATAAATTTAGAAACACCTTACATGAACCAAAGTTTAAATAAAATGGAAATTTAAAGGGTTTATATTCTCATACCATCCAAAGTGAAGACCTATAGCCAACACTGAGATATGTCTCAGTCCAAACCTATGAATAAGCATCACATTAATGGGAGAATTGTAAGTGAAGGAGAAGATTATTAAGTGGGTAAAAATATGAATGGAAGCATAAATTTAGTGTTTAGGTATTAAATTTCACATAATAATCTACTTTTAAGGTTCTCGTGGGCCTAAAATACTCACTTAGAGCTAAGTGGAAAAAGAGTACTCACAACCATATGTGGATAGAGGTTTGGATCTTGGATGAGTTTTTATATGGTTTGATGAGATTTAAAATAATGATTATGAAGTGAGAATGAAATATGGGACTCACAATAGGTCACCAAATCCTATAACCATCTACTCAATGATCTTGCCTTTACAAATGTTCAAGTTGACACTTACAGTTATGTCAAAGCTTAGAATCTTAAGGAAGTATCTCCTAGAAAGATAGAGATTTATTCTAGTGAAATAGTAGGATAAAAAAGTTGTTGGATGTTATAAAAATGGATTGGTATTTTATAAGTATTATGGGAGGGTTATTATTAAGACTAAAATCACCTTCAAGTGTCTAATTCACTCTTACAACCATTCTCTCTCTCTCTCTCTCTCTCTCTCTCTCTCTCTCTCTCTCTCTCTCTCTCTCTCTCTCTCTCTCTCTCTCTCTCTCTCTCTCTCTCTCTCTCTCTCTCTCTCTCTCTCTCTCTCTCTCTCTCATGGTCTAAGTTAAGATGGGTAAGAGTAGCATCTAGTTTCCTTGGTATTAATTGATCTCATAAGTCTAATTGAACCTCAATAACTTCATGGAGTAATTATAAATAACCAAAAACAATTATTTAAATCATGATATAGATCTACAAGGTGCTCCAAGTCAAGATTGACACCTATAGCTAGGTTATGGTGCCTCAAAAGAGAAAAATGTGGAATGTGCATGGAATGGGAATATGACCTTGTAGTTTTCATTTTTATGGTCTAATAATATTAATTTATTTATTCTTACACTCAAAAATTCCAAATATTATGTAATTTTTTGCATAAAGTTCACCCTAGAGGTGACAGTCCATAAAATTCCTAGTCTAGTGCATCTACTTATGTAAACATAGAAACCATGACGAAGAAATGGGTGATGGTGTCATTTGGACATGGTGAATGTTGTTTAAGGCTGGTTTGGAAGTTATAATAGTGAAAATAATGTTTTTTATACATAATTACCATCATTAAGGTTGGATACACATGCAAATGGCAACTCACACACCAACCTTACACATAGTCAATGTTGTACAAGTTTGTCTTGGAGTTTCTAGTGTTCGAAGGTGATAGAGAGGTCATCTAACTCTAAAATTTATTAAATATTATCCTTGTGACCTAAAATTTTAGTTATGATAATAGGGTAGATATCCTCCATTTTGTCTCAGAGGTAGGACACTTTTAGGCAAACTAGATTGTAGGCTCTAGTTAGATTATGATCAAAAAGAGTGTTGATAGGTCTTGAAAACACTATGTGACAACTTGAGATGGTGAATTAAGGTGAATTTATCTTGAAAAAAAATTAATTAATCTTGAGAATATTGAGAAACCACTTAGAGGTGGTGGTCAGTATCTATTTACAAACTAAGCCTACTAAGCCTTGACTAGGCATAATGCCTAAAAGGGGTCCAATACCACTTATAAGACTAGATGAACATTATAAATCATGGTAAAATGGAAATGGGAAGTCATCATATGTGTTATATCTTTTAATTTGTATTAAAAGTCATGAAAAAGCCATTTATTGGCCCAAGATCATAATAGGGTGTATAGAATGCCTTAAAGGGATCAACATGCCAAGTTTGGTAGCTCACCACAACATGGAGGCTTAGCATGGGACCTATATAAGATATGAGATGTTAGGGAGGGTCCCAAATAGTTTTATAATTTAATTTTTTTAGGTTTCCAATGTCATGACTTTATGAATAAACCTTAAGGGTAAAAACCACCTAAAACCATAAGTTGGACTAGTTTGTAGAGATTGAGTTGGAAACATTATAAAATGTCATGATTGCTTCCTTAAAAATACCATAGGTTATACTAAACTCTCAGAGGGTTCTCCACATGCATTTATTTTTACCTTCATTTATATAGAATAGTACAAAAACTATACTTTTTCATGTTTTTGAGCTAAAACAAGGGTTTCGAAGCATGTGGAGAGATGCCGATCAATGGGGGAGGTAGCTTGAGAATTTTTTACCTGTTAAAAATAAAAATATCTAATATATTAACAAACCATTCAATCCTTTTGGGCCATTTAGAAAATGCTTCAAAAAGGCAAGCTTGCCAATAGAAATTTCAAGGTTCTTGTACCTCCATAGTTTTCTAGACCACCAAAATTGAAATGTAACGTGTTTATAGAATTGGAAAAGTGAATCAAATGGTTTTTTTGAGTTTCTCATGTGTGGGGGATCTTTGAGTTTCTCATGTGTGGGGGATCTCAGGATCAATATCATCACCTTCTAAGCTTAGGAGGGCTAATTAGGCCTAATTTAGTTGAAATAATGTGCTATAAATGATATCTACACTTGGAGTTTGGCCACCAAATTTTGTGTGGAGATATAAGGGGATAGATGGTGTCCTAAAATTTTTTCATTTTCATCTCCATAGTCTCCTATAAAAGGATATTTTATTGAAAAAAAGCAACAAGGAATTCATAAGAAATACATGGTTTTGGTGTAGAACCCAGTTTGTTTGAGTGATTTATGGACCATATTGCCTTGTCCTAGGTCTATTATGCTATTGAGATGTGATACATGGAAAATATATGAAAATTTGAATTAAAAATACACCTTTTCCTTCTACTCCCTATTGGAAATGAGCTTTTCAAGGAGTGAAAAGAATTAAACATTGTATAAATGCTTCATATAAGCTTTACCAAGGTTAATATATATTTTCCATGCCAGATATGAATATATAATAATTAAAATCATGTTTGGATAAGGTTTCAAAAGTTTGACAAGGTCTCCAAACTCTAAGAAAAGCTTCTCTCCTCCTTCCTATGCCAAGCTACAAGATAAAGTCAAACTTGCCTTTGAGAAATATTTTAAGAGTCCTATCAAGATAGAACTAAATCATGCATGAGTTTAACAATAAAAGAGGACTTTTTATATGAATTTAATACCTATGTTAAAGAGGGATTAATTATTCACCAAGAATATAGAGCTTTAGAGCAAGGATTTAGGCACCTATGTTGGTCAAACACCACAAATCAAGGATGAGGACTTCTTCCAGCTTTGCGAACTTTTGAAACATGAAATGATATTCCATATTCCAAGGATGAATAAAGGATTAGTAAAACAATGCTACATTGGGTTTTAAGAAGGATAAATAAAAGGTCATATTTCTTAGTTTTAGGGATTCTTGTCTCTTTCTCTCTCCTCTCTCATATTCTCTATATGTAGGCCAATTTTTGGCATTTAAATGGATAATTAACATTATTTGTGGAAATTTAATGCTAATAAAACAATTTTACTTTACTATTTTTAATGAATAAAATATAATTCATACCTCCTCAAAGCTTGGTTTAGTGTATTTTCATGGTTTATTAATAGATGATAGTGATAGTTCATTCTTCCTCTCATCTTGTCCTTTATTCTTTAACTATTTGTAGGTGTTACCTCATCCTTATAGGTTATATAGTGTGCTCTAATCATCTTGTATGTTTATCAAGTGCAAACTTTATTTAGTGTCTTTGGGATACCTATTGACAAGTGCCTTAGATCATGCATCAAGCCTGAGCCTCTATGTGAAACATTAATATTTGGTATCTATCATTTGAGAAGTATAATTAGTTTATGCTCTTATTCATAATTTTAGTACATACAACACAAATAGATGTCACGTTTTTGTGTATCACCCCATTTAGATAGGTTTTCCTTTCAGTTTACCTTCTTCCCTTTTTACTTGCAAGATGGTGATGTAGGGTAGGGATCCTAACTGATATATCAAGGGAAACTATCCCTTAGAATCTAGAGATTGAATCCACCTATTAGGCCACCCATATCCTATAATTGGATCCATGTTACTATAGATAGTGAAGGCCTAAAACTACCTTCACAAGGGTGTAAGTCTAGTAGTCAACATATACTTCTCCATCTATAGTCAACAATTATATGTCCAAATTGACCACAAGAGAAAAAATAACCAATGAAAGAATACACATACTTATATTGTTTAACCTTATTTGTATTTTAATGATCATCGGATGATACACCAATGCCTTTGATTAAATAAAACCCTTCTTAGATTATTTATGATTGAATTCAAACTTGACCACTCCTAAATAGGTCTTTATTCAACCAGCTTTATCACTCCTTGATAGGTAATTGACTTTTGTAAATTGACTCTCCTTGAACTCATTTTGTTCTTATTTGAAGAAAAGACCTATAATATCATGAAAGGACCTTTAACTATCCAAAATATTGTTAATATTTCTAATACTCTCCTCAAATTTCTAATGTCTTTATCTTAATTACATCTTGTTCAACTTGTGCCTATAAAGTCTTTACTTTCATTCTAAGTTAAGTACATTCTTCTATATGGTTCTTCTCTTTTGAATAACATTCACAATATGTTTCAATGATTATGGATATATCCTCATTGAAATTATAATAAACACTTTCATTATCAAAATCCATACATGTGCTCCAAAGAACTCCCTTAAATTGTCAGGCTTGCGCAAGGGACCTTGCTCTGAAACCAATTATTGGAATAAAAATCAATGAGGTGGGGGGGTGAGTCTATCTACAAACTCTTCTTTAAATTCAATACATCATTCAAACAAATATAGAGATATAGCAATGCAAAATCAACCATTCATGTGAGCATGAAGTAGGAACATAACACATGGACACAAGATATATGTGGGAAATATTCATGGGGAACAAAACCCACTGACACACATCTTGGACTATAGTCCTGTTGAAACCAACATACACCCCATTTTTTTTATTTTGTTGAAAGGGGACCCTTGTTAATGTTTCAAAACATATGTGTTTTGGATTGAATGTGAGAGGATTGTTCTATCTTGAATTTTAAAGGTAATTAAATTAAAAAAGACATGAGCCTCGGTGTATCTAGTTGTGATCATGTTTCATGGACTAATGTTGTTAATGATTGTCTTTAAGGTGATTATTTGCAAGTTTTATGGAGAAATCTAGGGTTCCTAAGTAGTAAACCCTAGGGGTTTGAAATCAAACATTCATGAGAAATATCTAGCAAGAAATTTTATTTCCTTTTGGTTAAACAACACTAAGTCTAGCTTTATATTAAGCTCCAATTATGTTTTTCAACATGACCAAATGTTAATATAAAATCAAGACTTGGACCTTTTTCCCTTTTAAAACCTGAGGTCCCTTTTGGATTAAATAAGTCTTATTAAAGTTTAAGTGTATTTGTGTTTGTAAACATGAACAACTTTTAAAGGTTTAAACCTTAGGCTAAACCTTTATACATATAAGACCTTAAATTAAAGTTTGTGCACTTTTATAGATCTGATGCTTCTCACTCAATCAGAGATTTTAATCCAATGGTGTGAACCAAAGCTAACACTGAAAGGGAAACCAATCATTATCAAGCACTTAGATTATGATTCGATGGTCCTCACTACCTCATAATCTCTAATCTAATAGTGCACATTGACCCCAAAGCCTCAAGAAATTTTGAAATCATCATGCATGGCACTCAATCATTGGACCAAATGAATTCCATTATCTTAAATTTGACAAATTTGTTCCCATCATTTAATGTCTACAAGGATGTATTTGACGTTACTTAACTCATCAAATTTAACCTCAAAAGCCTCATATGTGGCACTTAGTCATTGAACCAAAGCAATTCAATTGTATTAAATTTGAAAAGTTCACTCCCATGATTTGATGTCTGTGAGGACATATTTGATGTTACCAAACCTATCAAATTTAACCTAGATAAATTTTTAAAGCCTAAGCAAAGGGGGCATTTTTAAAGACCCTTTCAAAGAATTTATAACATTTTTACATAGGAAAACATAGCATAAAAGGTATTAACCTAAGCTATTTTGTGTTTCTTAACATAAAAGGACTTTAGGAATATCATTTTTAAGTCTAAATTTTATATAGTCATGGAACTAATTAAAAGGTGTGCATCTTGTAAGATCTAGCGATGATCGTTTATTCACTAGATTTGATCCAATGGTGTGTCAAACTTGGAGACTTTTCAAAAGGCTTCATGAGCTTGATGCATGGAAAATATACATCCTAAAGGCATGTAATTAATTATACAAGCCTAGTAAAGATCTAATGGTGATCACTTGCTTGTTATATTTGATCTGATGGTGTGATGAGCTTGAGGACTTTTCAAAGGCCCCATGAGCTTGACACATGGAATAACCAATGAACTTAAGGATAAAAGGAAAAATGAATTTAAAGGATGTAGATTTGGATTTTCAAATAAAAATAAAGAAGGCTTTTGAAGGTCAATGGCTAGTTTTCAACTAGAATTTATGAATTTTGTTGTGAAAGGCATGGAGCCACACCACATAGGCTCCACGTAAGCATGGAAGATCAAAATCAAAGATATCCTAAGCTCAAAAACATATAGGTCATAATAATAAGTCCCATAAAATCTAAGGCATGTATAAGATTAATAGATGGATAATTTCACCATTAAAGCCAAAAAACTCTAAGCCCTCTATAAAGAAGACATGATTCAGCTCAATTGATCACAAAGTAATCAAAATAGTGAAATTAAATCCTGAAGCAAGTACCCTAGTTAAACCCTTATTACTATTACAATTTTAATTTAGTGTCATCAATGGTGGTAGGAAGGCAATAGATGGAAATTGAAGTAGAGCTTTATCTGACCTCAAATAGTGAAGGAAAGATCTTCAAAGAAATAGAGTTGGACTTGACAGCCTTAAATGTGTATAGAATTAGGAACTGGTCTAAGTTATTCTTATTTGTGGAGGAACTTCAACAAATTTACCAAGAGGAAAAGAGGAATGCCATTATGAACTAGAGATATAATAACCTAGTCTTAATTTAGCTAGCAAGCCTTCACCATGCTACAACCAAACTAGAGGTAATGCATTGTATCAACCTCCTTGATCCCATTTTCATTGATTATAGAATATATGGGGAATGGATCATTCAAGAGGGAATCACTAATAAGGTTTCATGCATATCCCCCATGGCCTTTGAAACTTATTACAATCTCCCCTTGCCTCATGTTGATCTCCCATCCTTGAGATAATGGATAGACACCCAAAACTTAGATTCAGTCCTCACACCTTGGTTAATATAAGGCTCCCATGTTTTTAGGTCCCCTAATGGGGGTATTCCTATTATCCAATTTAGGTAGGGAATTAGGATAGTTATGAAATGACTGAATAGAGCCTTTGGTTCCCCTTCCACTACTTATGTGATCAAGGTCTAGGTATCTTACGTCCATTGCATGTTAGAGCAGAACTTAACCCCTCCCATTGGGGACCTAATAACCTATTTCTTGGCCAAATAATTCACAACCATCAAGATAATGACCTCCAAGAAATTATTTATGATTTATTATCTCTTGGTTTCACTTTTGGCCTCTATTGATTTCCTTGGCATCTAAAATTGGTCCCCTGATGGCAAAATTATTATTTCCCATCATTACTCCAAATTGCATATATTAAATATAGGAACCACATGAAATTTATCTGTGATGGTTTTTTTCCAACCATTTATGAGGAAATCACTGGTGTCCTTATGCCAATACTCCACCCTCAAATCAAAAATAAAGTAGAAGCCATGGGAGATGTATGGTTCTATTCACATTGTATTATATAATAATAGAAGGAATCATGACTCAACCCTATCGATTACCCATTCATGTCCTTATTAAACTTGTAAAGAAAATATTTCTTATCAAATCATCAAAGGAGTGGATGGAGTATGCAAGAAAAATAATAAGGCTCAGGTCCACCCCTTTCCATTAGACATTGGTAGGATTGTGATCAAAGATTGGAAGCAACTATAAATTATGGTGATCCACAAGACTTCTTTTGGTTTCCAACTAAATGACCTTAAGATGTGGGACACTAATGATAGAGTGTCCAAACACATCTAGGATAAAAAGGTCCCAAAGACTGATTACAAACATCAACCAAGTGTGGGAGATGGTATTTACACAAAGGCAAAAAACTTTAAAGAAGTCATATCTAGGGTTAAGGGATACAACATAAAATTAGAGCATAGGCTGGTCAAGGATAATAATCCCTCAAAAGAGATATTATAACTTCATCCCTTGCACTATCACTTGTTTCCAGGACCATCTAGGACTGCTCATCAAGAGCCACTTACTAGAAGATAATCTTCAAAGCCTCAAGAAGTAGAATTAACAAAGCCACCCCAAGTTGGGCAACCTAAGGATATAAAAGGAAAGGGTAAAGTTTTTGTTAAGGAGCCTAGGATAGAGCATAGACCTAGTGAATTTCCTCAACCCTAGGCATCCCCATGAAAGCCTTGTTCCCCAGTAACGGTCATTAGCATAATTGCCTTGGAGGAAAGAGAAATAGTGGAGAGTGCCCTTGTTGACATTATAATTTCTTATGGTTTTGATTGGGAGGAGGATCCCTCTGATGAAAAAAGCAAGGATTCAATTCCAATAGATGGTGGAAAGAGACAATAATAATTATCCTTGGTTCCCCTAACACCTAGAAATAAGCCTAGGTTAACCTTCACTCACCTTACCAGTGAAGTTAATCTCTTTAGTGATGAGAATCATATTTATGGACTAGTCATTCCTAATTAGTTTGTTTATGGGAAATTATAGAAAATCCCATCTCTTTCTCCATCATTGGATTTAACTCAATTTGGCATATATTCTCAATAAAATATCAATCCATGGATCTAATACATTATGAATAGACAACCAGAGAGAAGGATCCAAATCCTTCACAATAAAGAAAGCCAAGGGATTGACACCCAGAGGCCTCTAAGAGTTCAAATGTAGAAGTTCCTAAACAAATATAGTTAAAGGATTCTAACCATTAGGTCCACTTCAATCTAGACACATCAACTCTTGAGAGAGTAGTGATTAAAAAGGCTACTATTAGCACCGAGTAGTTACCTTTCAAAAGGTGGAACCATTTGTGGGCTTAACTCCCATTTAAGGGTAGGTAGCAAGATAACATCCTATATTTAAAGAGGATGTAGCTAATTTGGTAATGACATAATCAACAATGACCTTGGCTGGAGTCCAAGTAATGAAGCAAAGGATCCTCAACTTGGAGAAGGAGAAGAAAGATTTAGAGGCTCAGGTCCTACTTTCAATTCTTGAGGACATAGTACAAATGATGAATAAATATTTGCTAGACACATTTGAGAATTTAAAGAGCATCAAGATTAGATTAAGTACTATAAACCATCAAACTGAGATGGCACAAGCCTTAATCACCTAATGGCAGGATTCTCAAGCCTAGATGATGGAACTCATCAAGGTGCATAGGATAAAGTAGGTCTTGGACTTCAAGATCATCAAGCTTAGACATTTAGATATCCTCATGGTAGTTTTGATGGATAGGAAAGAATATTTGATCACTTGGTGTAGTAATGTCAACAAATTCATAAAGGAAGATAAGGACTTGGTAACCCAAATGGAGAAAATTATGGGGAACCTATTGGACAACCCTTCTCAAACCACTGTTATGGATATGATTAGTGATGAAGAATTCAAGTAGAGAGTTGGTGTCCACATCTAGGGTATTAAGGAAAATCATGGCCATTCTACCAAGGATAATTAGAAGATATTTGACATAATTATTACTATATGGAAGAATATTATAGAAGCATAATGTATCAAGGAACTCATGGCTAAGGTTCATAGTGAATTTGACAAGTTAGCAAATCAAGAAGAGGATTGTCTAATGAAGCATGTAGTGGATTTTGAGCTAATAAAAGAGTAATACACCAAGGTGAAACACTTCCTAAAATAGGGATAATTGAAGTTCCCACCAATGTAATTTGTAAAATAATATTCTCTTTGTAAAATATATGCTAGTCTGTTAGCATATACTTATTATTGTCAAGTTAGCATGATACCTTTCACATTGTGTCTTTGTATTAAGGATAGTTGTCCATATCCTATATGTGGATATTTTGATAAAGTTAACTAGTGATCGACCTATGTTTCTTATAAATAGGCAAGGGATTACCATTTTTAGGTGGGAGCTTTTGAACAATTATATACCAAGAGCATTTAATATAACTAAGGAATTCTAAAAATATTATCTTGAGATATTGTTAAATGTCCATGTTGTCTCTCAATTGCATGTTTTCATCTTGAATTTGAATTATTCTCCTTGTTTTGAGTAACATTATTTATCATGGGCTATTTATTTGTGTTAATGCTAGATTAACTATAAATATCTCAAGTATACTAATTTTATTTGCTCTGCATATAGATGTGCTTAGGCTATTTAGACCATAGTAGTAAATGTTTAAAGTAAACTTGGTTCTTATGATTTATACATTTCCTATAAATTTTCTTGATTTATGATGTAATCTAATTTCATGGTATTTTATATCATAAATTGGTTCATGTGTGCTCAATGTAATTAGAATTTTGTCATAATATTTGAGATGAAAACTTGCAATCATGTTTCCTTTCTACCTTACCCTTCTCTTTTCTTATTTTTATCAGAAGTCAATTGAGCTTAAAGATAATTGTAAATATTAATCTAGATTAGTCTAAAAATATCAAAATTCATAAAGATCTAAAGATTTAAACCTTGGTGGCTCCCAACCACTAAACTAAACAAATATCATGGATAATTCCTATACTCTACTTCTATTCCACCACAGACATCACCAAATTGTCACAAATTGTAACTCATGCCTTAGAATTTTCAAATCCTAAAATGAGAAGTGTTCATCAACACTAAATAGAACTTATGATACATTTTTAGGCATCAACAGAAAGCTCCACTAGTGATAGAAGGAGGGCCACAAATATTTAAAGATCTTTACTAGTTCTGGTGTATTTGGTGAAAGATCACTCTATATTTTACATTTTATGTTTATTTTAGCATAAATTGTGTAAATATTAGTGACCTTCATGGTTTTATATAGATATTTAGGTTTACTCAGACAAGGATTGATATTATTTGAATACATATGCTTAATTCTAGTAAATACGGCTTCTGGTGCTAAGAATTCATTAGTATTTGAAATTAAGATGGTTTTTTCTAGTTAAATTTGACAATTCCTTGTCAATAAGAAGTTTATTTGAGACATAAATTACAAAGAGTGATCATCTTTACATGATTTAGCACATCTTTGAGCTCATTCAGTCAAAGATTGATGTCCTTTATCCTTTTATGAGAAAATCCTTGCAAAATAAGATATACATGTTGATTATTGATTATATATGAAGATCTAATTTGACTCATCATATTTTAAAATAGGATATTTAATATTACAGCTGGAATTTCTAAAGATCAGGACCAAATCACATTCAGAGACTAGAGAACCCTTGCTCAAGCTATAAATTCATAGAAGAACCAAGAAATACAGAGGAATTTGTAGGCTTTCTAAGTCTCTACCATCTTCACCCTTGCAAGGGATTCCTGTGTTCAATATTCATCCAAATATGTCATGTCTTGGAAGTTCCCCTATCAATATACTAGATGTGGTTCATGACTTACCACGTAATCCTAAAAAATATTTGCCAATATTTAGTCTAACTGGTATTACAACTATGGAGGAACATGTTAAATCTTTCAAAGATGCATTAATATTGTTAAACAATTTTCATGAAGATGTAGTATGTAGGTTGTTCTCATTTACATTCAAAGATGTTGCATATGAATGGTTCCTTAATTTACCTAACAATTGTGTTATCTCATAGAATAACTTTGACACTATCTTATTGATCAATTTGGAAAGATTATAAGCCCATCTTTCATCTATCATGAATTCACAACTATTAAGAGAGATACAAGTGAACCTATTAGGTCCTTTAGTGTTAGGTTCCAAAAGATGTTTAGTCGAACCATGGATCCGTATAAACCTAATGAAGCTTTAGCTTTGGAGTTTTACAAAGATGTTGTTGACCCTATGACTTTTGTATTTCTTAAAAGAGCTATCCCAGTTATCATCACATTGGCTCAAGCTTATTCTGAAGTAGTGGTTGTTAATGACTAAATGCAGCCCCAAGGCAGATGGATTATTTTATCCCAAATGTTAATCCTCAAATACTTTCATTAAACCTTTTCCCAAATAATAACCAAAATACTCCAGCATTAAACTAGTTCCCTGCATTGAATGTATTACCTACCAGCCATGTTGCCCCTAATCATAACATAGGTTTTTTGAGCCATCAAGATACTAAAGGATCTTATATCAATGAACAAAAGGCTTTAGTGCCTATCAATGGAATTAACAATAGCCAAGGTCAAAATTTTGAGAATCCAAAGAATGAGAATGAATCTATATTAAAAATGGTCCAAAAGCTCAGCACAAACTTCTTGCAATTTTAAAATTAAGTTGGTAATGCTAATGATAACTCTAGAAGGAAATTCACTTTCCAAAAGTTTAACAGGCCTAGAAATAGATTTTAGAATGATAGTATCTACAATAATAAAGCTAATGAGTGTTCCTCTAGAAAAAGGACTATTGATATCAACCTCACTAATATTGCCTTACCAAATTAGTATAGGGTACATGCTACCTCCAAGTATGGTGAGATTGACTGCATTAAATTTTGCAAAAACTTTGAGGCTTTCCAAGAAGAACTTGACACATTTGAAGTAGTTTCAAATAAAGATGTTGTTGCAGTTCTTTCTAAATCTAAACCATCTAACCAAGTGTATATGGTAGAAAAAATTCAATTCCATTTTCAAGAAGATAATGAGCCTGGGAATATCCCTAAAGAGATTCAAGCATTCCATTAGTTCTTAAAGAGATATCCTCTAAGAAATAAGGAACAAAATCAAACCTTAACCACTTCTACTCCACCTAACAATTATAGGACCCCTTTAGACACTATATTAAAGAATAATACTAAACCTCCCAAAGGAAGCTCTTCTAAACCTACTATTGATCCTTCAAACAAGACTAATTACAATATTGTGGAAGATATGAAAAAGATTAAAGTCAACATCACTCTACATGAGCTAACTCAAATTACATAACAAAGAGATTTACTCTTAGAATCATTATCCAAAAAACTTGGGAACCCCCATAAAAGTGATAGTTTTAATGTAATTATGCAAGTAACCAAGGCAGAGTCCATGCCCTTCTTTCTTACAATTAGGATATTTGGGAAGAATCTCCATAATTGTCTTTTAGATTCCATAGCTTCAACCAACATCATGCCTAATAGGATATGTGAACAACTTGGGTTAACACCAATCAAGTTTGATAGGGTGGTTACTTAATTGGATAAATATAGATTCAAGGTCATTAGGGAATTGTTAAATGTGCATATGTAACTGGCTAGTGAACCAAGGGTTCAACAATTCATTGATATACAAGTGGTAGTTATTCCTAATGCTTATGGATTACTCTTGAGTAGATGATAGACTAAGGCCTTAAATGGATACATGTCTACTAAGTGCTCACACTTGTGGCTACCTTTGAAAGGTGTGCTAAATCAAATAGGAGTAGAAAGGGAACCTAGAATGAAACACATGATAACAAAATACAATGTTGTCAATGAAAGGGTAAACTTCCTAGATTCTGATCTAGGAGTTTTCACTTTAGAATCTACAAAGGAACCTGGTTCCAAGAATTTTCCTCTAATGCCTAGCCTATGGAAGTTATATGTTGATGGTGTTAAATGTAAATAAGGATCAATTACTGGTATTATATTGATAGACCCTATAGAAAAATAATACCATGCATCTTATAGGTTATAATTCCCCTGCACCAATAATTTGGCTGAGTATGAGGCTTTCATCCTAGGATTATAGCTTTCCATCAAGCACAAGGTCAAGGAAATCCTGTTTTATGGAGATTCTAAAATTTTAGTTAATCAAGTAAGGATCAAGTACTAGTGAAAGATATCTTACCTTAAGAGGTATAAATTTAGAATTTGGGACTTGATGGAATCTTTCGATGCCTTCAATATCTTATCTATCCCTAGGGAAGAAAATAAAGTGGATGATGAGCTTGCCTATATTGCAGCTAACCTCATGCCTAATCATGATTCTTAGAACCTCAATATTGAGCTTTCACCATGTCCCTAAGTCCCTAACAACATAAATCACTTCCAAGTTTTCAATGATGATCAATAAATTAAAGATTTCTTGACTAATTCTAGAGATTTTGAAGCTCACATTATTCATGAGGTTGATGAAACTTTTCTTGAGAAGGAACTTAATGGTAAAATAATCTAACTAAGTGATAATAATATACCTAAAGGGATGATCTCATTAGAAAGACTAATTGATTTTGACAAGATTTTTGAAGCACCTAAGCAACCCAAGGTAAGTGGTAAGGACTATCATGCAACAAACCTTGGCCCACATAATTAGCCCCAAATGGTGAATATAGGGAAGGCTTGCACTGAAATGGAAAATAGAAAATCTAGATAGTTTCTTAAAAAATACAAGGATGTAATTACATGTTCCTATGAAGATTTGAAAATATTTGACCCAAGGGTCATTACTCATACTATACCTCTTTAGGAGGGTTGTAAAACCTTTAGGCAAAAATAAAGACTAGTTAACCTTATTTTAGAACCCATGATCTTTAAGGAGGTCAAGAAACTATTGGATGCAAGGATTGTGTTTCCTATTAGTCATTCCACTTGGGTTATAAACCTAGTCCCAGTCAGAAAAAAGAATGGGGTAATAAGATTATGCATAGATTTTAGAAATTTAAATAGACCATCTGCAAAGGGCAATTACCCCTTGCATTCTTTGGACCACTTTATCCAAGATATTTTAGGATCTACCATGATATCCTTTTTGGATGGATTTTTTTGGATATAACCAAGTGCTTGTTGCTCCAGAAGATAGGATGAAAATAGCTTTTACTACTAAATGGGGAGCATATGCTTACAAGAGAATGCATTTTGAATTAATTAATGTAGGGGCAAATTTTCAAAGAGCCATGGACCATGATTTTCAAGGTCTATTGGGTAAATGCATCATCATATATATGGATGTTCTCATAGTATTCTTTAGGAATAGAGAAGAACATTTTGTGCATTCGAGACAAGTATTTGATAGATGTAGGAAATATGACATATCTCTTAACCCCAAAAAAAGCATATTCTATGTCATTGAAGGAAAATCATTGGGTCATGTCATTACCAAAGATGGGATCTCCATAGATCCTGATAAAGTGGATGCCATTTCTAAAATTAGGCTACCTAATAGCTGGAAAGAACTAAAGTCATTCTTTGGCAAGATTAACTTCATGAGGAAGTTTATTGTAGGCTTTACTGAGATTGTCAAGCCTTTAAATGATAGGCTTAAGAAAGATGCTAAAATTTCTTGGAATGAAGAATCCAAGAAAGCATTTGTTGACATTAAAAGATCAATCAGTCAAGCCCCATTCTTGATAAGTCTTGACTTGTCAAAGTATTTTTTCTTATATTAATTTGCTTCTGACCATACCATGGCTACTATTTTAAATCAAAAGGTTGATGGGAATGACCACCCTATAGCCTTCATGAGCACCAACTTCAAAAATTTAGAGGTGAATTATTCCATCATTGATAGGCAAGCCTATGCCTTGGTAAAATTAGTAAAAATGTTTAGGCATTACCTCCTTAGAAATAAGGTGCATGCCATTTTACCTGACTTAGCCACAAAGCTTATGTTGAGTTAGAATGAGCTCAGAGAAAGAAGAGGAAATTGGATGGCAATCCTACAAGAGTATGATATAGAGATTAAAATTTCCAACTTAGTGAAATGTCAAGGCTTAGTTCAAATGATTGTCAATATTGACCCCAAGCTCCATGTCATGTAAGTGGATCAACAAAACTTCCAACCCATTGAATGGTATGACTATTTAATGCATCTTCTTATTATAGGTAGTTATCCCCCAAGACTCACTAGAAAATAGAAGAGAACTTTAAGGATCAAAGCATCCCATTACCTCATCAAAGATGGAGTCCTTTATAGGAAAAACTTTGAAGGGATCTACTTAATATGTGTGTCAAAAGAAGAGGTTTCTCAAATCATGTCTAATTTCCATGAAAATATGGGTAATGGACATCCTTCAGGGAGAACCATAGCCCACAAGATTCTTAGGGCTAGATATTATTGGCCCACCCTTTTCAAATATGCACACAAACATGTGAGGGAGTGTCACTCATGCCATATATTCAACACGGCATAAACTCCTTAAGATTGCATTATGGGTAGATAGAATCAAGATCAAACAAGCCCTCAAGGCTTCACCATTTTTTTTAGTATATGATTATGATCCTATCTTTTTCATCATCTTAAATTTACATACGTTCACATTCATGCAAGAATTCATGGAAGACAACTAGGAACTTTCTAATTTTAGGTTATTAGACATTATTCAAATGAAATATGATAGGTAAATAGAATTTGTAGACTTCAATAGGCACTAATAAACTATGAAAATATGGTTTGATAAAAGGTCCAAAGTAAAGTTGTTTAGGTAGGGAGACCCAGTCCTCCTCTGGGACAAGGCATTAGAGCCTAAAGGCAAACATGGCAAGTTCACCCATTTGTGGATTGGCCCATACCAAATTATATAAATTTTAGGAAACGACATTTTCAAGTTGAAGGATCTTTAAGGAGTAGAGTTTAAATTTCCCACCAATGGGCAATACCTCAAGCATTAATTTGTTGCTACCCCACTAGGGGTCTTCATGGAATAAATTTGTAAGATTGTTTAGTTTAGATTAGGTAGGCTAGTTAGTTTCCTTTCTATGTTTTTTTCTTGCTAGGCTTGTATATATTTGTTTGATTGTGCTTATTTGTTTATTTGTTTGTGTTTCATATTTTCTTCTTGGTAGTGTTCCTTGGTTATATAGAAAGTCTCATAGATTATTTTTTTTTGGAAGTGCCAAAAAAGTGTGAGTATGAATCTTAAAAAAGTGAACATGAGGTGGTGATAAAGCATTATGATGCAACCAAAGGCATTGGCCCAGATTAGTATAAGATCTAAATGTCCCACAAATATTTAAACATTATTCTAAATCAAAGCTTGGTTTTAAGAAGAATCATATGTGTATAATGTGAATTCAATTTGTTAATTCACATTCATGATTACACTTAAAACACATCCTTATCTTGAATTAAAGTTTAAACTAAAGGAGAGTATTCTAAGGCTAGAACATTTGACCAAATTTTTAAACCTAGCTATCTTGGCTCCCAACCTCTATTTAAAAATAAAAAATAAAAACTTAATGCTAACTAAAAAGATGCAAAGTTAGAGGTGATTCAAGAAATATCCATCGAGACTATGGATGCCTGGTTGGTAGTGGAACAAGGCCATGAGTGGAGCCAAAGGTATCTTTTTTAGGGATATAGACTCCTAGTTGGTAACAGAGCAATGCCCAAGCCTACCCTAAATTAAGAGCAATTTTTCCTAAGAAAATATTTAAATATGCTCAAATTCAAATGAAATGGATAAAAGGATATGTACCTAGATGTTGTTTCTTGAAGTCTCATGACAAATAGTAAGTGGAATCAAATCACATACTGTATGTTTTGTCTTAATATCCAAGTTCAAATTTTACACATAAGAAGCTTGTTTCAACTGAAAATCAATTTAGGAGATGGTATAAGTTAAAATAGGATAAGAAAACATATATACAATTTTAAACCAGAGCCCTGGGTTCTAACATATTGTTATGTTTCAGATGTGAGTTGTCATTTATTGAGACCAAAATACCCCCCATTTTTTCTAATTTTTATAAAAGGGGACCCTTGTGAATGTTTTAAAACATATGTGTTCTAGATTGAATGTGAAAGGATTGTTCTCTCTTAAATTTAAAGGAAATTCAATTAAAAAAGACATAAGCCTTGGTGTATCTAGTTGTGATCATGTTTCATGGAATAATGTTGTTAATGATTATCTTTAAGGTGATTAGTTTCAAGTTTTATGGATAAAGATAGGGTTCCTAAGTAGTAAGCCCTAGGGGTTTGAATTCAAACATTTTCAAGAAAAATCTAATAGGAAATTTTATTTACTTTTAGTTAAACAACCCTAATTCTAAATTTATATTAAGCTTTGATTATGTTTTTCAACATGACCAAATGTTAATATAAAATAAAGACTTAGACCTTTTTTCCATTTTAAAACCCAAGATCCCTTTTGGATTAAATAAGTCTTATTAAGGTTTAAGTGTATTTGTGTTTTTAAACATGAGCAAATTTGAAAGGTCTAAACCTTAGGCTAGACCTTTATACACATTGGGCCTTAACTTAAATTTCATACACTTTTGTAGATCCAACACTTCTCACTCAATCAAATATTTTGATCCAATGATATGAACCAAAGCTAACACCAAAAATGAAACCAATCATTGTCAAGCACTCAGATTATGATCTGATGATCCTCGCTACCTTAGAAGCTTTAATTTGATGGTGCACATTGACCCAAAAGTCTTAGGAACTACTAAAATCTTGACATGTGAAACTCTATCATTAGACAAAATCAATTCCATTGTCCTAAATTTGACAAGTTATCTCCCATCATTTGATGTCTGTGAGGACGTATTTGACATTATCAAACCCATCAAATTTAACCTCAAAAGCTTGACACATGAATTTCAATCATTGGACCAAATTAATTCCATTATATTAAATTTGATAAGTTTTTTCCCATCATTTTATGTCTATGAGGATGTATTTGATGTTATTGAACCTGTCAAATTTAACTTGGACAACTTTTCAAAGCCTGGGGGCATTTCTAAACACCCTTTCAAGGAATTTCTAATATTTTTACATAGGAAAACTTAGCATAAAAGGTATTAACCTAATTTATTTTGTGTTTATTAACATAAAAAGACCTAAGGAATATAATTTTTAAGTCTAAAGTTTATATAGTCATGGAACTGATTAAAAGGTGTGCATCTTGTAGGATCCAATGATGATCACTCATTCACTAGATTTGATCCAACAGTGCATCTAACTTGAAGAATTTTCAAAAGGATTCATTAGCTTAATGCATGGCCAATATACATCTTAAATTCATGCAATTAAGTATCTAG
Organism: Torreya grandis; assembly: GCA_037957365.1. Lineage (NCBI taxonomy): Eukaryota > Viridiplantae > Streptophyta > Pinopsida > Cupressales > Taxaceae > Torreya > Torreya grandis. Next base: position 3,687,813 of record JARHVA010001034.1, on the reverse strand, counting down.
GCCTAGCAAATATCTAATGGTAATCACTTGCTTGCTAGATTTGATCCAATGATGCAATGAGCCTGAGGACTTTTCAAAGGCCCTGTGAGCTTGACACATGGCATAAATAATGAAATTAAGGATCAAAGGAACAATTAAATAAAATGACCTATATTTGGATTTTTAGATAAAAATAAATAAGGATTTTTAAGGCAAACATCTAGTCTTCAACTAGTATTTATGAATTTTGCCACAAAAGGCATGGAGCCATGCCACATAGGCTCCACACAAGCATGAAAGATCAAAATAAAAAATATCCTAAGATAAAAAATGTATAGGGAATGAGAATAAGTTCCCATAAAATATAATTTATGTATGATATTAATATTTGGATATTTCCACCATTAAATCTCAAAAACTCTAAGCCCTCTATAAAGAAGACCCGAGTCGGCTCAATTAATCACAAAACAATCAAAATAGTGAAACTAAATCCTGAAGCAAGTACCCTAGTGAAACCCCTAGTAACATTTTAAGTTTAATTTAGTGTCATAAATGGTTTTAAGTAGTCAATAGATGAAAATATAAATAGAACTTTATTTGACTTTAGATTGTGAAAAAAAGATCTTCAAGAACATAGAGTTGGACCTAACAGCCTTAAATGTGTATGGAATCATGAACTAGTTTGAGTTATTCTTCCTTGTAGATTAATTGCAACCAATTTCCCAAGAGTAAAATAGGAATACCACTATGCACTAGAGATACAATGACCTAGTCTCAATTTAGCTAGTAGGACTTCACCATGCTATAGCCAAACTAGAGGTAATGCATTGTATTGACCTCCTTACTCCCATTTTCATTGATTGTAAAATAGATGGGGAATGGATAATTCAAGAGGGAATAAATAATAAGGTTGCATGCATATCCCCTATGTCCTTCCATACTTATTACAATCTCCCTTTGCCTCATGTTTATCTCCCACCCTTGAGAATGGACAAATACCTAAAACCTAGATTCAATCCTCACACCTTGGTTAATCCAAGGCTCCCATGTTTTTAGGTCCCTAGATGGTGGGATTATTATTGTCCAATTTATGTATATACTTATTATATCTATGACCTTACTTAATAGAGCCTTTGGTTCCCCTTCCACTACTTATGTGAGCAAGGTTTGGGTGTCTTACGTCCACTGCATGTTGGAGCAGAACTTAACCACTCCCATTGGGGATCTAATAAGATTTTTCTTGGCCAGACCATTCATATCCATAAATATAAGGACCTCCAATAAATTCTTTATGATGTCTTATCTCTTGTATTCACTTTTTTCCTTTATTGATTTCCTTGACATCTAAAACTGGTCCCCTGATGATAAAACCACTATTTCCCATCATTACTCCAAATTGCATATATAATATACATGAACCACATGAAATTTATCTATGATGGTGTATTTATAGCCATTTATAAATCAATCACTGGTGTCCCTATGCTAAGACTCCACTCTCAAATCAAAAATCAAGTAGAAGCCATGGGAGATGTATGGTTCTATTCAGATTACACTATAATAAGAATAGAATGAATCATGACTCAACCCTAATATTTACCCATTCATGTCCCTAGTAAAATTGTAGAGCAATATATTGATTATCAAATCATCCAAAGACTGGATGGAGTATGCAAGAAAAATAATAAGGCTTAGGTCTACCCCTTTCCACTAGACATTAGTAGGATTGTGATCAAAGATTAGAAGTAGCTAGAAATTATGGTGATCCACAAGAATTATTTTGGTTTCAAACTAGATAACCTTAATAAGTGGGACCCCAATGATAGAGTGGCCAACCACATCTAAGATAAAAAGGTCCCAAAGACGGATTACAAACATCAACCAGGTGTGGGAGATGGCATTTACACAAAAGTAAATAACTTTGAAGAAGTCTTGTCCAAAGTTAAGGGCTAAAACATGAAATTATAGCATTGGCTAGTCAGGGACAATAATCCCTCAAGGGAGATATGTAAAATACATCCCTTGCATTATCACTTGTTTCCAAGACCATCTAGGACTGTTCATTAGGAGCCACCTGTTGGAGGACAATCTTCTAAGCCTCAACAAGTAGAATTAACAAAGCCACCCTATGTTGGGTAACCTGAGGATATAAAAGGAAAGGGTAAAGTTTTGATTGAGGAGCCTAGGATAGATCATAGACTTGGTGAAGGCCCTTAACCCTAAGCATCCCCATAAAGGCCTTCTTCCCTAGTATAGTTCATTAACATGATTGCCCTAGAGGTAGGATAAATAATGGAGAGTGCCCTTGTTGACATTACAACTACCTATAGTTATAATAGGGAGGAGGATCCCTCTGATGAAACAAGTAAGGATTTAATTCCAGTGGATGGAGGAAAGAGACAAGCAAAATTAGCCTTGGTTCCCTTGGCACCTATAAAGAATCCTAAGTTAACCTTCACTCACCCTACCAATGAAGTTAATATCTTTAGTGATGAGAATCCTATTTATGGACCAGGCATTCTTGATTGGTTTGTTTAAGGGAAATTATATAAAATCTCATCTCTTTCTCCATCATTGGCTTTGAATTGAGTTGGCATAGATGCTCAAGACAATATAAATCCATGGATCCAAGACATTGTGAGAAGACAAGCAAAGAGAAGGATCCAAATCCTTCACAATAAGGAAAGCTAAGGGATTGACACCCTAGGGGCCTCTAAGAGTTCAAATGTAGAAGTTACTAAGAAGATATAATTAAAGGAGTCTAACCCTCAAGTCCACTTCAATCTAGATACATCAACTCTTGAGATAATAGTGACAAAGAAGGCTACTATTGGAACTGAGGAGTTTACCTTTCAAAAGGTATAACCATTTGTGAGCTTAACTCCCATTGAATGGTAGGTAGCAAGAGAAAATCCTATCCTTTAGGAGGATGTAGCTAGTTTGGTAATGGCACAATCAATAATGACCTTGGCTGAAATCCAAGGAATGAAGTAGAGGATCCTCAACTTGGAGAAGGAGAAGGAATATTTAGAGGCTTAGGTCCTACTTTCAATTCTTAAGGACATATTATAAATGATGAATAAATATTTTCTAAACACATTTAATAATTTAAAGAGCATTAAGCTTAGATTAAGTTCTCTAAACCATCAAACTAAGATGGCACAAACCTTAATCACCCAATGTTAGGATTCTCAATCCCAGATAATGGAACTCATCAAGGTGCATAAGAAAAATTAGGTCTTAGACTTTAATATCATCAAGCTTGGACATTTAGATATCCTCATGGTAGTTTTGATGGATAAGCAAGAAGATTTGATCACCTAGTGAAATAATGTCATCAACTTCATAAAGGAAGACAAGGACCTGGTAACCAAAATGGAGAAAATTTTGGGGAACCTATTGGACAACCCTTCTCAAACCACTACTATGGACTTGATCAGTGATGAAGAATTCAAGCAAAGAGTTGGTGTCCACATCTAGGGTATTAAGGATAATCAGGGCCATTCCACCAAGGATAATTATAATATCCTTGACATCATTATTATTATAGGGAAGTATATTTTAGAAGCACAATGTATCAAGGAACTCATGGCTAAGGTTGATATTGAATTTGAAAAGTTATAAAATCAAGAAGAGGATTTTTTAATGAAGCATGTAGTGGATTTTGAGCTAATCAAAGAGCAATACACCAAGGTGAAAGACTTCCTCAAATAGGTCTAATTGAAGGACCCACTAATGTAATTTGTAAAAGAATATTCTCTTTGTAAAATATATGCTAGTTTGTTAGAATATACTTATTCTTGTCAAGTTGGCATGACAACATTTTGCATCATGTCTTTGTATTAAGGATAGTTGTCCTTATCCTGTATGTGGATATTTTGAGAAAATTAATCAGTGACCCACCTATGTTTCTTATAAATAGGCAAGGGAGTACCATTTTATAGGCATGAGATTTTGATCAATTGTATACCAGGAGCATTTAATATAAATAAGGAATTATAAAAATATTAACTTGAGAGTTTGTTAAATGTCCATGATGTCTCTCAATTGCATGTTGTCATCTTGAATTTGAATTATTCTCCTTGTTTTGAGTCACATTCTCTATCATAGGGCTATTGATTTATGATAATTCTAGATTAATTGTAAATATTTCAAGTATTATTCATTTTATTTGCTCTATATTTGGATGTGCTTAGGCTATTCAGACCATAGTAGCAAACATTTAAAGTAAACTTGGTTCTTACTTATGATTTATAGCTTTCCTCTAAATTTTGCCTGATTTATGATGTAATCTAATTTCATGATATTTTATATCATAAATTGTTCCATGTGTGCTCAAATTATTTATAATTTTTTCATAATATTTGAGATTAAAACTTATAATCATGTTTCCTTTCTACCTTACCCTTCTCTTTTCTTATTTTTATCAAGACTCGGTTTTGCTTAAAGGTCGTTGTTAACATTCATTTAGATTATTCAAAAAATCACCAAATTCATAAAGATCCAAATATTTACACCCTAGTGTCTCTCAACCACTAAACCAAACAAATATCATGGATATTTCCCATACTCTACTTCTATTCCACCATAGACATCACCAAATTGTCACAAACTACAAGTCATGTCTTAGATTTTTCAAATCCTAAAATGAGAAGTGTTCATCAAAACTAAAGAAAAATTATGGAAAATTTTGAGTATCAAAAAATAATATAAAAAATTAATCAAAATTTAGTGAGACACCAACCCCATAAGGAGCACCAACCCATCACTAGTCAAGTACCAACTCAATTAGTCCTTTAGCAAGCACCAACATATAAAGAGGCACCAACCCCCTCGGTAACTCAAATAAAAATCACTCACCTAGAAAATTTGATCACCTTTGGACACTTTTTTATCACTTAATTGATGATGGAAACATTATTTTGCTCTTGTCACTCTTTTATCTCTCTCAAATAGCCTATTAGGCCTCTTCGTTCAACTAGCCCACTTCTTGGCAAAATTAGGTCAAATAACCTAGCTCATCATTTGTATAATTATTGTAATATATTAATGACATATTCAAAACACATTTATGATGGTATTAAATCCCTCTACCTATTTTCCAAACATCTATATCATTCGTTCATGTCCTCAATTTTTTAGCTAGTCAAATTAGGCCTATTAGACCTTTTCTTTATACTTAACTCTTGCTCTCACCCGTATTGGTCATAAAAAATAATCTAAATAATTTTATATCCATTTTAATAGATCAAAAAACATATTTCACAATTGAAACACACACTACATAGGTTAGCCACCACCCATAAGGACCAGAACCACCGTTTAACCTAATAGAGACCTAATGTAATTAGGCCTTTTCAAAGCACATGTTTCACCTTGGAACATCATGAGATTAATAAAATTGATAAAAAAAAATTAAAAAAATTATTCAATTATAAACCTTATAATCTCATCTTATGTCCCCAACACAATTGATCTCATTTCACTCCTTGAACCACACCATTAGGTCTACTTTGCAATTAGGTCTTCTCACTGCTTGAAAGTCTAATTCGAATATATTAAGAATACACTCAAATTTTAAATATAAACATATAAAAAATCACATTTATATAACCTTCATGACCTCAAGTTCATGATCATGTTTATTATATTTCACCAAACAATGCAAAAGACCTCAAACAAACCATTTTCATATGCTTACATAGAACTGCAAATAGGCCTTAAGAACCCAGTCAAGAACCTTTAACTTTTCACACCTTAATATGAATTTATAATTAATAAAAATGTATTAAAATGATCCTATTATACATATATAACAACTTTATTGTATTTTATTCTTTAATTCTAGTCATACAGACTTAGGAACATCAATCTCACTCATACACAAAAAATTGCTTATAACTCCAAAAAACACAATCATGGAAACTGTTGACGCTGGAAAGTAGCACCGCTCTGCATATTCTCCACCTGAATCAATAAAAATACAGTTCTTGCCTCCATCTTGGATTGATTTTTTGTGTATGCCATGAGTATTATTTGTGTTTAGTCATTATCTTCCATGCTTTCACAGGTAATACCAACAAACCAGCTATCTACAGGCGCTAGTTCTGCAGCTGAAAGGAGAAGAGCAATACTTGAGAAGGACATAACATAGTAAGTTGCTTGCAAGTGTGCATTCCACAGCACCTCGTTAAACCTCTGTTATGTATTTTCCATTATAGCCTCCCCCTTAAATCTTAGCAGCTTGGTTCCTCTACCAGATGTGTAGAGTATACTTGCATTCCACTTGATTCTGAGAGTGGATCTGGAAGGTCAACCTGTTTTTGGTGTATCACCTCTTTTAGAGTAGGTTGTTTTTTCATTCTTTCTCTCTCTCTCTTTTCATCCTCCCTAGTATATAGCTGTATACCTATATTTTTGTGCTACCTGAAACAAACAAGATACATCAGAGGGAACTAGCCCATATCTAGAGACTCTCCTCTCCTGCTTTACCATCCCACAGGCGAGAGAGGGGTTTCCATGTTGCGGGGAGAGGGAAAGAATCTATTCTCCTGCCATAGGGTGCACTTTCCAGCATCAACAGTTTTGGCACGCCCGGTGGGACTGTATTTTTTCAACGCAATAGTTTTTTAGGATTGATGTTGGTCCTGCTATAGTGATTTTCAAAGATTTCCAGCATCTGGCAACTCCACTGGTAAGAGCTCAGTGTTTCATTTTAAGACCAGTCACTTAAAATTCTATGCCAAAGGTTACCACAAGGTCAGCTTCAAGAAGGGTCCCCTTTGAGTTCATTGAACTACCTTTAAACTCTGCTAAAAGGCTCAGGTTTGAAAGAACTCGCCCTTATCCACTAGTAAATCCTCCTAGACTTGTTGCTAGGAACACCAACCCAACTCAGCCACAAATACAACCTGTTCCAACCATGGCATTGCCTTTTGCAGCTTTTCATGGTGAAATCCCTTTAAACCTCCCATGCTATGATCCGATCCCAGGAACAGCTCTAAAGAATGTGCCTTCTTTTGATGGAGTGGGACCTATTACAGTTGTTGAGCATATCAAAAATATTGCCAACCTTTGCAATATTCACAATATAACAGAAGAAAATATTGCCATCAGATTGTTAGCCTTGTCTCTGAAAGGGAAAGCTCTCGACTGGTACAACACCTTGCCTGTGAATTCCATACATTCTTGGAACAAATTGGGCACTTGTTTAACTGATCATTTTGGGGAAAAAAGTGATGGCCTCTCTCTTGCTGAGCAGCTAACAACTATAAAGAGAGCTCCACACGAGTATATGCAAGACTTCAACACGCAGTTTCAAAAGACTTGGGATAGAATTCCCATCCTGGGAAGACCTACTCCCAGCTACGCTTTCTTGTACTATCTAAAAGCATTGAACAGTGACATTGCTATGATGATCCAATCTATGGAGGGACACATACTGCCAGCTACGTATGACATAGCTATTACGGCCAAAAATTGCTTAATTCAAGCTGGGAAAATCGCCCCTAGACCTCACATGCCACTTTTCTTAGAACCGCTGCCCCCAATTCAGGCAGTCGCTCCCACAATTGCCCCCTACCTGTCATTGAGAAACCAGCTACTTTTCCATCCAATGAATTAAATGAAGTTAAGGTCCTGTTGTAGAGCATGTCAAATGAACTTGTTGCCCTTAAAAGATATCAAGCTCAAAGCCACAAGCCAAACTAGGGTTATCAAAATTATGGCCATGCCCCTAGACCCCCCTTTCCAAACTATAACCAAGGTCAGGGGCAGCTCACTACAACCAGGCCTTATCAAAATTATAACTCAGGCCCTTCTTCGTCATCTAAAGCCATGGTACCTACTCAGAACAATCTAGTGCAGGAGCAGCCAGGTTGTTCAACCATGGGACAAAGTCAAGAGTAAGTTGTCCACACGAACAATATGATCAATTTTTTCCAGAATTCAGAAAATCAGGCTGCTAATTTTTCCTAGTTTTTTGAGTTTCCAACTCAGCCTAGCACAAGTAACAATCAAACTCAGCCAGATTCTACCCTGATAAATCATGAAGAGGGTGAGCTCTGTGCAATTAATCATGGGGGTGCTGCAGGCAATCAGGGTGATTGTGTTGCAGCCAACACAAGATTTAAAAGAAGAGCAATTGGGGAAGTGCAAGCTTCCCCTCAGGCAGCAATGAATCCTCCATCACACCCATTTCAAAAGGCCCCAATTGTCAGACAACCATTTGCACCTCTAGCTCCTCAGTCTACAGCTCCAGTCAGGATCAGCCCAAAGGAAAACATGAAAGGAGTCAGTCCCCAAGTTAATATAGTTGATCAAATGAAGAAATTGCATGTAAGCATTTCTCTATGGGATTCATTGTCTCTTCTAGGACAAAAGGAGGTATTGAAGAAAGAATTGCATGAGCTAGATCGCCAGGCCATCCCAATAGACACTAATAATGTCTTAATGACGAATGGGCAGCCTTCTGCTCCAGGTCAGGTAAAGAAAGAAGAAAAGACTCCCCCTTTTTATGTATCTTTGATCATAGGGGATTTCTTAGTACACAATTGCATAATTGATAGCGGGGCCAACACTTCAGTAATGCCTAAGTGCATTGCTGATAAGATGGGGTTAAAATACGAAGCCATGAACAAGGGAGTTTTGCAACTAGATGGGACGCCTGCAAAGACAGTCGGAGTCCTAAAAGGATTAAGTTTAACATTGCATGCCTACCCGACATTCTCAATCCCCCAAGATATAGTGGTAGCAGACGTTCCTCCATATTTTTCAATCTGTTTGTCAAGGGACTTTACGTCCAAGATAGGGGGCTATCTAGCAGCAAATTGGTCATACCTAGTTTTCAGAACCAAGTATGGAACTAAAGTGAAAATCGAATCCGAGCCACTATACAAGGACCACCTAGAGCCCTATTCACCCAAGGTAGTGAATATCAGTTATACTATCATTGATCCAGAAGACTCTCAGACAGACAAATCTTCATCTTTTGCTCTTGAAAGAGTCACAAATCTACTCTTGGATGAGTGGGGAAGCAATAACTTCGAGCACGATCCTTATAAGTTTATTGAGGAGGCAGACCTTGGAGTCTATTGCTTGCATGAAGAAAGTGCCGTCATGCCCAATATAATGAAAGAGAACAAATAAGACCTTGGCCTATGGCAGCTATACTGTGACGGTTCCAGAAGCAAACTAGGTGTTGGCGGTGGGGCAATGTTAGTCTCCCCTTCTAAAGAAAGGTACTTTTCAGCTTTTTATTTCCAGTTCTCTTACACATGTAACATTGCAAAATATGAGTCTTTGATTCATGGACTTGAGTGGGCAAGAAAGAGAGGGATCAAGAAATTGCAAATCCTGGGGGACAGTGAACTAATAGTGAACCTAACCAAGAACTCCTTGCTGAAGTCTTACAAGCATAGGGTCTGGGACTTGATGGAGGATTTCCTTGCTCTTAACATTACCTCTATCCCCAGGGAACAAAATAAGCAGGCTGATAGGCTGGTAGCTGTTGGTGCCCAATTTGATGTTTCAAAAGAGATAAGCAAGGGTTGTGGTTCGCGCCATTTAAAGGTGGTGGTTCAGCCTTCGATTCCAGACAATGTTACAAATTGGTAGGTCTTCAAAAGTGACCAGCAGATAGCTCTTTTCCTACAAGAAGAAGCTGAGTTTGCGGTCCACAATCAAGCAAAATTGCAGCAGTAATATGGAGAGCAGATTGTTCAATTGAAGAACAATAAACTTCCTAAGGGTTTGGTCACACTTGAAAGTATTTTCAATGGAGAGGACCAACTAAGAGATGACAAAGCATGCATCACTACCAAAGAGGAGAATTATGAAAAAGTTGAAATCTTCAAGGACAAGTTGCTAGCGCTTGGTAAGGTCTGCACGTTTCAAGAAAGGCAAGCTTTCATTCTGTTGTGTCAGGAGTTCGCTGACGTCTTCGCCTGGAACTATAGCGACTTGAAAGGCTTCGATCCAAGACTCACCCAACACACCATTGAATTAGATGAAGGCGCAAATCCAGTCACACAAAAGTAGAGGCCCGTTAATCCGATGATCGAGCTCCTTATGCAGAAGGAATTGGTCAAGTTGATTGAGTCCGGCATTATATTTCTGATCAAACATTCCTCATGGTTGGCTAATTTGGTTCCAGTTAGAAAGAAAAATGGGGAGATCAGGCTATGCGTTGACTTCAGAGACCTTAATAAAGTCTCTTTAAAAGATCATTATCCCCTTTCGAACATGGAGTAGATCCTCTAAAAGGTAACTAGGTCTGAACGCTTCTCCCTCCTAGATGGTTATTCGGGATATAATCAGATTCTGGTGCGAGACTACGACCAATACAAAATAGCCTTCACCACTAAATGGGGAACGTTCACCTACCAGAAAATGCCTTTCAGACTATCCAATGCTGGTGCTACTTTCCAATGAGCCATGGACATGGCTTTCAGTGGTTTGATAAATAAGAACATGCTAGTGTACCTCGATGATATAACGGTTTTCTCCAAGGAGGCGGGACAGCGTATGAAGCACCTCAAGCAGATTTTTGAGAGGTGCAGGGAATTTGGCATCTCCCTAAATCCAAAGAAATGTGTATTTGTGGTTCATGAGGGGAAAATTCTTGGCCACATTGTGTCCAAGGAAGGTTTGTCTATTGACCCCAAGAGAGTCCTCTCCATTTTGGAGATGTCCCTACCAAAGCACAAGAAAGGCCTGCAAAGTTTCTTTGGCCAGATAAATTTCATTCGGAGGTTCATTCCAAATTTTTCTGAAATAGTTAAACCCCTAACCTCCTTGCTAAGGAAGGGTGAAGAATTCAAGTGGACAATGCCAAGAAAGGATAGCTTTGAAGCTATCAAACAGGCTTTGACCTAGGCTCCCGCTCTAATCAGCCTCGACTTCAATAAAGACCTCAATCTCTATACCTTCAGCAATAGAGAAGTAATATCTGCCATGCTTACCCAAGCAAATAGTGATGACCTCGAGCAACCACTCGCCTTCTTCAGCCAAGGGTTAGAGGACTTTGAAATCAAGTACACCTACATAGAGAAGCAAGTCCTAGCGGTGGTGCATAACCTGAAGAAATTCATATATATGTTGTCAAACAGCAAGATCCATCTCATGGTTCCACATCTTGGTGTCAAGGATTTTCTGACCAATCGAGACTTAAATGAGAAAAGAGCGGGATGGATCACCAAGGTAATGGAGTATGACATAGACATCAAAATCACCAAGTTGGTGAGAGGAAGGGGCCTGTGTGAACAGCTAGCCACAAATTTGAGACAAAAGGATGAAGACAGCTTGCTGATCCATGACACAGCCACTGCAGAAGAACCAGCTGTCGTAAGAGATTAGACACTAGACATGAGGCATTTCCTTCTTACGGGTGAATGTCCACAAGGTCTCGGTAGGGCCAGAAGAAGGTATTTTAAACTTCAGTCCCTTCCCTATGTTTTGATTGATGGAGTATTATTTAGGAAGGATCTCTTTGGGGTTCTCTTAAGATGCATTGACTCCAGTCAGGCTGACAAGGTATTGGCTGAGTTTTACGATGGGCCAGCAAGCGGCCATTTCGCCCCTAAGACCACAGCAGCAAAAATAATGAGAGCTGGCTATTTCTGGCCCACTCTCTTCAAAGATACCCATGCCTGGGTAAGAAAGTGTCAAAAGTGTGCACTCTTTAATGGAAAACAGTGATTGGCTGCCATGCCCCTACAGCCCATTCAAGTTGAACAACCATTCATGCAGTGGGGCCTAGATTTCATAGGGATGATCAATCCTCCCTCTAGCATCGGACACAAGTGGGTCCTGACTGCTATGGATTATTTCACCAGGTGGGTGGAAGCCATTGCTTTGAAGGAAGCAAATGAGAGCGCAGTCCTATATTTTTATGAGGACTTAGTGACACATTTTGGGGTCCCAGCCACTATAATCTCAGATAATGCCTTGGCTTTTTTGGGAACCAAAACTAGTGAATGGGTGCTAAGGTATGGTATATACCTCAGCACTTCGTCAAATTACTACCCATAGGGGAATGGACTAGCTGAGTCCACTAACAAAAATTTGATCAAGATTATAAAGAGGACCATGGAAGAAAATCAAAAAACTTGGCATGCCAAGTTGAAAACAGCTCTATGGGCCGATCGAATCACTCCGAAAAGATCAATCAGAAATTCCCCATATACACTTGTGTATGGAAGGGAAGCAAGGCTTCCTATCTCGCTCGAGTTGCCAGCATTAGATCTCGCTCATCAGCTGCAGCTAGAAGAAGGAAGTAGCATGGAGGTCAGATTGTGTGAACTAATGGAGCTCCAGGAGGTAAGGAATCAGGCCATGGTCTCAATGATCAGTCGCCAGCATCAAGTGAAAAGACATTTCAACAAGAAGTCTTCATCAAAAAAATTCACCGAAGGAGACATTGTCCTAAAATAGGATGAAGATAGAGCTAAGCCCAGAAAACATGCAAATTTTGATGCCCTCTGGAGCGGTCCTTACATGATTACTCAGTGCAAGCAGCATAATGCATTCCAGCTCTCCAGGTTGGATGGCGAAGAATTGTGTATCCCAGTCAACGGGATACATCTGAAGCATTGCCACTAAATTTTGGTTTGGCTGTACATAGTTTCCCTTATTGTTTTCCTTGTTTTCCCTAAGTGCAGTTTGCACAGTTAGTTGTTTTTAGTCTTGTGTGTTTCCTTTCGTCTGGGGGTAAATTTTGTATTTTTTGATTCTAGAATCTTTTTGATCTATTGTGAACTATCTTCAAGTTACCATCTGACTCCACACCCAATGGATATTCAGAGGCAACTGGGTTCTAAGTATAGCAGGCACGCTTACCCTGTGAGTCACCAATTTGTTGACCCAATTTTGCCCCTCAAGCAAAATCCCAGTCACCTCTTACACCTGCTTTACATGGCCAGTCATTTCAAGTTGCAAGGTCCACCTTCAGGTTTTGATAGCTCTGCTTCAGAGCATTGGTTCATCGGCCTCGTTCGTTGACATTCACGGTAGCAAAAGGCAGAGTCTTCAAACGTCCACAGGAGAAGAAAGGGAAAAAATGGAGCGTTTAACACTTAGGCAAAAAAGAGGGCAGACAAAATGCAGAGGGTAACAAAATCACCACCCACTACATGGGCGGGTAAAATGAGACCACCTACACACATGCAAAAGGCGGCAAATTTGCCACCCACAACACAAAGGAAAAAAGAAAAAAGGCCGTCGACATCGACCGACGTCGGCAATACTGCCACCATCGGCATCTTACACCAGCTGACATCAGCAAGACTACCACCGTCAGCAGAAGTCCTACATGCAGTCTATGCAGCAGGTGGCAAATTCTCCGCCCATAACAGATGGCAGAAAATTTCACTTGTAGTGCATAAGAAAAAACCCGCCCAGCCGCCAGAGGAGAAGACTAGCATGCAAAACGAGGCAACAAGCATGGTCTTGGCAGACTCATGATGTCATCTATAGTGTCTTCACTCTTTCCAATGGAGACTCAAGCTACCCCTTGACTCTTCTTGGTTGTTTCCCTATATATACGTAGACTTAGTCATTACACTGCTCTGCATATTCTCCACCTGAATCAATAAAAATATAGTTCTTGCCTCCATCATGGATTGATTTGTTGTGTATGCCATGAGTATTATTTGTGTTTAGTCATTATCTTCCATGATTTCACAAGTGATACCAACAAACCAGCTATCTATGGGTGCCGGTTTTGCAGCTGAAAGGAGAAGAGCAATACTTGAGAAGGACATAACAGAGTAAGTTGCTTGCAAGTGTGCATTCCACAGCACCTCGATAAACCTCTGTTATGTATTTTCCATTATAACCTCCCCCTTAAGTCTTAGTAGCCTGGTTCCTCTACCAGATGTGTAGAGTATACTTGCATTCCACTTGATTCTGAGAGTGGATCTGGAAGGTTAACCTATTTTTGGTGTATCACCTCTTTTAGAGTAGGCTATTTGTTCATGCTTTTTCTCTCTCTCTTTTCATCCCCCCAGTATATAGCTGTATACCTATATTTTTGCACTATCTAAAACAAACAAGATACATCATAGGGAACTAGCCCATATCTAGAGACTCTCCTCTCCTGCTTCGCCGTCCCACAGGTAAGAGAGGGGTTTCCATGTTGCGGGGAGAGGGCAGGAATCTATTTTCCTGTCGTAGGGTGCACTTTCCAGCGTCAACAGAAACCAAGACTTAGAAAACCTATGTGAAAACATTAATTATATTAAAATGGACTTATATTATCCTTAATAATCTTTATAAAATATTTAAATGTATATTATAACATTTAATATCAATATTGGTCTCACAGACCAATCTCGTGTCTTTACCCTACACAGACCTCACTATGTTAGACATGTCACTTCAAGAGCAACTTTTTTCTTGTATATAAGCATATTAAAAACTTATATTAAAATTTTATATGTGATATATATCTTTAAAAACAACCCAATTCATTAATTTCCATCCCTAATCCACTGCAACCCATCCCTAATCTCATTCTCACTTCTGCCTAGTTTTCTCATTGTCTTTCTCATTAGGCTTTTTTAGTAATAGGCCAACTTCCATGATCGATTTAGAATATTTAAGGTACATAACCTGATAAAAAATTACATTATCATAAAATATAAACCTCACACATCATCTTCCAATAATTTACATGTTTTGACATGGTCAACCCTACTTGTTACATCAAAAATATGAGAAATAAAGGGTTTCTTGTAGCTTCCACTCAATTTTATAACAAACAAATACCACTTGTATAAATAGGGGAGAGTCTTATACATTTTAAAATCATTAAAATAGGTCAACTAAACAATTTTAATCCATTTCCATTAAGATATTTCATACCAGATCAATATGAGGGTTTTTGGAGGGTTTAGACTACCTTCCATTCTTAACAATCATTCATAAATGATTTCCCATAAAATCTAAAACCAATGCTAGGAAATTTAATCTATGACCCTTATCCAAATACCATGTTCTTATTGGATCCTCATGCAAAGGTTTCACGTACTAATGAGCATAAGAAATTCCTTCTCGGGTTTGCAATACCTCATTTTATGCACATAAAAAACCTCAACACCAATTTACATCATTTCTCCTTTAGAATTTGACCTCAGAATTGATTAAAAAACTTGATAAAACCTATCACATCTCTTAAAATTATCTTAAAATATCTATCACCTTATGAAATTAACTTTACCCCTCATTAGGCCACACTAGGTCTCTTTGCACATTAGGCCTTGAACTGTCAGTCATACTTAGACCTTGAACACACCTTGAAACCTATTGTAATATTCTTAAAAACTCATTATCATGTCATAAAAACTCATAAATTTATCACATACTATCACACATATTCTTAAAAATGTTAGTCTATTCACCTCATTATGGCACCAAACCTATGCCTTTTCACTAGATCTCTCAAGTACATGATTCATGAACTCAACCTCAAGAACAAAAAAGATAACTCAAAAAGACATCAATGATAAATTAATTCATACCTTATAACACATTCTAAACATGAATATCAAACATATAATTGAAAATATGTTTGAAAATGGGGAGATAACATTGGATAATAGAGCATCTACATACAATTAGAATATGGGTATATACCAAAAACCCTTTTTCACAACATAACAACCACAACAAATAATAAAAATAACAACATATAAAACAAAAATAATAATAGTATCAATATCCATGACAATAATAATAATGTCAACCAAATAGATGGAACTGAGGCCATAATGATCCCATGAACTAATAGACTTACCACGTAGTTGCACATGACTGAAACAAAGTTGTAGGTCATATTGTGGGTGGATGCATTTCAACCATTAAAATTAATCTAAGATCAAATGCTAACTAAAAATGATTATTTATAAATAATTTCAATCAACCAACATATGTCAGTGATCCTTCCTTAACTTGGGAACACATACAGGCATACCAGTAAGTAGGGATTTCTACTTTTGGGCCTTATACTGATAACTCATCATTGCCCCATGACCATATACAAGTACACTAGCAATTGAGAATTACCCTATATGGTCCCCCTCCACCATAATTTGATAGCAACAATGGTACTATATATACTCTTGATTATGCAATCATAACTCAGTGGCCAAAGATTACCATTCCTAGCCCACAACCATCTACCACCAAACCCTTCTAACCCACTGTTCAAGCTAAGAACAAGACATATACCATTGTAAATGAAAATACATTTGATATTATGGAATATCTTCATAAGATTCCCACATAGATATTCATTTTATATTTGTTTCATGCAGCTACTATCTATAAGAACATCTTAATAGAGTTCCTCAGTCAATCTCAAGTTCCAAATGACATAAGCCCAAACAAATTCCAATCTTTGGATGGACATCTATCCCCAAGCCAATAGTTGACCTTCAACCAAAGTGATATGTCATCCCTTAGCCCTCTCCATAATAATATATTGTACATCAAAGTTGTTATTATGTGGCATAAAGTGAAATGTGTCCTCATAGACAATGGATCGGGCCTGAATATTGTCTCTAAAACTCATTAAGAATATTGAATACACAATAATTGATCTCTAGAAAAAAATAATCACTATCAAGGCCTATACCAATGAAGAGCAAGAATCATAAGGCACCATTAACTTCTAGTTAGCATTGGGCCCTTGACCCACTATACCCTATGTCATGTGTTAAACCTATACCTATCTTATAATTTACTTCTGGGTAGGCCTTAGATATATGAAATTTGTGCGATTCCATCAACATTTCACCATTGTGTCAAGTTCTCACGTTTAGGTATGGAGGTCACCATCCATGGAGATTTTTAGCCCTATTAACATTATAAATATTTGGAGGTCGAGTATGAAATCTATAACTACCATTTTAGCCTAGATCTAGTTCCTAAAAAGGACAAGTGGAAAGAAATACTTTTTGATTTCCTATAGGCTAATTGCATCAACCCTAACAACCTTGATTCATCCTCCCATATACCACCTTCTAAAATGTCCAATGATTTTACCATCATTTCCATTAATCCAGGATAATATTTGATCTATGATACATTCCATATTGCCAAGATTCCACAAAATCCTAAGTCCTATGGAAGACCTAAATCTAAGACACCATGCATGTCATGGAAATGAAAAGGCAATGGAAAATTTCATATCCTAGCTCTTATCATTTTCATACTAGCCACTGGCTAAGAATAGGACTCACTTGCAAATGATGAAACATGTTTATATAATGACAAACTAATAAATTGTTAAAAAAATGTCAAATACCCCATTGCTAATTTGATCATGGATAATCAAGCCTATGAAGTTGGATGCCTTGGGCCAAATCAACAAGGTACACTTGAGCTAATTTTTATCACTTGATACAAAGGAACCTATGGTCTCAACTTTAAACCACCTGGGGGTGACCCCATGTATTTTATTCATGTTTTAATGATAATTACTAGTGATAATGATACTAAAAATGAAGCAAATTCCAATCATAGCATTTATGAATACCTAGCCAATACCAATCTATTTGACACCTATGTTATTTTTACCCTTAGTCCAATTAACCAACACAATTCACTTCCTCTATATCACCCTCAATTTATAGTTTGGGACCAAAAATAATCCATAGTACTTATTAACCATTTTGTCCCACATATCAGATTGGTGCCTAATGGATAACAATCCTAGTGTAGGGAAAGAGGTAGAGTTCCTGACTAGTGGTTTGAATAAAATCTAGATGGTTATGAGTGGAATAGTGAGGTCTTGAATTTCACAAGTTTTTTTTTAGGTACACCTAAAGTGTAAATTGTAAAAATTTTAAGTATAAGTCTTAAGCTATGAAATATTCATGGGATATCTAGGATGTTTGAGATAAATATGGTTTTCTTCACATTTCATCTGTACCAAGTTGTAGCTCATGTAATGAGGATTAAACAAGATAGCTAAATTGTGTATTTGATCAATATATTCACTCTAGAAGCCTTCAAAACTATCAAATCAAATGGGTTTTCTCCTCATATCATTAAAACCATCCCCTAAAATTTTGGTTCCATCATGAGTTCTGCACTTCAAGTTATAAATCCACAAGTTGGCTGAAAAATGAAAGACATTTGTGCAAGTGTCAACTTTATGCCTGAGAAAAAATCCACATGAGTTTAAATTTGATAGTCTATAGAACATCAAAAAAAATTCTCACATACATCAAATGACTTTGTTTTAATGTTAAATTCAATCTCAGTGAAACTAGCTGATGGGGTTTAAAATTCCTTGGTGGAAACCTAGGGAAGAGCTCACGGTTGACAAGTGTCAAAACTGTAGGAGCTTGAGTGAGTCAAATAGTTAGATTATTGAAAAATATAGAAAGGAGGTGAGTTGGATTGGGCAAGTTGAAGAACCTAAACTCAAGCCTAACCTAAGTTAGTGGAAGGAATGAACTCAATACAAATAGGACCAATAACTAGATAAGGTACTATAGGAAAACCAATGTCCTTAGATTAGTTTTCCTCTATAATTAATTCCATTCAAGACCCAAGGCACATAAAAAATATAAAAGGATCATCTCAATTCATGCCTCGATAATTTTCCATTCAAAATAGGCATGATGTGTCCTTGACAAGTATGAGGATTTTATCCTTTCAATGAAATCTGGTGGAAAATTAGTAGTCTAAAACCTAGGGATTTGGAAATTAGTTAGGGCATTCACTTACATCTAGATCAAGACTCACCACCTATGGTTAAATTTTATCTTCCAATGCAGCATGCTTAATCAATGGTATGAGTTCAAGGTGGATCATGGATATCTTGTTTATAATAGCTTATTTTGATTAGACCAAAAACATGATAAAAATAGCTAAAAGTTGACAAACAACTAGTTACCAACTTTTCCCCTCTCTCTCTTTTTGCTATAAATAGAGGCCTTAGGGCCAAGAGTAGGGATATCTCACTTCTTTTGATAGATCATTTTATCTCTCTCTATCTTTCTATCAGTTCCATCCCTTGGTTAGACTAAACTCTGCCAAGGAGGAATTTTTAACCTCTTGAAGTAAATAGAAGGTTGTGATTTGATTTTATTGTCTTGGTATAGTGTGTACTTCTCTCACCTAGCTACTATTTCATCTACTCATATATGTTATGTTATACATCCCTTAGTTGAAGCTTGCATGTGGATATTGTGATTGGTTAATGTATTATTTTAGGCTTCTTCTTTCATTTTCCCTCAGCCTGGATCATTTTGTAAGCCTCTACATGGATGTATAGAAAATAGTTGGATTCTAAACTCAGCCTCTACTCATTTCATTAGTGTTATTTGGGTCAAGTGGGGAGGATAAACCTATAATTTTGGTGCATCCCTTGTTATCTTTATTAGGATCCCTTATCCCATTTTAACCCTTTACCCATGAAGTGTTAGGCTTAGTTTTAGTTTAGGTGAGCATCAAGGAGGGACCAGCCTACTCCAAAGGTTTATCCCCATCAAAAGATACCCACAACTTAGGGTTGTTCCCATTTTATAGATAAATTAGGGGAAACCTTAAAACCATTTCTCCTAAGGGTGTGATTTGAAGCTATAATAGTTTCTGACATGCCTAGTGGGACTAAAAGTCTAAAGTAGTAGAAGGAATTTGGTTTTGTTCTTTTACATGTTAGCCTTTGGAGGAATTCTAGCAAACATTAGTGGCAACTTCAAGCTTTATTTGGTTACAATAGTCTAGGTAAGCCTTCAAGCATTTTATCTACATCTAATATCCTTTTATGAGTGTCTATGGCTAGATTTAAGTTAAAATTCCACCCTTGCCTAGTTGGTGAGCCTTATCACCAACCAAATGGAGCCTTCCAATCATTTAATCACCCTTTTCAGCCTTTTAATGAGCATACATATCCTTCATACTGACCCATTTATCCCTCTAGCCACCCTTTTACTACTACATCTTTGTTGGACCTTAAACCAAACATGATAAAATTATAAGAGGTGATGAGAAAGTGGGACATAGAGTTTGAGATCATCCTACGTCATCTCATAAAAAGGATGAGGGAATTAGTTTAGATGTTGGAAAAAGAGTGGATGGTTGTTAGTGAGGAAGGTTAGTATGGTACTATTAGTAATGATCTATATGAGACGAAGACCCTAATCCAATGGTGGATAGATAGATTGGTAAAATGGGAGGGAAAGGAGAAATCTTCCAAGTAGCCTCTACCCCCACCCCACCCAGCCTTCCATTACCTCTCCCCTTTAAGAGGAGCCTATTCTAAAGAAGGGAAATGAAGAGGAGGGATAATATTAGGAGGAATTATGGTAGAAGTTATACCATGACTTCATGGAATAAATGGATTTGGTTGGGGGTCACATAATCTTTCTATAAAATAAGGGAAAAGTAGTCTTGACCAACCAATCTAAGACATGAAAAGAAGACTTGTGTCCCCAAGATCATGGTTAAGGGATTGATATATTTTCCCCTAAATAAACACCAATAGATTCGTAGCTCCATGAAAATAGATCTTTAGAGGCAATTATTTTCTTAGGAGATGACGTGTTTGAGTTTTTTAAACATGTTTATCAACTTCTCCCTTCAATCCTAAACATCTCTCTACCCTTAGAAGATAGAGGCAAACTTAAGTGGCCTCAAGAGGTCACAACATTAGAAGCCAGTCCTACAAACACATTGAAAGGGACATATCAAGTTGGTCCATATAATCATGACTAGTAGTGCATAAATAAAGGAAGACTAGACCTATTCTTGAAAGGCACACAAGTCTAGGAGCATGATGGTTGGGTTTTAGACCCATTCTTCCAACCTAGACACCTGAAGGAAGTGGTAGAGGAGCAAATCTCCTTCTTAAGAAGACCTGAGCATTTGATTACTCTCAATTTTAGAAGGGAGCTATTTAAGAACAATAAGTATATCTCAAAGCTCTAATATGTACACAATAGTTTCCCATTTGATCTAGGGGGTATATTTTTAAATAATTGTATATATTAGGTTAGATTTCAAAGTTTTCCTCTTAGTGTTTCCACATATTTTATTTCATAGGTTAGTCATTTCTCTTTTTAGGTGTATGCATGCACCTATCTTATTTTGTTTTGTTATTTTTTATTCTTTTAAGAGGTAAAGTAGGATCAACTCCATGCCCAATGAATCAGAATAATACCAGGTTCTCAAGTATAATAAGCATGCTTCCCTATGAGTTACTAAGAATATTGACCATTTTCAACCCACATCAAACTCATGCCTAGTGGCTAAAAACCCTGATGTAGGGAAAGAGATAGAGTTCTTGATTAGTGGTTTAAATAAAATCTAGATGGTTATGAGTGGAATAGTGAGGTCTTGAATCTCATAAATATTTTTTTGAGGTACACATAAAGTGTAAATTATAAAATTTATAAGTATAGGTCTTGAGCTATGAAATATCCATGGGATATCTAGGACACTTGGGATAAATATGGTTTTCTTCACATGTCATCCATGTCAATTTTCATCTCATACAATGAGGATCAAGCAAGATAACCAACTTGTGCATTTGATATATTCACTCAGGAAGCCTTTTAGGTTGGTAGATCAAATGGGTTGTCTCCCCATAGCATTAAAACCATCTCTTAAAAGTTTAGTGCCATCATGAGTTCTATGCTTTAAGTTATAAATCTACAAAGTTGGCCAAAAAATGAAAGACATCCATGCAAGTGTCAACTTTATACCTAGGTAAAAAAATCCATGAGTTTAAATTTGGTGGTCTATGAAACATCAAAAAATGTTCTCATGGACATCAAATTATGTTTACATGAAGGTCAAATTCAATCTTAGTGAAACTAGTTGATGGGGCTCAGAAGTCCTTGGTGGAAACTGAGGGAAGAGCGCATGACCAATAAGTGTCAAAATTATAGGAGCTTGAGTGGGTCAAATTGTCAAATTATCAATAGCTATAACAAGGAGGAAAGTTATAATGGGAAAGTTAAAGAACCCAAAATTGAGCCTAACCCAATTTTTTGGAAGGAAAGAACTCAATACAAATAGGACTGACTAATAGACAAGGTACTATAGGAAAACTAATTTCTTTAGATTGGTTTTCCTCTATAATTAATTAGGTTTAAGACCTAAGGCATAGAGAAAATATGAAAGGATTATATCAAGGCACGCCTTGATAAGACACCATTCAGAATAGGCATCATGTGTCCCTGAAAGGTATGAGAATTTTATCCTTTCAATGAAATTTGGTGGAAAATCAGCATTCTAGAACTTGGGAATTTAGAAAGTAGTTGGGGCATTCACTTCTAGCCAGCTCAAGAATTGCCACCTATGGTTAAATTTTATCTTCTAGCACACCTTGATCAATCAATATAATGATTTCAAGGTGGATCATGGATATCTCACTCAAAATAACTTGTCCTGATTGGACCAAAAGCATGATAAAAAATAGCTAAAAGTTGACAAACAATTGGTTACCAACTTCTTCCCCCTCTCTCTTTCTCTGCATAAATAGATGCCTTAGGGCCATGATCAGGGATCTCTTCCTTCTATTGATAGATCATTATATCTCTCTCTATCTTTCTCTCAGTTACCTCCCTTAGTTAGACTAGACTCTACCAAGGAGAAATTTGTAACCTCTTGAAGTAAATAGAAGGTTATGCTTTGATTTCATTATCCTAGTATAGTGTGTACTTATCTCACTTAACTACTAGTTCATTCACTCATATATTTTTTGTTATACATCCCTTGGTTGAATCTCACATGTGGATACTAAAATTGGTTAATGTCTTGTCTTAGGCCTCTCCTTTCATTTTCCCTCAGCCTAGATCATTTGGTAAGCCTCTACATGTATGTATATCAGATAGTTGGATTCTAAACTTAGCTTCTACTCATTTCATTATTGTTGTTTTCGTTAAGCAAGGAGGATCAACCTATACTTTTGGTTCATCACTTTTTATCTTTCTTAGGATACCTTATCCCCTTCTAACCCTTTTCTCATGAAGTGCTATCTTAGTTTTAGTTTAGGTGATCATCAAGGAAGAACCAACCTACTCCAGAGGTTTAACCCCATCATGGGATACCCATAGCTTGGGTTTGTTCCCATTTTATAGCTTGACTAGGGGAAGCCTTAAAACCACTTCTCCCAATGGTATTTGTTGAAGCTATAACATTAATTATAGATGAGTTTGAAAATGATGAGGCCTTTTGTGAATTTCTAGGCCTAAGAGACAATGTTCTATTGGGAGACCACAAATAAGGGTTCTCAATCAAACTATATCCTATAGCCTATTTTGGATAATGGGTGAACACCCTTAGCCATAAATAAATGAATAAAACATTGAGGTCCTAAAGTGAAAATCTATTTGAGGCACTTTTAGACTAGGGTAAAAGTAAAGAGAAAGGCTAGTCTTCTAGTGAAAACCTATTTTAGACACCATTAGATGGGGGTATTCAACCTTCCTCAAACATGGCTCGGAAGACCACCAATGGTGAACTTGCCTATGGGTTTAAGTTTAGTTCTATAGAATAAAATTCCTTTGATAGGATAATCCAAGAGTTTTCAATAGTGTTTGTAACATGGCAATCCCTACCATTAGGAGATTTCAACTCATCTTGTTTAGGATAGCTTGAAGAGCCAGTCCAAACATAGGGCTTTATGGTATGAGTTGAAGCTATAACATTACTTATAGATGAGTTTGAAAATGATGAGGCCTTTTGTGAATTTCTAGGCCTAAAAGACAATGTTCTATTCGGAGACCACAAATAAGGGTTCTCAATCAAACTAGATCCTATAGCCTATTTTGGATAATGGGTGAACACCCTTAGCCACAAATAAATGAATAAAAAATTTAGGTCCTGGAGTGAAAATCCATTTGAGGCACTTTTAGACTAGGGTAAAAGTAAAGAGAAAGGCTAGTCTTTTGGTGAAAACCTATTTTAGACACCATTAGATGGGGGTATTCAACCTTCCTCAAACATGGCTCAGAATACCACCAATGGTGAACTTGCCTGTGGGTTCGAGTTTAGTTCTACAAAAAAAATTGCCTTTAATAGGATAATCCAAGAGTTTTCAATAGTGTTTGTAATATGAAAATCCCTACCATTGGGAGATTTCAACTCATCTTGTTTAGGATAGCTTGAAGAGCCAGTCCAAACATAGGGCTTTATAGTTACAAGCTAATTTAAATCATTCCCAACCATCTTAAAAGATAGATTAACTTTACTTCTAGCAGACACTATGGAAGTCAACATCAAGACTCCAAATGACTTAAAATGGATCAAATTAGGTGTGTCCCCCATTGAGGAGGAAAGTGACATATTTACAACCATCTTGAGGGAATTTATTGAAATCTTTGCTTAGGTCTATTCTAGCACCCCACCTTAGTTGTATAACACCTTATTATACATCTTGATGCCAAGCCTATGAAAAAAAATTGTGAAAGATGCATCCTCATGTTATTGTATTAGTGAAGAAAGAGTAGGAAAATCTCTTGGAATCAAAATGTATTTGACCAATCGACTATTAGAGTGGATCTCAAATGTTGTGATAGTTAGTAAGAAACTAGAAGAAATTAGAATTTGTACTAATTTTAGAGATATAAACAAGGCCTACCTCAAGGATGAATTTCCTCTACCAAACATTGACATGATAATTGAATGAACAATAGGGTATGAAATTCTTTTGATAATGGATGGATTTTTAAGATACAACTAGATTTAGATAACACTAGAAAACCAACATAAAATAATGTTTACCATTCCATGGGTAACATTTTGTTATTAGGTTATGTCATTTGGTCTCAATAATGATGGGGCCACATAAGAAAGAGCCATGACCATCATATTTCATGATATGATGCATGACATTGTTGAAGACTATGTTGATGACATATTGGGAAAATCAAAGACCAAGGTTGATCATCTAGCTACATTATGGTGAATATTTGAGAGACTTCATGAATACAAGGTTAGAATCAATCCTAATAAGTGTGTATTTGATGTTACTTAGGTAAATTTATAGGCTTCATTGTGTCTCATAGAGGCATTAAAGTCAATCTTGCCAAAGTATAGGCCATTACAGAAATGCCATCACCTTCTAATTTGAAGTAGCTCTATAGTTTATAGGTCAAGATATAATCTATTAGATGCTTTATTTCTTAGTTGGTCAATAAATTACATCTATTTACATACTTACTAAAGAAGGGTGTTACATTTAATTGAGATGAGGAATGCTAGAAAACCTTTTATCACCTCAAAGACCATCTCCTAATCTACCTATTTTTTTCCACCTATGCTAAGAAAGTCATTCCTATTGTACTTATTTGCAACTAAAAAATCCTTAGGGTCACTTTTAGCTCAGCATGATGACAATGGAAAAGAACATGTCATGTATTATCCATGTTGTACACTAGTCTCATATGAACACAACTATATGCCCATTAAAAATTCTTGTTTAGTTATGGCCTTTACAGTACAAAAATTGTGGCATTACATGTTAACAATAAGACTTAGTTATTTATAAAGTATATCTGCTCAAGTATCTACTATCTGAAATATATTTACAAGACCATATGGCTAGATGGATCATCATTTTAAGTGAGTTTGAGATTGAATAGATCAACTAGAAAGCCATTAACGTATAAGTACTTGAAAATTAGCTTGCTAAATCACCTCTTCTAGATACTGAACCTCTAACTTTTTAATTCTCAGAAGAGTCCATTATTAACATCATTAAAACACCTCTTGAGGAGCAACACTATAATCTATATTTTGATGGATCATTCATAACACATGGATCATGGACAGGCCTATTATTTATTACACTATAGGGAAATCTTATCCCTAAATCATTTTGTATCAGCTTTTTTGTACTAAAAACATGGCCAAATATGAATCACTTATTGTAGGTCTTTTCCAATCAATATAATGGAATATTTAACATATAAAGGTTTATGGTGATTCTCAGTTAACTATAAATCAAGTTATAAACCATTTTCAGACCAAAGATGATAAGTTGGTGCCATACATAGCCATGATTGACACTCTCAAATAGAATATTATTGACATATAGTTTGGAAACATTCCAAGGGACAATAACAGAATAGTGGATGAAATGGCCACTAGTGGATCTTTAATCCATCATATAAATAAGGAAAAAGAATACCAATTCTTTGTTGAAAATTTTATAGTGTTAGCTCATGAACCTTTAATCATCACAATGATCTATGATATTATTGGTCCCATATCTATATGGTATTCAAACCTTTTTACCTACCTTCATGTTCATATTATGACACTAGACCTATCATGCAAATATCAAAAGTCCTTTACACACCAAGCCTCATGATACACCTTATTTGGACCAACCCTTTACCACCTTAGCTTTGATGGAACTCTACTTCATTGCTTAAATTAGTAGAATCAACATTAGCATTATGAGAAGTTCATGAAGGAGTATGTAGAGCCCACACAAGTGGGTCCATCCTATCTAAAAATCTCCTACATACCAAGTATTATTGGCCAACTATAGATGTAGATGCAGTTGTGTATGTCAAAAGATGTGACAAATGTCAAAGGCATGCCAATCTAATTTATACCCCAGCCAAGACTCTAAAACCAATTCTTACACCATGGTAATTTTCTATATGGGGCCTTGATCTCATTGGGAAGATTAACCCTACCTCATTTTATGGCCATAAACACATACTTATCACTACCAAATATTTCACTAAGTGGATCAAAGATATACCCCTCACTTACATGATCAAAAAACAAATTTCCAAGTTCATCTTTAATCATCTCATTTGCCACTATGGTATTTCAATGTTCCTAAATTGGAAAAAAGGCTAAAAACAATGATATCCTTTAAACCCCAATATAAATTGAATTTTAAAATATAAATCAACTTTACAAGTCAAAATTTATATGCAAAATTTTCACCCTTCACACAT
The DNA here is from genome assembly GCA_037957365.1 of Torreya grandis. NCBI lineage: Eukaryota > Viridiplantae > Streptophyta > Pinopsida > Cupressales > Taxaceae > Torreya > Torreya grandis. The sequence goes on along the minus strand of JARHVA010001034.1, from coordinate 3,660,898 downwards.
AAATCACCCAAACCCTAGGCAGCTAGGGCTTTATGGTGATTTCAGCCCCTAAAACACCTCTAAAAATTAATACACTTTGTAGTAATGTAGGGAAAATATAATTGATTTAATTTTCCAATTAGATTTGGCAAAAATTGAATATTTAAATTTATATGGAAAAAATATAGTTGAAAATTGGAAATTTATAACTTGAAATATACTTAGAATTTATGAGTAAATAATAGCTTGAACTGAAGATAAAAATATGATCCTTTAATTGAAATTAGAATCAAAATTTTCCAACCACTGAAAAAACCCCATATGATATCCCAAAGTTATAAAAACCTTAGTTTTACCCTCAAAATTAAGTAAATAATTACTAGATATTTTCTAGGAATAAATTAGCCCCAAAATGATGCAGGATCATCAAGGAAATAGCATATATAAATTGTAAATTTGTATATGAGGATTATTTTTGGTCAAGTAAGTCCTATTTTGGTGTTCAAGTAAATAGAAGGCCAAAATATATTGTAAAATGACTATTTACTTATGTAAGCATGGTAATCAACTTAACATGTCTCTAAAAGGTTGAGCTATATGTTTTAAAAGTTAAATTAAGTACATTCTATGTTAAGGAGATGTTGTTGAGGAAGATTTGGTCTTATTCTTATCTATTAGACCTATTATTATGAATAGATGAGTTTGGAATAGAGTCAATAAAGGATTATGTATGTACATGAAAGAATATAATAGAGGAGGAGAATGAATAATAGTATTTAGGCCTATATATGGTGATAATCAAAAGAATTGTAATGAAAAAAACTTTCATGATAGTCTACTATTAAGATCATAGAGAACTATGAACTATTTTAATACTTCTCATATGAGTCAAGGGAATTCTTAGTTGTAAGTCGTGTATCTCGGTTTAATAATCTCAAGAACATGAATTTGATGTTTCTGAAGGAGTCAATGTACCTATTTGAATTATAATTGCAAAACACTATCAAAATATTTTATACTTACCTTTAGTTAGGTATGTAAATTTCATTAGTGAATCATGCACATGCAAACTTGTAGTTGAAATTGGTATGTTTTGTTATCTTATGTATTGAAATCTAAAGTGTGGTTTGAATGTTGAGTTGTAAAATGTGAACAATGGTAGTGAAAGGAGATTCCAATGCATTCAAAATAAGAATTAAACCATATTTTTAGAGAGAAATTAATAACCAGATCTTTTATTCAATTTATTAGATATTACATGCCATCTAAGTATAAATAGACTTGTATGCCAGTGCACAATCATTAGTGTCTACATAGACCAGTGTAGTAGAGGTTATTGGTGAATTATTATTTAATTCACAAACCTACAAATAAATGTTTTTAATCTCATGTTATGTAGAAGTATACATAGTTTGACAAGGACCTGGTATGAATGATGAATGAGGTGTAAAATGGTGATATGGGCCCAAATATCCTTCATAGTTATTTGAGTTCACTATGAGTGATATGAGTATGGTACCATAACTGGTTGCTCTCATCATTATGGTTATATGAATCTAGTTTTTCTTCAATATTCCCATGAAGAAACACGACCACAATACATATACATTACATTTATGTCTTATCTAAACATGGAGATAAATGCATATTTGTAGACTGTTGAAAGCATAGAGGGGTTTTATGAGTCCATTGAAATCCTTGACTAAAATTTAAAGTGGTTTTAATTGAGTTGAAATAGATGTGATAAAAAAGAATAGTGGTAGTGTAGCTCTTGGGTTGAGTTAAAGAAAAGAAAAGAATAGAACTTGATATGGAAACAACATTAATGTAGTTAGATGAAAAGGCTGATTCGAAAGGTTTGAACCCTAGATGTGAGGATAACAAGATTTTTTGAAGACAAATATTTTTGAATTTTGAAGGCATAAGGTGTCTAAGCATTGAGGTAAATCTACTGGTCATGAGTTTTACATTATGTTTTTTTGTTATATCTAAACTTTCAATGTCTAGTCTAGGTAATAAAAAGCATGCACATGATAAAGAGGGTGAATACCATCATTCTTCACATTCAATAAAATGGAATAGGGACCATTTGGAAAGTTTATGTTATGTTCAGAATGAGATTTTGTATACTAGATGATATATACAATAAAGTTGTATTAGGTGTCATTTCTAATACCACATCTTATCTTAGGCTATGGGCTCTTAGTCTGGAAGCATGGAGAATTATCAACCATATTATATAAAAAAGTGCTTCTTCTTGTTGGGGATACAACAACATCTTCATTCTCTTTATTGGCTTTACCAAGTTTTCCTTTGCAACCATTAACGTATTGCTAGTAATGGAAACTCTTAGTGCATTTCTTCCTATACTACGCCTTGACTGGATCAAGTTCAAAAATAAATTCTTTAAGGGAGATGGTTACAAATTTGAGTCCTTTTCATTTGCATTACTTGGTGACCAATAGGGTTAATAAATTATTTTGTTATCCTTGTACTCTTCTTTGATAGGCACTTTATTAGTGTAATTTATTATCAATGAAGACAAATTATTAGTTGATCCTATGTATGGGCTAGATATCATGTGTTAAATGAATAATGTGGATTTTTTTTATTAAATTGGTATCAAATCCCATAAGGTATGGGATTCTTTTGTTTCTAATACATAATTGACATTTGTATGAATTTATTTTAGTATTGATAATTTTTTTAAGTGGTTGAAGTGTGACAAGTTTCTGACAAACACAAACATAGTAGTAGATCTAAAGTGCAAGTAGTAAGCCTGTAAAATGGAAATAAAGAAATAAATAATTAGTCTCAAATTGGACTTAAAAAGGTTGTATCTTGAGATTTTTATGGGTCAATGGTCAGAGGAAGGATGTCAAGCATGTAGCTGGCATTTGAAGAGAGGAATTAAGTGGCCTATAAAGTCACTTGTCAAGAAAAGAAGGCAAGAGACAATTTCCATGAGGAAACCAAGCCATAAAGGCTTGAAGAGTGGAGAGTTTCTAGGTAAGCAATAGAAGATGGATATGAATAAATATCTCATTGAGGAAAACATAAAAGAGGGGAAAGTGTAAAGAGAAGCACTTGAGAAAAATAAGAAGAGAGTGTCAGCAAAGGAGGTACTGAAAGGGAAATTTTGGTCTTTGGTCTAGTTATTTAATATTATGTTTAATTTTATATATGTAGGAAAGTATAACCTCAAGAACAGGGACAAAGATAAGGTCTTATAGTTTACAAATAATGAGGCAAGCAAAACACCCATGAAGTCAAATGACTTTGACAATGAAATTGGTAATGAAATAGAGCAAGTTGTAGAAGCTCCAAGGAAGGAAATTGAAATTTTTTAGCATGATGAAAAATAAAAAGGTGTATAATTTCATGATTCTCTAGAGAACATCCCAAAATAAGAAAGAAAGGAAGCATACAAGGAAGCACACCTAAAAAGGATGATTATAAGCAAAGAGAATATGAAAGAGAATATGGCGATGCAGTGGGCCATGGATTAGGTAATTAAAATGTTGAATTCTGATTTCAACCTTATATCTAAAAATAATATTTTTGAAGTTAAGATGAATAAAAATTAAGGAAATGTTAAATCTCGACAACTTGCATGAGGGTATGTATTTCTAAAGTGGATGAAGAAACCAGGTTTTGAAATGAAGAATGTAGGACTCAATCAAAAAGTTATTGAAGATAGGAATTCAAATGGGAGACTAATACATAATAGATAGGAAAAAGTAAATTTTAGAATGAATTCTAGACTAACTTAGTATAAAAAGAGGTCTTCACCTACCAAAAGAAATGAGGAAGAGACTAGGATGACAAAGGTAATCCCAAAGAGAATTTGGAAAAAGAAGAATACTAGTGAAGTAAAAATTAAAGAAATTGCTTTGAATGATAATGCATTAAATAATTCAATTGAAAATATTGATAAATTAGGAAATGAGATGATTATAAGAACTAACCTACAGAAAGGATAAGGGTCAAATTTGACACCCAAAGAGAAGCAATTTCAAGAATAGATGCTAAAATAGCATGAACATAAAATTACTAATTCTATGTCTTAGGTAAAGACTAATGATTCAAGTAATGGCCATGAAAGCCATTTGGAGAATGATGTTATTGATAAGAGGAGGGAGTGGAAATTAGTTTACACAAAAGGTAAAATGCAGATGAGAGGTAAGATATAAAAATATGCATGATCTAAGTCTGATGGTCCTAAATTTGATGAAAAAAGTGAAGAGATAGATAAGCTCTCACTAAAAGAAGAAATGAGAATATTGGAGGAATTGTTTAACCCTCCTAAGAAGTTAGTTTCAATAGAATAAAAAGATGAATATTTAGATAAATTTGATAATCTCATTAGAGAGCTTGAAACTAAAGAAATCATGAGACAAAAAGAAGTTTAGGATACATAAGTTAATGATGGAAATCTCCAAGAAAGGGGATAGAAGAAAAACGCATTAGAAGATTTTTCATCTAATATGTTTGTTTATTTTGTAGGTATTTTTTATTTTTTAGGTATAGTAGGACAAAATTTCACAGGAGAACTCATGAAAATTTCCAAGAAGTAGGAGTCCTTATGCCAAGGACAATAAGATAAAACAATTTTTGTACAAGAAAATAAAACATTTTATGTTGATGCAAGTCTGATTAAGAAAGAATATCAAGAATGTTTCCAACAACAATATCTTCCAAGAGATTTTTATGACACAAAGAATGTAAAGGAAAAGCATACTAGGCAGGTTGGTGTAATTCATGTAATTAAAGAGGAGCATACAAATATCAAAGAGATAGCTTCAGATGGAAGTGAACTAGAAAATTGGATGCTTACAATTGAGAAGGAAATGAGAAGAAAAATGTATAAAAAGAAATAGAGAAATAAACATATAGAAGCAAAAAGCTAATAAAGACTTTGAAGAATAGAGTTCATTGAATGATTGGAAGAAAAATAAAAAGTTCAAGTTTAGGTGTGGATCAAAAGAACAGGTTCATTTGTATGAAACATTGATGGTAGAAGACAAAGGAAAATAATATGGTGACAACAAGGATAAATCAAAAGATTCATGAATAGGATCTCATGAAACATTTTGAGCCTAGGAGTTTGATGCAATAGCATCAAGGAAATAGCATAAATAAATTGTAAATTTGTATATGAGGATTAGTTTTGGTCAAGTAAGTCCTATTTTGGTGTTCAAGTAAATAGAAGGCTAAAATATATTATAAAATGACTATTTAATTATGTAAGCATGGTAAACAACTCATCATGTCTCTAAAAGGTTGAGTTGTACATTTGAAAAGACAAATTAAGTACATTCTATGTTAAGGGCATGTTGTTGATGAAGAATTGGTATTCTTCTTATCTACTAGACCTATTATTATGAAGAGATGAGTTTAGAGTAGAGTCAATAAAGGATGATGTACGTAGAGGAAAGAATATAGGAGAGGAAGATAATGAATAATGGTATTTAGGCCTATATATGGTGATAATCAAAAGAATTATAATGAAAAAAGACTTTCATGATAAATTACTATTAAGATCACAGATAACTATGAACTATTCTAATACTTATCATATGAGTCAAGGGAATACTTAGTTGTAATTCTTGTATCTTGATTTAATAATCTCAAAAACATGAATTTGATTTTTATAAAGGAGTCAATGTACATATTTGAATTAAAATTACAAAACACTATGAAAATATTTGATTCTTACCTGTAATTAGGTACGCAAAGTTCATTAGTGAATCATGAACATGCAAATGTGTAGTTGAAATTGGTATGTTCTATTATCTTATATATTAAAATATAAAGTGTGGTTTGAATGTTGAATGGTAAAACAAAAAAAAATGATAGTGAAAGGAGATTCCCATGCATACAGACCGAGACTTAACCCATATTTTTAGAGAGAAATTAATAAATGGATCTTTTGTTTAATTCATTAGATATTTCATGCCATCTAAGTGTAAAAAGACTTGTATGCCAGTGCACAGTCACAAGTGTCTACATAGATTAGTGCCATAGAGGTGATTGGTGAATTCCTATTTAATTCATGGACCTACAAATAAATGTTTGTAATATCATGTTATGTATAAGTATACACAGTTTGATGATGACCTAGTTTGAATGATGAATGGAGGTGTAAAATGGTGATACAGGCCCAAATATCCTTCATAGTTGTTTGAGTTCATTGTGAGTGATATGAATATGGTATCACAACTAGCCACCCTCATCATTGTGGTTGGATGAATCTTGTTTCTCTCCAATATTCACATGAAGAAACATGACCATAGTACATATACATTACATTTATGTCCTATCCAGACATAGAGATAAACACATATTTGTAGACTATTGAAAGCATAGAGGGGTTTTTAGATTCCATTGAAATCCTTGACTAAAATTAAATGTGGTTTTGATTGAGTTGAAATACTTGAGATAAAAAATAATAGTGGTGAATTATCTCTTAGTTTGAGTTAAAGCAAATAAAATAACAGAACTTGATATGGAAATAATGTTAATGCAGTTAGATGAAAAGGCTACTTTGGGAGGTTTGAACCCTAGCCATGAGGATAAAAGGATTATTTGAAGATATATTTTTGAATTTTTAAGGCCTAAGGCATCCAAACATTGAGGTAAATTTGTCAGTCATGAGTTCTGTATTATCTTTTTTTGGTATGTCTAAACTTTCAACATCTGGTGTGAGTAATAATAAGTAGGCACACATCAAAGAGGGTGAAACCAACATTCTTCATATTCAATCAAATGGAATAGGGATCATCTGGAAAGTTAATCTTATGTGTAGAATGAGATTTTATATATCAGATGATACATACAATAGAGTTGTATTGGGTGTTGTCTCTAATACCACATATTATCTTAGGCTATGGGTTCTTAATTTGGTAGCATGGAGAATTATCAACCACGTTCTATGAAAAAGTGCTTCTTCTTATTGGGGATACAACATCTTCATTCTCTTTATTGGATTTATCAAGTTTTCCTTTACAACCATTGACATATTGCTCATAATGGAAACTCTTAGTGCATTTCTTCTTGCACTACACCTTTACTAGATCGAGTTCAAAAATAAATTATTTGAGAGATATGGTTACAAATTTGAGTCCTTCTCATTTGCATTACTTGGTGACCAAGAGGTTTAATAAATTAGTTTGTTATGAGTGTAATCTTCTTTGATATGCACTTGGTTAGTGTAATTTATTATCAATAAAGACAAATTATTAGTTGAGCCTATGTATGGGCTAGAAATCATGTGTTAAACGAATAATGTGGATGTTTGTTATCATAAAACTTGCCAACATACCTCAGAAATAATTCGTTCCACCAAGGAAAAATACCATAAAATATTAAAAACTCTAGGAGAGGGTTTATACCAATGAAAAACCTCTAAAATGGCCTTTTACAAGCCCTCAAGTGAATCACCCAAGGAATAATCAATAATCTTCAATCCTTAATGAAATTTCCAACTTATGGTGGCCTCACAAACCCTCTAGGTGGTTTGCCCTAGTCCTCTAAGCCAATTTGATACAAGCTGAAAGTATTAGATCAACATCAAATAATTCTTTAAGGGATTTAGCACAATTTACAATCAATAGGTGGTGTTGATAGACACCATTTGTAAAACCATTAGTATAACTTGAAGGGTAACATTATTCAAGCATCTACCTTCAACAACCAAGCTTGACATACTTGATTATCAAATCCAAATATCATATGCCCTAATATTCAAATGAGCCCTCATTCTTCTTAAATACCCTTCTTCAAGTGTAGCTCTCCAAAAAGAGAGGGTTAATCTTTAAAAATAGCTTAAGTATTATAAGCCAAGACTCATAAATTCCCCCACTTAAGTGAAACAAACATAAAGTAATTTTTTCCAAAAAATACTTCAAAATTAGAATCATAAAGTACCTTTCCTTTGAATATCCTTTCACAAGTGGTGTACTAAGTTCCTTTTTTCTTCTTTCACCCTTAGTTATCAAAATAATAATTAAATAAGGGTCCTCCAAAGCTCTAGATCAAAAATTGGGGACATTATAGTCCTCCCCACCCAAAATTACTTGTCCTCAAGCAATTGCAACAACCATAGAGCTAATCCAACATCCTTTATTATACACACATCCCTTGGGACTATTTTGCATAAATAAAATACTTCAATTTGAACCCTTTCCTTTTTCAAATAATCATGCCACTTATCATGAAGAATAAAATGATTTAAACTTACCAAATTTACCTCTCCAAGTGATGTATTTTTCATTACAAATCTGAATATGTATCTAGGTGGGCTGTAAAAATTAAGTACAGCCATGATTCGATCCCATATCTTCAATCTTTTCAACATCAAACTACCTCTTAGTGACCATTTTCGCTCCATATTTATCCAATAATCATCCCATGATTCAAATTTTTCAATAAGAGAGTTAGGGCTGCAAAACAAAATTAATTTTTCATAGTTCAAAAGGTTTTACAAGGTCACATTTTCTCCTTTAAGGAGTATTATAAATATCATACCTTCATAACATGTATTCTCAAACTCCCCTTTGATGTCATGCTTCTAAAAATTAATATTTTCACAATGTAACATAGGCTGGAAATGGTTAAAAAAAAATAGAATCCATACCTTCAATACATAGTTGTACCTTCCATTCAATAGATTTTAGTATTTCCAATTTTTTTAGATGGTTTTTCCTCCTCATAAAAATCAAAAAAATTAGAATTTGTACCTTGAATGTGGGGTTGCACTTTCTGTGGAAATCTAAAATTTCTAATGAAACCAAAATCAGAACTTTCATTTTTAACATATCATTGTACTTTCCCCTTTAAATTAGAATTTTAAAAGTAAAATTCATCCTCATATTACATTTTCATTTAGGAATGAAGTGTTTTTCACAAAAAATTTGGGGCTACCTTTGTGAACAAGCAAATTCATTTATCCAACCATTAGGTGACAAGAAAAAATCAGAATCATTCATGTTTATTTCTGCAACCTTACTTCTTTTTTTTGGCAATTAGATGGTTTCCCATAGTGTCTAAAAAAAACCCTACCCTTTTCTTCTTTTCCAGTCCATCCCATGTGCATAAAACACCCTTTCATCATATGATTTGATGAAGGTGGAAGTGTTTCTCTTCCACTCAATCTCATTTAGAAAGTACCTATCATGATACTTTATGTAGCTCCTGATGGATCCTTATTACTTAAAAAATTAATTTTTTTGTATATATGACCAGCTAGGTTTACATATCACCCTCATTATTTGACCCATCATCAAATTAAAAATTCATTACCTCACAAACTTTGGAGTCTAGGTTGCACCTATCCCCTTGAGTTTGAATCTTCTTCATAAAAACTCTAATGTTTTTTAATAAAAAAAATTGAATGATTTATAAAAATTCTAGGTGGTTGCCCCTACACATAATTTACGACCTTCTTGGTACTATGTTTTTATGGCAACTAGTCCACATGGTGATCATACACATGAAGCAAACACATTGTCAAAAATAATAGTGTTTATTAACACTATTACAATCACTCCCTCATGCCTTATGAGCATGGTATGGGTTCATTTTTGGTTCCTTAAACTTTCCTTATCATATTTGTAGCAAATATTTTCCCCCTTCCAATTCCACCATCTACTGGATGGAAATCCATTAATACACACTTGAACCATCCCCATGGTGTTGAGGTGTGAGAAGTATACCTTCTTAGGGTCCCTACTCACCTTGGTAACATGCAACCTTAAGGATAAAAAACTAAAAATACTAAAAACAATAGTCACTATGATCTTTGGACCATGATAATCTTTAATTACTTCATTCCTTATTTTCATCCAAGACATGGTAGCAACATTACTCTTGTAGAGCTCACTTGGATCCCATATCCATGATGGATACTTGTCATTTCCTTCCCTTAAATTTACTTGGAAGAATTATTATTTCCATTTAGTACCCTTTACTTCCACCTCAATGGTAGTATAAGGTACATCACCAAGATAATGAACAAACCCATCATGAAGAGAAAACAATGAACACTTACCAATATGACCACTCACTTACTCATGCACAAATTTGATTTTCCTTTTTCTCTCAAATCTGATTTTTCTATTTAATTGACTCCTTCATAGGATCCCCTTACCTTGTCCACCTTTTTTATGGCTTGTTTTTCCTCTCCAATTGAAAATAACAATTGTCTTTCCTAAGATTCTTCATGAAATCTAAAATTATGAAAAGAAAGAGATATATGATGGATAACAATACAATTTTTTTTATTTTAAGACATACCTTTCCATTATGGTGTCTACCATTTGTAACCTCATTGGTTTCTCTATATATTATTTGGTATATTCAATTCGATTCTCTTGAATTCTTGGTTCTTGTGGTTTATAAATTCTAATCATTGGCTCCCCACAAACTTTTGATTTTTCTTCTTCTACATGCTCTTTGTTTTCACCCTTTGTGACATTATTATCATGCATACAATCATTAGAACATAAATAGATAACCTCTACCAATAAAAAATATTTACCTTGTACTTCCTTTAGTTCATGCTCATTGATTTCTTCCTCCTTTTCATCATCAATTTGCAGCCTTCTTTGTTGCCTAAAAAACTCAGATTTTTGGGGTCCAACATACTCAAATGGTTGCCCCTTGTATAAGTAAAAATTAGTTTTTAGATACTCTAAAAATTCTAATTTTCATTATTCTACATGCTCCACTACTTCAAAATTTAGATATTCCTCCTTCTTATCAAACCTTTTGATGATCTTCTCACCTAATTCCTCATGAGCCTTGATGAAGTCATGTCCTTGTGTCCTCAACTCAAGTTTCCACCAATCAAGGGTAGCCCCTACCAAGTGTTGTGCGATTAATTTTAGATCTTAATTCTCACCTTTGAGCCTCAAATAAAGGTATCATTAACCTTTTTTACCCATGCTCTAACTAAATTACCTATATCTCCATAAAAGGTTGGGAGAACAATCCTCCCTAAGTAATCATGAATAAATATGTGCTCCTGGTGTCTTTTGCCATACCTCCATCCTATCCAATACTCAAAACTTCTTTCCTTCATGTACTATGATGCAAATGTAAAATATTAATCATAATCCTCCATCAATTCCTAATTGATAAAAGGTTCTTCCTCCTTTTCAAGGGGTTGGTCCCCTTTCATGCCCTTCATTGTTTGAAGGAGTTTGTCTAAAGCTTTTATCAACTTCTCTTGGGTTTGAGCAAACCTCTCAAACATAGCATTGTCCATGTCCTTGATTATCCCTTTCATTTCATAAATTTCTAATAAATTGGCTCTAATACCATTGCAATGTTCCCAAATCGGAACAAAGGCTAAAAATAGTAATATCCTTCAAACCCCAATATAAATTGAATTATAAAATATAAATCAACTTCACAAGTTAGAATTTATTTTCAAATTTTCACCCTTCACACACAAATCACCCAAACCCTAGGTGGCTAGGGTTTTATGGTGATTTTAGACCGTAAAACACCTCCAAAATTTATGAAACTTTGTACGAACGTAGGGAAAAATATAATTGATTTAATTTTCCAATCAAATTTGGTGAAAACTAAATTTCTAATTTTATATGGTGAACATACATATAAAACTTGTAAACTTGATAACTTGAAAGATACTTAGAATTTATAAGAAAATAATAGCTTGAACTAAATAAAAAAATATGCTTCTTCAATTGAAATTAAAATCAGAATTTTTAAACCACTGAAAGACCCCTAAATGATGTCCTAAAGTTCTAAAAACCTTAGTTTTACCCTCAAAATTAATTAAATAATTATATGTTATTTTCTATGCATAGATTAGCCCCAAAACTTTCCAACATACCTCATAAATAATTCATTCCACCAAGGAAAAATATCATAAAATATTAATAACCCTAGGAGAGGGTTTTTACGAAAAAATAAAACCTCCAAAATGGCATGTTTTAAACCCTTAAGTGAATCAACCAAGGAGTAATCAACAATCTTCAACCTGTAATCAAATTTCCAACTTGTGGTGGCCTCACAAACCCTCTAGGTGGTTATCCCTAGTCCTCAAAGCCAATTTTCTATAAGATGCATGTATTAGATAAAAAATTAAATAATTATTTAAGGGATTTAGCATGATTTCTAATCAGTAGGTGGTGTTGATAGACACCATTTGTATAACCATTAGTATAACTTGAAGGGTAACAATCTTTAAGATTCTACCTTTAACAACCAATCTTGGCATACTTGATTATCAAATACAAATACCATATTCACATAATCTTCAAATGGTCCCTCATTATTCTTAAATTCCCTTCTCTAAGTTTAGTGTTCTAAACTAAAAAGAGATGGTTAATCTTTAAAAATAACTTAAATCTTATAATCCAAGACTCATAAATTACCCCACTTAATTAAAATAAACATAAAGTACTTTTCTTCAAAACATAACTCAAAATTAGAATCATAAAGTATCTTTCCTTTGAAATATTTCTTGTCACTTAGATTTTTACCTTTTGAGGAGATTTCTCAGCTCTCCTCATCCAAGTGGAATAATTGGAACACCTATAATCTTGGGGGTAGCCTAAAGATGAGGTGAAACTCTAGGTAGGGCTAGCTCCCTTGATGTACTACTTTAGATCACTATTACACCTAAACTTTGGGGGGGAAAGGGAGAGAGAAAACTAAAATCAAACTATCCTAAGGGAGGTGATACACCAAATAAGTTGATGACTTCTAACTAGTTGCATGTTACACATGAAACTAAGAGATTAACCAAGCATACAATTCTCCAATCTGCATCTTCTCACATCAATGCTACATTATGAGGTTATGGATGAATTTTTAGGCTAGGAAGACTAAACAAGAAAACTTTAATTAAACTAGTGAATAGACTAACTCACTCAACCTTGACATTTCCTAGAACACTTCACGTACCCTACAAGAAGAAGCTTTCCAACTACAAATAGGTGAGAGAATGAAATAACAATGCTAAGGAAACAACAAGTCATCACTAATAAAAATAAATAATCCAAGTAAAAACACTATGAATATTCATGGAATAGTTAAAAATTAGTAGTCTTATTGATCAAATGGTTTAAATATGATCAGGGCTTTGCCATACTTAGGTGGAGCATGAGTTACAAAGGCCAAAATGGCTAGTTATTATAGAACTTGAGAGAGAGAAGATATAAGCCCAAGGGTCACAAATACACTTGTAAATCTGAGAAAAGGAGTCACTTGTGCATGATAAGAGGATATGGGATGAACCATGTAAGTTTAGAAGGAACAAGTGGCTCTCTAAATCATGAAACTCTTGTAAAGTGTCATGAAAGTTCTCAATCTAGATCAAAAAACTACCTTCATTATTTGTACCTATTTAAAAATACAAAAACTAGTTATGGATAGGTATAATTATTATAATTAAGGTGAAATATTTTATACATACCTATCCATGCATTAGTTGTATTCCTAGTCATCTAGAAACTTCCCAAAATGAGCTATCACCATCTGCAGTCCAAATAACTCTTCTTTCATGCACCCTACACACTTGGCCTCAAATTTGGACTTAGTTTTCCATTAAAATACATGGGATGGATTTAATAAAACTTTTAAATACCATCCATTTCCTTAGGGGCATCAATCACACCTTAAAATCATCTCACTTGAAGTTTTCCACCCTTCTCACTAGTTTGGTCACTATGATAGTTTTGACTAGCTAAAATGAAGCAAATACTTGAGGCACTAAGGAGTTATTATAAGGAATTAAATTGGCATTGGTATCTATCTTAAGTATTAATACTCCCTCCCATGTGATTGTAATATCTTGAAACCTCCTACAACCTACATAATGCACAAAACTATCAAGAACAACCTATTTTGCACTCCATCCATATAATATTCCATACAACTAATCCTGATGGGAAGTATCCTGAGAGAGTATTATATATTCTCCAATCCTAATTCTAGGTAGATTTTTCCATTATAATATCTTTCCATCTCCATTTCCTCCAATTGGTCACTAGCAAGGGTTTATAAGGGTTTTAGCTTATTTTTTCTCTTAAGGTTTGTTCATAAAGTTTTGATATTGGAACTATAAACTAATTTCATAATATAACTATTCAAGACCGTTTATAACACCTCCAACCTTATTGGATTCCCATACATAACCTCCAAGAATATATGAGCATTTAAACTTCTCCTATTAAGTTCCTTTCTCCTTTTTCTATAGGCCTAATGTTATCTTTGAGCCAAAAATGACTTCCCCTACAACTTATTTGACTTATAAAAGCTTTATCCCCTCTTTAGTGACCCAAAAAACATTTTATATTAGTTTTAAATTCATATTTAATGCTAGAAGTGTGAATGTCTCCCCATTTGGACACTAGGCCTAAACCTTGCTTAACAAGCCTAAGTTATCTTAAAGCCCAATATGACCTTTTGATGGATTTACCTTCATCCCAATAGCTTATATACTTCTATTTTGAACTTATAAACATGTTTCAATCTATTGAAATACTCCTCTCATTCTAGAATTGAAATTAACCTTTCAATTAGACTATAGGCATAACCATGCTTAGTAGGCTTGACTACAACTCCTAAGGGTTTAAACCTCCATATAAGGATCCTCCCCTTTTTTAGATATATTTAATGTTTCCATATATTTATTTTAATTCCATACACCTTATTTAATTTTTCACTCAACTCTTAGCTCTCCTCATCGCTTCCTTTCTTCAAAACCTATTAGTTTCACCTAAGGGGAGTGCCCTCTGTCTGAGATAAAATAAAGGGAACTTACCCTATTTTACCATTAAAAATAAGTATCAGAGGGGATTTTTAAAAAATTATAGACACTCTATATAAATTTTCATCCCTTGGTCATATCATTTTACCCCTCAAAACTTGCAAAAACCAAAATAAGTTCCTAAGAAAGCAGACTATGTATGTAGGGTTTTCATAAGGACTATGATATTGTCTTGACCCTTTAACCTCCCATGTTTACATGATATTATTTATCCATAGGATTCCCATATTCATTTTACAAGTTTTTTTTATACCTAACAACCCTTGATAAAACCTTTCAAGTCATACCCCTTATCTGATTGGTCAAGATACTTTGATTGTGTTTCCTGCCTTTCTTCCCCAACAATGAGTCATATAGGTGTTCCTTACATGCATTAGGATTTGGGTATAGTTATTAGACCTTAATTTAATAATTTAGTTCATATAACATCTATTTATTCTTTATTTTTATCTTGTATAGACTCCAATCATCACCTAAACACCATATTCAACTATTGTCTATCTACAATCACATACAACTGATTGTACAGAGCCCTATAGGTGGCCTTTTACTCTTGAAACCTATGTTAAATATGCCATCGATACCTATAATACCTAAGGAATAAATTTTATCTGAATAAGGGTCTATATATTTGTATTTTTGTATATTTGAGCTCATCTTATGGACTATGAAACTCCATTACTAGCTATAGGTGGTCTTTTTTGGGATTAGGCATGGCTAGAGGTGCAAATGTGATCAAAAAATTAGTATATGAGCCTCTTTTGAAGATAATTTTACTCATGTTATGTGTTTTCTCTTGATAATATCTTTTAAACATGAGAATAATACTTTGTTTTCTCCCTAAGACATCAATGATCACTCAAGGTTCAAAACCTATAGTTGATAAAGGATAAATTTAGTGTTTAAGTTGACAACTTTAGGAACTTCAACTACTACCTTACCTTGGTCAGGTTCTTCCAAAAAAAATTCATGGATCTCATATTATGTGGATACTAAAATACACAACCATATAGATTCCTCAAAAGTCTTTGTAACCATGTCATAAAGCTCTAGCAAAATGCTTAGGTTCTTTATTTACACTCTTTAGGGAAAATGCCCCTGTACTTACATTCATTACCTTTGAGGGTGATTTTCAACTTTTTTTAGCCATATAACACTTCAAATATGCATATTATTATCCATTAAAAAAAATTACATCTTTAATATGAGTTTCACTATGTGATTTAACACTTCATATGACACCTAAGCTCCTTCTCAGCACCACCTATAGGTGGTTATCCTCATACACAAGTAGAAAAGTTACAAGCATGGACAAGGTGTTTCTTTTCTAACCTTTATTATTTTTAAACTCTTCTAAAAACTTTAAAATATATTCCTTTGATTTTTAAGGACCCTGAATATATCAAATGATCAGTTTAAAAATGTTTGGTTTCCAAGAGGACACTTGTAGGTGCAAATTTCAAGGTTTATGCACGTAGTGAGTAGAATATAGACAATTTAAATTATTTAGGCCTCATTAATAGACCAAGACACTTAAAAAATTATCCAAATGGTTTCTCATCATTATTATAGTCTTGGAACCAACTTCAAAACATCCATTTCAACATGATTTTCCTCTTTCATGGTACCTGTACATGTTCATTGATGGTTCTTTGATTGGTAAGTTGCATATGATTTCACCTTCATGGAGAATTTTCCATAGATAATGAGATTTAAATAGGAGGGGAAAATAATACATTTAATACATGGTTATTAACTTCTCTACACCCTCTAAAACCATTTCCAAAACATGAAAAACTTTATAGATGGTGGAAACCTGCTTGTCATCCCAAATGAGACTGATCTACCAACCTAAGATGATTTTCTTACTAAAACATAATGAAACATAAAAAATAAAAATGTATATAATGTTATAATATATCCAAAATCCTATGGATTCAACATCACCAATTATTTCATATGGACTTGTCTAAAATGGAGCAAAACCTATAGGGTGCATAGATTAGCAAGCAAAAAAAATAGTCAACTTCATGAAGATGGTTCATAAATAAGAGGACACCATTATTAAAAATATTATTATGTAAATTAATCTATATAATTTTATTTCACATAAAATATGTGTTTTACCTGTAAGTTCTCCAACTGTCTGTACCAAGTACAAACTTGAAGACTGGTTTTATGTGTCTAGAAGGGTGAAAATGGAGTAGAATTGTTTTAGCATAAAAATGTCACTTTAAAAGAATTTAAAGCATGTAAATTAACCTAAGGAATATTAATACTAATATTACAACCTTTCCCATGTGTAAATCTCTCATATAGGTCATACATGTGCCAAACTCTTCTATTTTCCCAAGAAAACTATTCTTTCTTCTGAATAACCCTATAAATTTTAGTTATGAATAGTTTATTAAGGAATAATAAGACACATTTAAAGTTACATCACCCTTATTACACCTTCACACTTCATTATAGGTTGTATAACTCATTTAATGCCCTATTTTGACCCTAAAATGACTCAAAATGATAAATTGGCTAATATGACTAATGACCAACGCTAAAGTGATATGGAATAACATCAAAATACAAATAATACACCATATTAAATAATATTATACCCTTAAAAACACTTAAAACTCAAATTTTCTCCTAGAGGGGTCCCAATTTGACCTACAGGGTCAAATTTGGTCAATAATATCCTTTCACAAGTGGTGCATGAAGTTACTTTTTTCTTCTTTCACCCTTAGTTATCAGAACAATAATGAAATATAGGCCCTCTAAAGATATAGATAAAAAATTGGGAACATTATAGATATCCCCTCTGACATTATATCTAATAATGGGGGATCATTTAAAAACAAGGATGTCAAAACATTGTATGTTGAGTGCAACATTACTCAGCATTTATCTACCATATATTATTCATAAGGTAATGGCCAAGCTGAAGAATCTAACAAAACCATTATCAACATCCTTAAAAATAGTATCAATGATGTTGGCCATAATTGGCATGTCCAATTCTTTCATGCCCTTTGGGCATATTGTACTAATTACAGTAGCCCAATAGGAGCCACTCTATATTCCCTAGTTTATGGCACTAAGGCCATTCTTCCCATTGAAGTCTACTTACCTTATCTATGCATCTCATTGAATCATGTCATGGACAATGAATACTATCAAGTATCTCAACTATAAGAGCTAGAGTTACTTGATGACAAATGCATGACCATTATAAGTAGCCTTCAAGCATACTAGAATAGACTCTATGGCCACTACACTAGTGGGTTAAACACATAGATTTCAAGCTTGGGGATATTTTTGTAAAATAAAACCAATAGAATACCATGATCGAGAAGACACACAAAGGTAAGTTCAAACCCAATTTGATAAGCCCCTATATCATTATTTCTAATTATGGTTTTGGTGCATATAGGCACACTACACTAGATGGAGATGAACTTGATGATCTGATGAACATTATACAACTCAATCAATATGTCACTTGAGAGGCTTGAATTTTTATTTATGAGGCTCATTTTTGACATACCTTAATATCAACATTCATTTTTTTACCATACCTTATATCATTTTACCATACTTTTTCTTATTAACTAATGTTATTTTTACCCTCCCTACCCAACCCTTAGACCTTGGTCCCATTCCATTGGCTCTCTGATCATATTCACTAAGAAGATTCATATCAAGTTTCAACATTTGATTCAGTATTCTAGATAGAGGTTATATTTTGGAGAAATATGATAGTGGTTTGAAAGTTGTATCCTTCGTTCCTTATTTCTTTCTATTCAAGTACTACTAATTATAATCGGCTTTTGGAAAAATAGAGTGCCACCATCATGCTACTAATTATAACCACCTATGGGTAAATTAGTATCATTTACCTATTATGTTTCCTCATTATAACCACCTATGGAAAAATTATGAAGAGTGCCTTTATCATGTCTTGAAGTCCTACCTTACCATTCACATACCATACTGTGCCATTTGCCTACTTTATTTCATTTTAAGATTTTTTCTACTACCTAGTTGGATTAATATATTATAAGGTGGAACTATAGTGACTTGGGTCCCATCCTAGGATTATGTAGGTAGTACTTGATTCACATTGAAGTCATCTTATTCACCCTTTGCCATGCTCTCATCATTTTACAAGCCATTTCCAAGTTTGAATGCTCTTACCATTTTGAAAGTTAGATCATTTAGTATCTCATCATTATCATTCATGTTGAGATACTTATAAAATTACAAAAACATTTATAAACAATCTAAAAATATATAAACATTGGCCACTTTTTCTCCTTAAGGATTCTAGGAACCCTAAATATTTCACAAGTAACCACTTGTCATTTAGTTTCCCCATCCTTACTGGCCTCACATTCCATACACTCACCATTTTTTGAGACCATTCCCTTATTCCTCTATCACATGATCATGCTTTTTTATCATCATTTTCTTCTATCCCATATTCTAGGATAACTACATTTGGCTTGAAGTTTATGTTGGAATTTATGTCTATAGAACTATGTAGGCAATGTCCACTTGCCTAGTGCATCTGGAGTCAACTTGGCCACCCCTTTCCTTTTATTCTATTCACCCATCATGTTTGTTTGTTTCATTGTTTGATATAACCTAGGGGAAATTCTTTATCATATGTTTTGTTCTCTATTTGCACTAACATTGTGACTAACCATTGGTTATATTTATTTATTTTGTTCTATCTTTCTTTTCCATTTATTGATGATTTTTTTTGTTTGTTTATTTCTTTGCCTATTTATTTTTGTGCATTTATTCAATTTTTGTGCTTTCATTGGGTGATTCCTTGCACATTATTCTTTAATCCATCCATTTTCATAAGTTAACATTGCCATCATGGTTTTTATCATTGGTGTATTATTTTCAATTATTTATTGGATTAGATGTCAATCCTTACACATATATTAGCTAATTTATCAATGTCCTTTATATCATGATGCCTACCATCATGTGCTATAATAAAAATTAGCTCAAGAAATCTTACAAGCAATGTGGCCATGAAAATTCTCCTTGGCACCTAAATTTTTTTTTGATATACCTAAAATCCCATATAGAGTAATTACCTAATAAAATAATTTTAATCATTTCTAGTTAGGATGTGAATCTCCATAGTATAAGGTTGCTCAAATTCATATTTATCCTATGTACTATCTTACTCTTATTTCATGAATATGAATTTAGTATGCCAGCCCCTATTATCCAATTTTACATCATATTCCCATCATTGTACTAATGATTATAACTGCCTTTTTATAAATCATTATATCTCTTCCCACTTGCACTACTAATGATTCTAACCACCTTGGGACAAACCATTGTGTATCATCCCACCTAAAGCCAATTATTACAACCACCTTTTGGAAAATCATTATGTTTTGATACATCTTGAGGTTAATGATTATAACTACCTTTAGGCAAATCATTATCTTTCTTCTACCTAAATAGGCAAAGTTTTCATTTTGATAATGCTTATAACTGCCTTTGGGTAAATCATTATCTTTATTTTCCCAACTGGGGCATGTTTATAACCACCTATGGGCAAATCATTATTTTTCCTTTTAATGATTATAACTACTTTTGGTCAAATCATTCCCTTATTACCCTTCTCCTTTTTTCAATGAATGTAACCACCTTTGGGCAAATCATTATCTTTTTTTATCCCACTTGTGTCGATAATTATAACTACCTGTGATCAAATTATCTTATTTGTCTTCCCAATCGAGGCAATTCATCATGCCACTGATTATAACGACCTATGGTTAAATTAGTCTTTTCCACCCCATTTTACCTTTTGGTCCCATCATTTCCCTATTTTAAAGGACTGATCATCGACCCTTTTTTTATCATTCCCTCGAGGGGGAATTTACAACTTATCCATTATTATTGAATTCATAGGCATGCATGACACTTTCATTTTTTGAGAAGATATTATTGTTCCTATAACTTTTAATGCCTTCCCAAATAGGGGAAAACTCTATACACCTAAAATTGGCCACAACTAGCTTCTGACCAAACTTTAGATTGATTCCTACCAACCATTATAAATTAAGTCTAGGAATCATTGAATGCCCCAAATTTTTTTTTGCATCATTCATCAAAGATCTAAATCATGTTAAGGCATCCCTATTTGGGGTATCCTATTGTATGCAATAATAACCTCTCAAGGATTCATTTATAATCACCTTGTGGAATCACAACTATCAATTTTGCCTATGGACCTATTAAGTGGTCCACTTACACACTTAATCAAATCTTGAAAGAGCTAAAAGGCTTATCAAAATCAATTAACAAGTTAAGCAATATTAAATGCCTAGTTGAATTATCTATTTACAATTAATGAATATATAACTATGAAAATTCCAATATTAAAAATATTAAAGCCTTTCATCATTACCTTTATGAGTTATCAAGATATTTGAAAATATCTTAAAATATCTAATTTGAGATTCATTCCTAGTAATTACAAATCATAATTACTTGACAATTATTAAATCAATTAGAGTTAGTTTTAACTCACCTAGGTTTAATTTTGAACCCATTCCAAGCCTAAACTCAACCTTAACTCACCTTGGGTGAGAGTTAATTCTTATGACTATAAATATAAGGCCATACCTCTTCATAAAAGACATTAGATATTAAAGAGTTATTATGTAGGATTTGCTCCATAAGACTCATGTAATTAGTGTTACTGTTGACCAAATTTAACCCTACAAGTCAAATTAGGGCCCCTATAGGTAAAAAATTAAGTTTTATATTTTTTTAGGGGTCTAATATTTTTTCATGGGGTATGTTATAGTCCATTTGATGTAATTTGATGTTATATTAGCCTTGGTCTTAGTCATATTAATCTTTATATCTTTTAAAGTCATTTTATGGGTCATAAATGCAAGTGTCATAGTTAAAAAGGTTTAAAAGTGTCCTAATTTACTCTAAAATGTCCAAAATTTCAAATTCTCTATCAATAATGTTAGTCTCATCTGAAACTTGCAGGTTATCTAACTAAAGATGAAGTAATCAATTGAAAACAAGGAGTTTGGCACTTGTACAGCCCATGAGTGAAGGTGAAACATGGGAAAAGGTTATGAAAAGTCTCTGCATATTCCTTAGGTTCATTTCCATGATTTACATGCTTTATAATTTCCATTTTAGAGCTAAAACTATTCTATTCCTTTTTTTTTCCCTTCTAGACACATAAAAGTGATCAATAAGCTTGTGCTTGGTAAGGAAAGTTGAAGAGGTTTCAGTTCAAACACTTTTGGGAGGTGGTATCACACTAAGATAGATAAATTTCCATATCAATACTTCAAATATTTGTCAACCATGATTTATGAACAATCCTTTACAAGCTGACTATGTTTTTATGCTCATTATTTCTTTCACCCTATAGGTTTTGTTCCATGTTGGATAAGTCCATACAAATAATTTGGTGATTTTGAATCTACAAGATTTTAGATATATTATTAGATTATTTCCATGTTTATTTTAATTTTTTATGGTGTTTTTATGGGCAAGTTATCTAATGTTGCAGGAAGGTATCACCATTATGTAGCTTCAGTCAAGTTTTTCCTTGTTGCAGAATGTTGGTCTTCTAAAAAGTATCATAGGAATGTGATGTGATTTTTCCCATGTCTCAAGGACATATTATCATCTCTTTTCATACTTGGTTTCATCACACTATGCTTTGAGAAAATATTCAATCTTGCCTTTCTCATAGTCAACTCCTTATTCATTATTACTTATAGTCATAAGGAATCATGTGTGTGGAATTATTTAACATGATTCATGGAAGTGTAACAAACATATCAACTTGGAATAGGAAGTGATTATGGTAGCTAGTCAACACAATCATTCACAACCTTCTAATATTATACTCATCTACAAGAGCCTCTTGAGATGACTTCATGGTGGAATGGGAGTTTTAATAAGTGGTTCAATCTTTTAGAGTGATAGGAGTGTATTTTACAACTTCATAAGGGCCTAAAACTGACCACAAGATCTCACATCTTATAGACTACCTACAATCCTATCTTACTGCCTATACATGAGAATGTACCTATAGGTGTTTCTACAAGGAATGAATGTATTAGAGTGGGAGTAAGGAAAAAAGTTTTAAACCCTCTGAAATGAAGATAATACATTTAATAAATTTTATAAATACTAAGAGAGGTTATAAACCATACAATTTTCACTATTTTAAATGTTCCCCATTGACTGTATATCATAGGATCCACCTATAGGTGGTCTTAACAGAGAATTGAGGTGTCTTATGAAGTGTTTAAGCATATGATGAAATCATCCATGAAGTCATAATGTGGTAGAGTTAATTATAAATATTTTTAAATTATGGATTAATAAATGAGAGTGGGAAACCATGCTAAAGGATTAAATGATTGTATTTAGGGACATTTTCCCCATAAATCTAAAATAGAGCATCTGGCAATTTTATGAAAGCTTTATAACAAGGTTGACAATTATTTTGATGCATCTTAATGTGTTTATATTGAATTTACCATATAATATAAGACCTATAAAAAAATTTTTGGGAAGGTGATCAATAGAAAAAAAAAATTGGAAGCCTGAAATTGTGTTTTCATATACTAAACCCAGGCAGTGATCACTTACAAGTCTGATTCTAAAAGAAACCTTTTTCACCCAAGTTGGTAGTATTGGGCCATGTATTCACATTTATATGGTCCTAAATGGTTTAAAAGAGAATTAATAGCATAAATATCATAAAAATAGATGACATTTGGTGTTTTGGTTCCCCAAACACACCTATAGGTTCCCTTTTCATCACAAATGTAACCTACAGGCTGGTTATAGGGTTATCATGAGGACTAAGCTTGATAACCTTGGTGATAGACCTTAATCTATGCATTAAAGGAAAAAATGAATCCATATCATGGTTTTGAGATCTTTAATATGGATTTAAATCCATGAAATAGGGCCTAGATCATGTAAAATATACTTATAGGACCCCACACAATCAACTACAGTTGACTGTGAAGGGTAGAGTGCAGAAGGTTTGAGTTTTTTGAAGTAAATATAGGCCAAATATGGAATGAACAGGTCCAAACATTGATAAAAGGTCTTTTAATGGATCATAGAGACTTATTCAAGGTTTCCAAGCCTAATCCATGCATAGACATCTACAAGTGTCCCCTCTAAGGTAGGAAATACAGTCAGACTTATATTTAGACTTATACTATTAAGGTGTAAGAAAGGTAGGAAGAAGGTTTAAGTGATAAATAGAGATTGAAATTACTTCATCATGATCATAATAATCTCATGTAACTCTATTAATGTATATGGATAAAATAAGTGGCTCTAAACAATGCATTACATAGTCCATTCCTTAAACACTGCACATAGTCCTTTCTCCAAGAAGTTTGTCTTAGAAATTGAAGATTTTAGAAGGTCAAATGACTTTTTAAAGGGTTAAATATTTGTATATATAACCTATATAACTTTAATAAACCACCAAACTATTCATTTGGTCTAGGTAAATAGGGGAAGTGCACTCTATTTTATCTCAGATAGAGGGCACTCCCCTTAGGTGCAAATTTTATAGTTTTTAAGAAGGTGATAGAAGGATAAGATAGAATAAAAATATACCTATCAATAATGTGTATGAATATTTATAAAACCTATTCAAACATGAGAAATCAAGTAAGAAAGGGTGAAACTGAATAGGTTATCCCAGACCCTCAACTATGTAGGTAGACCTCACAAGCAAGGTTTAGGCCTAAAAGCCAAATGGGGTGTCAACTTCATTTTCAACCTTGGTTAATCTTTATAAATAGTTTCAAAAGTTTCATATGGTTATAAAATATGTTTTTGAGCTATTCTTATGTAGGGAAAACCATAAAAAGTCATATTGGGCCTTATGGTGCAGACAGGCTATTAGGCATGGTTAGGCCTAGTGCCCAAATGAGAAATCATCTATAATTATACCATAATATAAGCATCCCAATGGATTTTTTAATGTTTTTAGGGTAAATATAGGTTTTTTCAAGCTTTAAATTTGCATAGAAAACATAATGAATCCATTTTTGGGCTTAAGACCAAGATTAGGCTTGTGTGAATGGAAAAAATAGCTTGAGTGAGCAATTTTGAGTGCTCAAATCTCCTCTAAAGCTTTTATTGGATACCCAATACATTTTGAGATGTTATATAGGGTCCTCAACAATCATTTTATGCCATTGGATTGAATTTTGGATGTGAGATCTCTATGAATAATAGCTAAGAGGGTAAAACTATCTAAACCCCTCTCAAACCCTTAGTTTAGACCTAAGGAAGGAAATGAAGATGGAAATAAACTATAATGTAATGGTTTACTTATAATTATGATTGTAATTTATATAATACTATCTCAAGATACTCCCCATCAGGATGAGTTGTATGGAATTATATGGATGGGCTACAAAACAAGGTATTTCTTACTATTTTGTGCATTATGTAAGTTCTAAGAGGTTTTAAAAGATTAAATAAACTTTGGAGTGAATATTATGACTTAAAATAACTCCCCATTCCCATTTAATTCCTTTAGAAAATTATTGTGTTTAAACAATAGCTCTCATCTCAACTAGTTAAAACTAGCATAGTGAGCAAGAGGGTGAGAAGTGTGAAAACCCTAAGTGAGAGCCTTTTTAACGTGTTTATGATGCCTATAAGGATATGTAGGGTCTTTAAACATTTAATTCACCCATTTTATGTATTTTCATGGGAAACTAAAGCCAATTTTGAGCCCAAGTGTGCAAAGTATGGGAAAGAGGAGTTTTGTAGACTATAGATGGTGATAGCTCATTTTGGGAAGATTATAGATGATCAAAACTAAAAAAAATGAATGGAGAGGCATGTATAAAATCCTTCCCTATAATTCCAATCATCATACCTATCCCTAATCATTTTTATGACATTCAAATAGAGCTAAATCATGAAGGCAATTTTTTGAGCTAACAATGGGAATTTTATTCTACTTTTCAAGAATTTCATGCCTTAAATGGCCATTTATCTCTTATGAAATATATGGTACATTTCACATCCTCTTATCATGCACAAGTAACTCATTTTATTATATTAACAAGTGTTTTTGTGACCTTTGAACTTCTTTCTTCCTCTCTCTCTCTCTCAAGTTCTATAAGAACTAGCCATTTTGGTCTTTGTAAATGATGCTCCACCTAAGTATGGTGAATCCCTTCACATTTTCATACCATTTGATCAATAATATTACTTATTTTTACCGATCCCATAACTATTCATAGTTTTTCTACTTTAACGATGGATCTTTCTTAGTGAAGACTATGGATTCCTTAGCATGTTGTCTCATTCTCTCACCTATTTGTAGCTTCTTCTTGTAGGTCATGTGAAGTGTTCTAGGAAATGTCTAGGTTAAGTGAGTTATCTTATTCACTAGTACCATTAAATGCCTCTTATCTATCCCTCATATCCTAAACATTCATCTATAACCTCATAATGAAACATTGATGTGAGAAGATTCAAATTAGAAAACTGTGTGTTTGGATAGTCCTTTAGTCTCATGTGTAACATGCAGTTGGTTAGAAGTCAACTTATTTGGTATATCACCTCCCTTATAATAATTTTCTTTCAATTTTATTTCTCCCTTTTCCCTCAAAAATTTTAGGTGTAGTAGTGATTTAAAGTACTACATCAAGGGAGTTAGCCTTATCTAGAGATTCACCTCATTCATAGGCTACCCACAATCCTAGAGGTGTTTCAATTATGCCAATTGGATGAGGAGAGTTGATACATCTCC
Source organism: Torreya grandis (assembly GCA_037957365.1). Lineage (NCBI taxonomy): Eukaryota > Viridiplantae > Streptophyta > Pinopsida > Cupressales > Taxaceae > Torreya > Torreya grandis. The sequence continues at coordinate 3,634,289 of JARHVA010001034.1, read as the reverse complement.
TCAAAGGGTGAAAATATAAGTATGTGTACAAGTTAAATAGGAACATATCTACATTGTGAACCTATTTAAGGATGATCTAATTGAGAGTAAATTAAATGAAGTGTCAAGGAATAGGTTTGATCTACCAAGCATCCAATCCAAGTAAAAACATGCTTGGCACTATGACTCATCTCATGAAGAAGAAGATTCAAGAAACTTTCCTTTTGATATTATAAAGGATGTATGCTTAGTTTTAAGTTGTGTATAATATTTTTTTTCTAATTCCCCTAAGTGCCTTGAGCACATGTGTGTGTGTGTGTCTTGTTAGTGTGTTTTATTTGCTTTGTGTGTTTCCTTTATTTTGTGTGGTTGAGGTAATTAGTGGTATTTTATTGATCAAATCCTTCTTATCAAGTGTCAAGTATTCTTATTTGTCTTATACTTCAAATGAATCCCTAATCCCAATGGACTGATAAGGCTACTGGTCTATTACCCCTATGAGTCACCAATTTGTTGACCAAATTTGACTATATAGGTCAAATTTTGTCCCCTATAGGTAAAAAATTGAGTTTTAAGTGTTTTTATGAGTCTAATATTTTTCCATGGTGTATTTTATAGTCCATTTGATGTAATTTGATGTTATATTAACCTTGGCCTTAGTCATATTAATCCTTATGTATTTTAAAGTAATTTTAGGGGTCATAAATGCAAGTGGAATGGTTCCCAAGGTGTCCAAGTGTCTTAATTTCATCTAAAATTTATAATAGGTCACATTCCCTATCAATAGTGTTAGTCTCATTTGAAACTTGAAAGTTATCTAATAATGATCAAGTAATCAACTGAAAAAGGGGATTTTGATGGTTGTATGGGACATGAGAGAAGGTGACATGTGAGATAAGGTCCCATAATGTCTATTAATCTTCCTCAAGTTCATTTTCATGCTTTATATTCTTTTTAAATTCCATTTTTGAGATAAAACCATTCTACTCCTTTGCCCTTCTAGACACACAAAAGTGGTCAGCAAGTTTGTGCTTGGTATGGATATTTGAAGAGGTTTCAGGTCAAATTTTTTTTGGATGAATTATTAAAATTATATATATAAATTTCCATAGTAATATTTCTAATATTTTTCAACCATGATTTTATTAACCATCCTTTACAAGTTGACTATGTTTTTATGCTCACTAGTTCCTGCACCCTATGGGTTTTGCTCCATTTTAGACAATTCCATACAAAATAGTTGGTGATGTTGAATATATAGGATTTTTTATCTCTTATTATATTATATCCATGTTTATTTTCATGTTTCATGGTGTTTTTATGGTTAATTTGTCTCATATTGCAGGAAGGTGTCAACATTGTGTAGCTTCAGTCAAGTTATTCCTTGTTATAGAATGTTGGTCTCTATAGAGGTCTCATATAAATGTGATGTGTTTTCACATGTATCAAGTCCATATAATCATCTAATTTCATTCTTGGTTTCATCACACTATGCTTTGAGAAAATATTTAGTCTTACCTTTCTCACAGTCAACTCGTTGTTCATTCTTACTTACAATCATAGGGAATCACGTGTGTGGACATATTTAACATGATTCATGGAAGTGTAAAAAATATGTCATGATATTTAACATGTTTTCATATTAATATAATCAAATAAGAACCTCCACTTGGTATAAGAAGGGACTGTGGTAGCTAGTCAACATAGTCATTCACAACCTTTTGTTATTATACTCATCTACAGGAGTCTTTTGAGATGACTTCATGGTGGAATGAGAGTTTTTATAAGTTTTTAAATCCTTGATAGTGTTAATAGTGTATTTTAAAAAAATTTAAGGTCCAAAAACTGACCATAAGATCTCACATTTTTTAGACTACCTACAATCCTATCTTATTGCCTATACACGAGAATGTACCTATAAGTGTTTCAACAAGGAATAAACGTATTGGAGTGGGAGTAAGGAAATAAGTTTAAAACCCTTAGAGATGAATATAATCCATTTTATAAATTTTATAAAAGCTAATAGAGGTTATAAACCAAATAATGTTCACTATTTGAAATATTTTCCACTAACTATATATTATAGGATCCACCTATAGGTGGTCCTAACAGAGAATTGAGGTGTCTTATTAAGTATTTAATCATATGATAAACTCATCCATGAGGTCCTAATTTTTTGGAATTCATAATATAAATTTTTAAATTATGGATTAATAAATGAGAGTTGAAAACCATGTTAAAGGATTCAATGACTGTATTCAGGGACATTTTCCCCAAAAGTATAAAATAGAGCACCTGGTAGTTTTGTGAAAGCTTTATAACAAGGTTGCAAATTATTTTTATGTGTCCTAATGTGTTTGTATTGAATTTACCATAGAGGATAATACCTCTACAAATTTTTGTGGGAACGTGACCAGTGGAAATTATTTTTTTGGAATCCCAAAGTTGTGTTTTCATACACTAAACCTAGGCAGTGATCACTTACAGGTCTGAGTCCAAAAGAAACCTTTTTCACCCAAGTTGGTAGTATTTGGTCATGTATTCACATTTGGATGGTCATATATGGTTTAAAACATATTTCATGTAATAAATATCATCAAGAGGAGATGATAAGTGGTGCTTTGGTTCCCCAAACACACCTACAGGTTTCCTTTTCATGACAAATGCAAACCTGCAGGCTGGCTATAGGGTTATCAAGAGGACTGAGCTTGATAACCTTAGTGATATACCTTACTCCAAGAATTAAAGTAAAAATTTTAGTTATATAATTGTTTTATATGTTTAATATGAATTTAAATCCATGAATTAGGTCTTATATCATGTAAAAGATACGTATATGACCCCATACAGTCAACTATAGTTGACTATGAGGGGTAGAGTGCAGAAGGTATGAGTTTATTAAAGTAAATATAGCCAAATTTTGGAATGAATAGGTCCAAAAATTTATAAATTTTATTTTAATGTATCATATATAATCATAAAAAATTTCTAATACTAATCCATGCATAGACATCTATAGGTGTCTCCTCCAAGGCAAGAAATACAATCAGGGTTATATTCAAATTTATACTATCAAGGTGTAAGAAAGGTAGGAAGAAGGTCGAAGTGATAAATTGAGATTTAAATGAATTAATCATGATAATAATAGTCTTATTTATATATCATAATGGCTATGGATCAAATAAGTGTCTCTAAATAATGCATTACATAGTCCATTCCTTAAACATTGAACATAGTCCTTTCTCCAAAAAGTGTGTCTTGGAAATTGAAGATTTTGGAAGGTAAAATGACCTTGTAAAGGGTTAAAAATTGGTTAAAATAACCTATATAACTTTAATAAACCCATAAATCATTCATTTGGTGTGGGGAAATAGGGGAAGTGCCCTATGTTTTGTCTCGAACAAAGGGCACTCCCCTTAGGTTTAAATTCTATAGTTTTTAAGAAGGAAATAGAAGGATAATCTATAATAAAAATATACATCTCAATAATTTTTAGGAATTTGTATACCACCTATAAAAAAATGATAAATCAAGAAATAAAGGATGAAGCTCAGCAGGGTATCCCAGACCCTCAATTATGTAGGTAGACCTAAAGCTAAATGGGGGGTCAACTTCCTTTCCATCCTTGGGTAAGTTTTATAAATAGATATAACATTTTCATAGGGTTATAAAAAATGTATTTGATCTATTTAGATGAATTTAAAACCATCAAAAGTCATTTTGGGCCTTAAGGTGCAGACGAGCTATTGGACATGGTTAGGCCTAGTGCCCAAATGAGAAGTCATCTTTAATTCTAACATAATATAAGAATCCAAATGGATTTTTTAATTTTTTAGGGTCAATATATGTTTATTAAATATTTAAAATTTTAGAGGAAACATAATTAATCAATTTTTGGCTCAAGACCAATATTAGGCCTATGTGAATGGAAGAAAGGGGTCGAGTGAGCAATTTCAAGTGCTCACATCTCCTCTAAAGCATTATATGGAGACCTAAGACATTTTTAGATGTTATATATGGTATTTAACAACCATTTTGTGTAATTTTATCAAATTTTTGATGTGATATCTCTATAAACAATAGTTAAGAGGGTAAAACTGTCTAAACCCCTCTTAAACCCTTATTCCAGACTTGAGGAAGGAAATGAAGATATAAATCCAATATAATGGAATATTTCTCATATAATTTTTATTTGAGTTTATATAATACTCTCTAAATATAATCCCATGAGGATGAGTTGTTAAAAATTATATGAATGGGGTACAATAATAAGGTATTTATGACTATTTTGTGCATTGTGTAGGTTCTAGGAGGTTTCAAAAGATGAAATAAAATTTGAAGGTAATATTAATAATTAATATAAATATAAATTCCAATTTAATTCCTTGAAAAAACTCCTAAATTTTTAAACAATAGCTCGCATCTCAACTAGTCAAAACTAGCATAGTGAGCAAAAGTGTGAGAAGTGTGAAAAATCCAAGTGAGAGCCTATTTAAGGTGTTTCTAATTCATATAAGGTTATGGAGGGTATTTAAAAATTTAATTCACCCCATTTTATTTATTTTTATAGGAAACTCAAGCCAATTTTGAGGCCAAGTGTGCAAGGTATGGGAAAGAGGAGTTTCTTAGATAGCAGATGGTGATAGCTCATTTTTGAAAGATTCTAGATGATTATAACTATATCCAATGGATGGAGAGGAATATTTTAAATCCTTTCCTCTCATTTAAATCATCATACCTATCCCTAATTATTTTTTGGAAATTAAAATAGGGCTAAATCATGAAGGCAATTTTTTGAGCCAACAATGCAACTTTTATGCTACTTTTCAATAATTTCATGCCTCAAATGGCCATTTGTCTCTTTTAACCTTGCACATTCCATTTCACATCCTATTATCATGAAAAATTAACTCATTTTCTCATATTTACAAGTGTCCTTGTGACCTTTGAACTTATTTCTTCTTCTCTCTCTCTCAAGTTCTATAAGAACTAGCCATTTTGGCCTTTATAAAGGATGTTCCACGTGAGTACGATGAAGCCCTGCTCATTTTCATACCATTTGATCAATAAAATTACTTATTTTTATCTCTTACATAACTATTCATAGTGTGTCTACTTGAACAATAGATCTTGCTTAGTAGAGACTATGGATTCCTTAGCATGTTGTCTCATTCTCTCACTTATTTGCATATTCTTCTTGGAGGTCATGTGAAGTGTTCTAGGAAGCATCAAGGTTAAGTGAGTTAGCCTATTCACTAGTTCCATTCAAGGCCTCTTTTCTATCCCTCCTAGCCTAAACATTCATCCATAACCTCATAATGAAACATCTATGTGAGAATATTTAAATTAGAAAAGTGTATGTTTGGTTAGTCCTTAGTTAGAAAAGTGAATATTTAAAGTTATTGTTGCTACTGAATAAAGTCAAATTGAGAGATAAAAAGGTAGATAGGAATAAATTGAAGTGTGTCAAATAGATAAATATAAAGACACAAATACAAAGGGGTAGAGAGGAAGAGAAGAGAAGAGAAGAGAAGAGAGAGATGTGTAGAGCATGAGTAGTTATAGACCAGACCTATAACAAAGAATTAAAATTAGATTTATTTATGAATTAATAATTTAATCTAGAGTTATAGCTCTATATTTTGAATATAGATCTGATTGGTTGGTGCCATCAAATAAGTTGAGTTGGTGCTCAGTTAGATATTTGGTGCTTCCTTAGAGTAGGTGCTCTTAAACTAGGGGATTGGTGTCTCCTTAGGGTCAATTCCCTTAAATGTTGTAACTAGTGAGGTTTTAATTATGAGGCTAGATTAGAATAGTAGATTATATTATTTATTCTCACCATGGTTTTTCCAATATTGGGTTTTCCACATATACATATGGTGTTATGTCCATTTTTATGTGTGTGATCTCTATATATATGTTTTAATCTGCATTAAAAATATTAAAGGACTAATTTATTTAATCTACTGATTCACCCCCCTCTTAGGAGATAGTTATGTTCTAAAAATTGGTATCAAAGCCTTGGTTCCTTAAAATAAGCTTACTCAACTCAGGTAGATCTTGGATGGTGAAAATAAATGGTTAGTCAATAAGGCTCTTCCTCAAACAAAGCACCTCTCTTTGATGGATAAAACTATGCATTTTGGATAATTAGAATGGAAGCATATTTATCTTCATTAGGGTTTGATGTATGGATGTTTATTTTAAATGGTTATACATATCCTACTACAACTCCTATTGATCAAGCTACCAAGAAAGCATATGAGAGAAATGCCAAGACTAAGAATGTTATTCTATGTGGATTGTCTAATTTAGAGTTTGTCAAAGTGATGCATTATCAAAATGCACAAGATATCTAGAACAAATTGAAGATCATCTATGAAGGTGATGATAAGGTAAATTAGGCCAAGATACAAACATACAAAGGTAAGTTTGAAAGCCTTAAAATAAATGAAGAAGATAAAATTGTAGACTACCTCCTCAAAGTAGATGAAATAATCAATACAATCAGAGGCCTTGGAGAAGAGATGAAAGATCTGATCATTATCAAAAAGGTCCTAAGATATTTTTCATCAAGGTATAACTCTAAAAAATTTGTAATAGAATAATTAAGATATTTGGATAAACTCACTATTGATGAGTTACATAGAACCTTCACTGCTTATGAGATGAGAATAGGAGAAGCAGATACCTTCAAGATAAAGTAGCATTCAAATTAGACAAATAAGTAAAATCAGAAGCATCTACATTTGGATCTAAGGAGACTAATAAAAAATAATCCAACTTTGTCAGAAGATTAAGAAGAGGGTCTAGAAGATACAAAGGTAAGTTACCCTTTAAATACTTTAACTATGGTAAGGTAGGACATTTTTTTTATAAATTCCTTTATAATAAAAAGGATAACTCTAATCAAGAAGAGGATAGTAAAAAGGTGAAACTCCACTACTATAAGAAGAACTTTAAAAATAATAAGGTCCTATATACAAGAAAAGATAGTGATTCATTGGATGATAATGATAGTTATAATGATGACCATGACTATGTTTTTGTGGATAAGGAAAAGGAAGTCATATTCATGACTTTAAGATCAGCTTCTATAGATCAAGAAGAATTAGAATACTCAGATGAAGAATAAGAAGGAGAAGTGGATCTAAAGTGTTAGCTCATATGTGCTCTAGATGAAATTAACAAGTTGAGAAAAGAGAAATCAAAATAAAATAAGTTTGGATAAAATGAGATTGAAAAATGTCCAAAAGTCTTGAAAATTTTGATCAAATGGTGGTTATCCTAAAGACACAAGTTGAAGAGGCCAAAAGATTAGAATATTTAGTCAAACGTGAACTAAAATCTAAATCTGATGAGTGAATGAAGTTAGAAGTAAAAATAATGGCTTTAAGAAAAGAACTTGATAAAGCTAAAGAACAAATAGATAAAGGTCTAAACCTAAAAGGAGGATTATACATTCTTAATGAATTGATCAACTCTCAAAAGCCTTCAAAAGAAAAATCTAGTCTTGGTTATGAAAAAGGAAAAATTTCCATAACTAGTACATCTGCAAACTTATATGACAACTTCAAAGCAGAAAGAGAATCAGGAACAAAGAAGGAGAAATCTTTCAATAATACAAAGATAAACAATAGCACTACTAATGATAAGAAAGTTGAAAAGAAGCCTAAATAAAATGACAATGAGTCAATCTCTGTAAACTCAAGGAAGATGCAAAAAATAAAGGTAGCTTATGCAAATGGATACATAAAGGTGAGATATTTGAAGAATTTAGAGTTAAGAAGACCTCCTCATCCTACAAAAATAAATGCTATGACCAGGTATTTATCATCTTTCTATGGTTATTGTTATACCTGTAATTATTTTAGTCATAAGGCTAGTGATTGCAAATTTATACCTAAAAGGAGAACAAATTTTCTAAGCATAAATTCATTTTCACCCTTGTTAGATATAAATGTAATATGCTATAATTGCATTAATTTTGGTCACATAGCTAAAAAATGTATTAAAAAAATTGTAAGACCAAAAATACAAAAGAAAATCATGCCTCCTAGTGTGGACAAAGGTTCACAAGTCTTTGAAAAAGGGAAAAATAAGCCAAATAAGAAACCCAAGGATGTGTGGAAAGTGAAAGATCAATCCATGATTTCTCAAACTGTACTCTATTCCAAGGAGCATAATTTATGGGTAATAGACAATAATTTCTCAAAATATATGGTTGGTGACAAGATCAAGTTCATCAAACTAATAAAATATGAGGAAATATTTTTTAGCTTGGGAGACAACACTGTAGTAAATATCTGAGGTAAAGGAACCTTGAACATAGATGGAAAACTGCCTACACATGATGTCCTTTATGTTGAAGGATTGAAACATAATTGCTAAGTATCAGCCAAATGTGTGACAATGGATATAAGGTCACATTTAATGCATAAGGTTATAAGATAAGGATATCTAGAAGATTACTTGTATAAGGGAAAAGAATTGAAAGCAACATTTAAAATTTTAGTGAAGTGAATGGTAATAGCTACCTGATAGGAAATATTGATGAGAGTTGGTTATGGCATAGAAGAAGGGGCCATGTCAATTTTGACAACATGGTAAAAGTGAGCTCAAATAAGTGTGTTAGACACATGCCTAAGATAACCAAACTTATAGACACTACTTTCAAGTAATGTCAATAAGGTAAGTAAACAAGGGTCAAATTTCAAATAAAGGAGTATGCAACTAAAAATCCTCTAGAATTAGTTCATAATAATCTTTGTGGTCCTACTAAGACAAGAGGATCCAAAGGAGAGAGATACTTCATGTTATTTGTAAATGATTACTCAATAATGACATGGTCAGCGTTTTTAAAGGATAAGTCTCAAACATTTAGAAGATTCAAGATCTTTAGGGTGGTAGAGAATGAGATTGGATAAAAAATCAAATGCTTAAGATATGATAGAGGTGGAGAATTCACCTCAAATGAGTTCATAAAATACTGTGAGAACCATGGAATCAAAAGGCATTACTCTATAGCAAGGACTCCACATCAGAATGGAGTTATTGAGAGAAAGAACAAGACAATCAAAGATATGTCTAGAAAAATGTTAAAAGAGGCCAAATTACCTAATGGATACTAGAGAGAAGTAGTACAAACAATAGTATATATCTTAGATAGAGTTAAATTGAGGGTAAATAGTGATAAAACCCCCTATGAACTATGGTATGGAGAACCTACCTCTATTAAGTATTTTAGATTATTTGAAACCAAATGCTACATTAAGAGGAAAGAAGATAAATTTGGAAGCTTTGAATCAAGATGTGATTAATGAATATTTCTTGGTTATTCCACACAAAGATGTTACAATAAAAGGCTACACAAGATTGTAGAGAGCATCAATGTCAAGGTTGAAGAAGGCTTGATACATGTTAAACCTAACAGAGAAATCTTTAATGAAGAATTAGATTATGAAGAGGAAGCAAATAATGAAGAGCATGGGGAAGTAAATGAAAAGGACCCTACAAGATTTGTTTAAAAGGATCATCCTATAGATCAAATCATTGCAAATACAAATGAAGGAGTTCAGGCAAGGAAAAGAGTTGCAATGAATAAGAAGCAAGTAGGTTTTGCTCTAATGTTTGAAATTGAGCATAAGAGCTATGTTGAAGCTAAAAATGATGAGAATTGGCTAAAATCCATGGAAGAACTGAGCCAAATTAAAAAGAACAAAACATGGTAATTAGTTCTAAGACCTTCAAACATGAATGTAATAGGTATAAAATGGGTCATTAGAAATAAGCTCAATGAGGATGGAACTGTTATAAGGAATAAGGAAAGATTGGTGTGCAAAGGATATGCACAAGTTAAGGGCATAGATTTTGAGGAAACATTACTCCAATTTCTAGATCAAAAGCCATAAAAATGTTTCTAGTATTCTCTATTTATAATAAGTTTAAAGTTTATCAAATGTATGTTAAGTTTAATTTTTTGAATGGGAACCTAAAAGATGAAGTCTACATAGAACAACTTGAAGGTTTTTAGCTATCAGAGGAAGAATATTATGTGTATAGAGTGATGAAATCTTTTTATGGTCTAAAATAGGCACCTAGAGCATGGTATTCAAGATTAGACTAGTACCTACAACAACAAGGATTTAATAGAGGATGTGCAAATATCAATATTTACTTCAAATTAGAAGGTGATCATACGTTGATTGTTGTTGTTTATGTAGATGATATCATTTTTTAGTGGTAACAACAATATAATGTGTGAAGAATTTTCTACTCAAATGCAAAGTGAGTTTGGGGTGGGGGTGATAGCTCATTTGGTTAGGTATTTCCATCATGCTCTGCTGGTCATGTGTTCAAGACCCCCCACTCCCATGGAACCAGATGGTGCATCCTCGCCCCGTTGCCGCCAGTCATGTTAAAAAGTTTACCCGGGCGCGGGTGTGTTACACACAAGTGACACACAAATGCAAAGTGAGTTTGGGATGTTTATGCTTGATTAACTTGCTTTCTCCTTTGGTCTATGAATATCACAAAATAATGAAGGGATATTTATATCCAAAACTAAGTATGCTAAGGAAATGCTCAAGAACTTTGGGATGGAAGATAGAAAACTAGTAGGTACTCTCATGATTATTGGTTGTAAGTTGAGAAAAAAAGATGAGTCCCTTGATGCAAATCAAACTTTATATAGATGAATGATAGGTATCTTGTTATACCTAACTTTATCAAGACCTAATATCATGCCAATAGTGTGAATGGTTGTAATATTTCAAGCTACTTTAAAAGAGTCACATGTCAATGTAGTGAAAAGAACCTTTAGATATATCAAGAGTATAATTGACTATAGCCTATGGTATCCTAAAGGTGAATATTTCACTTTGACAACATATACAGATGGTAATTATGAAGGAAGTGTGGATGATAGAAGAAACACTAGTGGTGGTGAATTTTTTATTATAAATAGACTTGTTTCATGGCTGAACAAAGTATAGAAGAAGCAAAGTATGTGGCCACAATGGCATGTTTCACTCAAGTATTGTGGATGAAATAAACACTCAAAGACATCAAGGTAGAATACAAATCACCTATCTCTATTCTTTGTCACAATTCAAGTGCTATCAATATATCAAATAATCCAATGATGCATTCTAGAACCAAACACATATCAATCAAGTATCACTTCTTAAGAGAAAATTTTGTAGATCAAGAGGTCATAATGGAATATGTGCCAACACAAGATCAAATTTTAGACATATTCACCAAACCTCTTCCCAAAGAATAATTTGAGTATCCAAGATAGAAGTTGGGAGTGGTGGCTCCTACATCACATCACTAGATTCCAGTGATAGGGCATGAGTCCAAGGGGAGTATCATAGAAGTCTTGTTAATCCATAGAAGAAGAGACAAAAGGCAACTTAGTTATGCATATTTTTTAAAATGTATAATGAGTTGATGGTTGCATATTCTTGGACAAACTCCTTTATCTAATAAAGGGTGAGAATATTTTGAACAAATTGTTAGAAAGTTGGACTCCTTTTGCCATTGATGTCAAAGGGGGAGAAAAAGTGCTAATGCTCTTTGTAGAAGTTTGAAAGAGTAAAGCATATGTCCAAGTTGAGTTTAGGCAAATGTCCCATTGCCTAAGGGAGATAAATGTTGGTATGAATAGTTTTATCTCAAGTTCATTAGAAGCCAATGCAAGCAATGCCAGAGAAGGAGTAGAGTATTATAAGATCAGAGCATTTAGTTTGACATCAATGTCAAAGGGGGAGATTGTTGGAAATATGATTGTCATTGATGTCAAAAGGGACATTATTAGAATGAGATTGGAGAGAAGAGCATGTTTTACAATTGCACAATACAAAGTTGTCATGCTTTTATAGAGACCATTTTTGGAGGATTAAAGAGAAATTGATTGAAGATATGTTATGGGTTTTTTAAGTGCATCCTAGATATATGGTTTATAGGTTCAGATGAAGAGAAATGAGCTCAAAAATAATTTATTTTATCTCTCAAACATTATAAGTTTTCTCAGTTAAACCCTAAGGGTTTAAACCATGGCATTCATAGGCATGTTCTATTTTTAGGTTGACTAAATATAGGCAAGAACTAGTTACTTAAGTTATATCTTAAGTCCTTATCATAGTTGTGCAATCAATCCCTTCAACCTAGAAATTACCAGATCGAGTAGTGATCAAAGACCTTAATATTTTATAAGTCTTAGATTTAATATTTATCCTAACTTAATCAATAGTTAGTGCTTAATTTTATATTATATATCCAATGAAGCATATCAAATTCAATTTGTCAATTACACTTGTGAGTAAATGCACTAATGACAAGTGTCACAATCACAGAGCTTGCATATTAAATCTACAAAGTGGTTTAAAGTCAATTAGTCAAGGATTAATGCAAGAATGTCAAGTGTCATAATAGTAGGGACTAATAGTAAAGTGCTCAAAAGGCACATGCTAGATTAAAGTGTTAAAAGCACAAGCATTGATAGCAATGTGTAGAAGGCATGTGAGGCTACCAAGTGTCACATGCATGTAAGCTTATCAGACAAAGAAATAATGAGTGTATTACTTTATCAAAGGATTTAATAGTAAGTGTGTGATCATGTAATGAAGATCAATAGAGCATGAGGAGTCAAAGAGGTCAAAGTATCTGATGTTTAATGATAGATAGAGGAAAATTTCATGCTTCTTTTGAATATCTAATGGCATGTAGGAGCTTCAATCAAAATATCCAATGGATGCATTTTAAAGTTGAAACATTAAATCCCATCTTACAAAGATCTAATAGAGCACTTGAGCTTGTCAGAACTTGATCTAATGGATGTGTTTTAAAGTTGATCAAATTGAATTAGGATCATCAGATCATGGCATGAAACTTAAGATCAATGGTCAATATTTAAATATTTTTTCATCACAATGGTCAAGCAGAGGACCATGCAAGAAAGATGCATTATATGACATAGATAATGATATAGATCATTGTGATCGATCTAAATTGTGTAATATGGCATGTGCATCAAAACTAAATCCTAATATATGTTAAATATAGTAATAAGATAGAGAATTATGGTGGTGGATCATGAATTCATGAAGCGGGAAACCTATCCATTGAATTGAGTCCAAGAATGGAGTGATGTACTATAGACCAAGTGTGAACATAGATAAGATATAAGACCTAGATAAAATGCTTATATATATATATATCATCTAGGATATAGTAAAGGTTGATTTTTCTATTGAATAGAGTAAAATTGAGAGAGAGAAATGAAGAGAGGAAGAGATTTATGAATTATGTCTAATAGATAAATAGAGACACGGAGATAAAGGGGTAGAGAAGAAGAGAAGAGAAAGATGTTTAGAGCATAAGCAGTTACAAACCAGACTTGTAATAGAGAATTGGAATTGGATTCATTTATGAATAAATATTGTAATATTGAGTTATAGCTCTAAATTTTGAATATAGATATGATTGGTGGGTGCCATTAGATAAGCTGAGTTGGTGCTCAGTTATGGAGTTGGTGTTTCCTTAGAGTAGGTGTTCTTAAACCAAGGGATTGGTGTCTCCTTAGGGTCGATGCCCTCAAATGTTTTAACTAGTGATGATATGATTTTGAGGCTAGATTAGAATAGTATATTCTAATAGCTATTATCTTCATGGTTTTTCCCATATCGGTTTTTCCATGTATACATATGGTGTTGTGTCCATTTTTATTTGTGTGATCTCTGTATATATGTTTTAATATGCATGAAAAGTATTAAAGGACTAATTTATTTAATCTACTAATTCATTCCCCCTCTCAATAGATATTTATATTCTAATACTTAATTTGACCCCTATTAAGTCTGATAGAGTTTTAACTCAATTAGATAAATCAAGAGTTAAAATAATTAATGAATTATTGAATGGTTACATGTAGATTACTTCTAAACCAAGGATCCAAGAATTTATAGACATCTAAATGGTGGAAATACCTAGTACTTATGAATGTTATTGAGTATATATTATATGAAAGCCTTAAATGGTTACATGTTAATTGACTATTCACACATGTGGCTTTCCTAGAAGGAAGTTCCAAATCAAATCAGGATAGAAAGGGAGCCTAAGATGAAGCATATGATCATCAAGTAAAATACAACCAATGAAAAGGTAAACATGGATAAGTCATATTTATGTGTTTACACTCTTGAAATCCCAAAGGTATGTCACTCCAAAATTTCTCATGCTTTTCTTGGATTATGGAAGTTATATTTTGATGGTGCTAAATATAAATTAGGTTCTAGAGTAGGAGTGGTGTTAATCAATCCTATTACGAAAGAGTACAATGCCTCTTACAAAATTTAGTTACCATGCACTAACAACTTGGTAGAGTATGAAACACTCATTCTTGGATTGCAATTTGGTATTAAACATAAGGTCAAATAATTATTAGTTTTTGGTGATTCAAAACTAGTAGTTAATCAGGTCAAAAGTAAGTATTAATGCAAATTATCCTATGTTAAGAAATATAGATTTATAGTGTGGGACTTAATTTAATGTTTTAATGATTTTAACATTATATCAATCCCTAGGGAAGAAAACAAAGTTGTTGATGAACTTTCTTCAGCTAAAATCAACCTTATACCCAATAAAATTTCCAAGTTGCAAATCCTTACCATTGAATTAATCCCATGTCCCTCACTTTTATATAATGTCAACCACTTGCAAGTTTTCAGTGATTATTAGCATATCATAGACTTCATGACTAGCTCAAGATTATTTGAGGCTCACATCATTGATGAGGTCAATGAAAATACTCTTGATGATGACAAGGTTCAAGGTAATCTTGATGACAAGGTCATTTGGTTGATGACAATAAAATACCCAAAGGCATGATTGCTTTAGAGATAATGTTTAACACAGATAAAATAGATAATATTTTCAAGGATCCCAAGGTGAATGGGAAAGACTACAATGTATTTGACCTAGGTTTCTAAGGTCAACCTTAGCTGTTAAACATTGGTACAGCTTGTACAAGCATAAAAACCAAAAGAGTTAAGTATTTATTGATCAAATATAAGGATGTAATAACATGGTCTTATGATGACTTAAGGATCTTTGATCCTAGAGTTATAACCCATACCATACCTCTAAAATAAGCCTACAAACCATTTGGATAGAAATAAAGTCTAGTCAACCCTATCCTAGAACCATTGATATATAAAGAAGCCAAGAAGTTGTTGGATGCAAAGATTATGTTTCCCATTATACACTATACTTGGGTAGCTAACCTAATACTAGTCAGGTAGAAAAATGGTGAAATTAGATTATGCATAGATTTTAGAAATATGAATAGATCATCTAAAAAGGATAACTATACCTTCTCTTGACTAGGTAATATAAATTGCTAGTGGTTCAGCTATGATGTCCTTTTTGGATGGATTTTTAGGTTATAATCAGGTACTTGTGAATAAAGAAGACATAATGAATACTACATTTACTACCAAGTGGGGCACCTTTGCCTACAAGAGAATGCCCTTTGGAATAATCAATTTAGGAGCAAATTTTCAAAGAGTTATGGACCATGCATTCCAAGGACTCATAGGTAAGTGCATTATTATATATATGGATGACCTAACTATCTTTTCTAAAAATAGGGATGATCAAGTTATGCACTTGTAATAAGTGTTTGAGAGATGCAAAAGGTATGGAATCTCCCTCAATCTCAAGAAAAACATTTTTTGTGTAACTGATGGAAAGGTACTAGGATATGTTATAACCAAGGAGGGGATTTTTATAAACCCTGATAGAGTAAATAATATATCAAAGATAGAACCCCCTAACAATAGGAATGAATTGAAGTTTTTATTTTGGTCAAATCAAATTTGTGAGAAAGTTTATTTTTGGTTTTATAGAGATTGTAAATCCATTGAATGACATGCTAAATAAAGATGCTATGATCATTTGGAATGAAGAGACAAGAAGAGATATCAAAGACATCAAAGAAGCAATTAGACAAGCCCCTATGCTAATAAGTCCATACTTTATTAAATACTTTTATCTTTATTCCTTTATTTTGACCATATAATAATTATTTTAACTTAAAAGATAGATAAATGTGACCGTCCTATTTCATTTATGAGAACCAATTTAAAAATGTTGAGTTGAACCATTCTTTGATTGACAAATAAGAATTTACTTTAGTAAAGGTAGTAAATAATTTTAGGCACTATATTCTTAGAAATAAAGTACATGCAATTCTATTAGACCCTGCCACTAAGCTAATGTTGAGTCAATGTAAACTTGGAAAAAGAAGAGGTAAGTAGATGTCTATTCTCTAAGAGTATGATCTAGTGATGAAGACTGCCAATTTGGTAAGATGTCAAGGTTTAATTCATTTAATTGCTAATATTAATCCAAAGTTGAGTGTTATACAGGTTGATCAATAAAGTTTTCAACCCAATCATTGGTATGATCCTATTATTCATTTTTTAATCAATGGTTACTATCATGCATGATTAATTAGAGAAAAAAAGAGAGCTTTAAGGCTCAAGGCAGACCATATCTTGATCAAAGATGGAGTCCTATAGAAAAAAAAAATTGAAGGAATTTATCTAAGATGTGTTTCCAAAGAAGAAGTAGCTGGTATCTTGAGCACTTTCCATGAAAATTTGGGAGGTGGACATCCATTTGGAAGGAAAATATCCCACAATATCCTTAGGGATAGTAATTACTAACCTACTATATTCAAGGATGCTCAAAATCATGTGATAGAGTGTCATTCATGTCAATTATTTAACACTAAAGAATCCAAGGTAGCCATGCCATCGAACCTAGTTATGATTGATAAACCTTTTGCTCAATGGGGATTAGACTTTATGGGGGTCATCAACCCCAACTCCTCAAATGGTCACAAGTATGTCCTCACTACTATTGAATACTATACAAGATAGACTAAAGCAATAGCAACCAAGTAGTGGAGAACTAAAGAGGTGATCAAATTCTTAGAAGAGAATATATGCATAAGGTTTGGGACATCAATATCTCTAGTCTATGATAATGAATCTACTTTTGTGTCCATTGAGATGATTGAGTGGGCATATGACAATAACATTATTTTCAAATTATCTTCAAACCATTACCATAAAGATAATGGAGTTTCATAATCAACCAATAAGAACTTAATGAAAGCCATAAAGAAGTCTATAGCTAATAAACCAAGGACATGGTATAAATTACTCAAGTATACCCTTTGGGTAGGCATAACGAAAGTTAAGTAATCCCTCAAGGCATCACCATTCCTAATAGTATATGTTTAAGAACCTATATTCCCCATCACTCTCAAGATACCAACATACAGGTTCATGTAAGAGTACATGAAAGAGGATCAAGAATTTATAATTTCAAGACTACTTGACATCATACAGATGGAGTATGCAAGAGAGAAATCTTTTTCCAATTTTAGTAGACATCAAACCACAGTCAAGAGGTGGTTTGATAAACATTCAAAGATAAAATTGTTTAGACAAGGAGACTTAGTTATTCTTTGGGATAAATCCTCAGAACTAAAAGAAAAACATGGGAAGTTTAGGCTTTTATGGATTTGTCCATATCAAATTATTGAGACCCTAGAAGATAACACCTTCAAACTAAAAGACTTATAAGGAGCAAATTTTACATTTCCAACCAATGGGAAATACCTCAAGCATTCTTTCTCTATTATCCCACCTTAAGTCTTTATGGAGTGAACTATAAGACTAATTAGAGTTAGTGTAGGTAGGCTTTAGATTAGGTTCTTTTCTACACATTCTTGTATGTGTTTTATACATAGTGTTTGTATATATTTGTTTGCTTATTTCTTTTGCTTTCTATTTGTTTGCTTTGTGTTTGGTGTGTTTTTTTATACTTTATTCCTTAATTTAAAAAATTATTTTTCAAGACAGACCTCATCTCAAAATTCATCTAATTTCTCAATAAAATTTTCCAATCAAGAATGTAGGTATGCCTTCTCAACATTGGTTGATCATGGATTGTTGAACTATGAGCTTGGTGTTTAGGTTTGGAGAAATTGGTGAAGACTAAAAGGTAGATTAATTATTCCTCAAGGTTTTAAGCCTTGCTCTGATCTAAGATTGATTCTATTGAGGATTGCATATGTAGGAGGAAATCTTGAATTATTAGGACATAGTCATGTTTGCACTTATATAAAATTATTACCTGGAATAAAGTTTGTAACCAAGGATGATTGTTTGAGGATCAAACATTTGAAAAAATCCCAAAACCTAGCTAACATGGTTCCTAACCTTTTCTAGAATGTCAAAAATGATTTGAAAAATACAAAAATAAGAGCTTATTACAAAATTCAAGAACTTTCTAAGCAGAGGTGATTCTGGTAATCTCCACTAGGGCTATGGATGCCTAGCTACCAATGGAACAATACCTTGAGTAAAGCTAAAGGCACTCTATTAAGGCTATAAACATTTGGCTAGTATAAGATCAATTCCCAAGCCTTCCCTGAGCTAAATCATGAGTCTTAATGAACATATAAACATGTTATAAATCAATGTCAATGGTTTAAGTCATTAAATCTGGAAGTTGTTCCCTAAACCCCATGGAAAACAGTAAGTGGAATAAAAGCACACACACAACATGACTAAGTTTTGATGTTTGATCCCAATTCTGCATGAGTAAGACTTTTTTTAACCATGAATTTATCTTAACAAAGGTATTTGATCAAATGGAATAAGTAACCTAGTTATTAGTCTGAACTAGAGTCTCTAAATTCTAACATATATTGCTATGTTTCCCCCATAAGTTTTCATTTATTGAGGTTAACATACCCCATTTATAAAAAAATGGGGACCCTTATTTTAAATTTTGAAAATTTGTGCCTTAAATTGAAAATACACTTGATCTAAGTGCCCTTAGCATGTGTATAGATCATTTTTATTTGAAGATCATCCATACCTAGTTTGATTGGAATATTTGCACATGATTCTGATTTGATCTTGTCTAATATTTCTAACATCAAATCTTTGTGTTTCCAAGTTTTAGGGTTAATGGAGTCTATTTGGAATATATAATGTCTGGGTTCTATGGTTCCAATGTTAATTTGGTATTTTACTATTCTTTGGTCTATTAAAGACCAAGTTGAATTCATGTTTGTGCTTCTTAAAACCCTTAGTCTAATTTCTTTAGCTCAAGACCTTTGAACTGAATTCAACTTTGCATAGGAACAATTTACATAGGAACAATTAATTATGTTATAGACTTAATTTAATTTTTATCCTAAGGTTTATTCATGTTTATGAACATGACCAAACCTTAGTCTAAAATTTTTTAAACTTGGTCCTTTATATCCTAAGACCCCTTTGGTCTATTTTGTTATTCACATGGTCTTAATAAACATAGGGTCCCTTTATTATATTTTAAATCTTAGCTTAAAATTTTATCCTAAGGTTTTATCACATTTATCAGCATGAATAAAACCATCGTCTAAAACTTTAGCCTAAGTTATCTATATTTCCTAAGCCTGACTTGCTTTATTTTATTATCCATAGGATCAATGGTACTCATTTTCTTGGGTGAAGTAGATCTGATGGTGTGAGATAAATTCAATAAGTCAATCACCTTGATTGATAATGCATGTTCACTTAGGGAAAGATGATCTGATGGTGTGTGATTAAAATTAAAAAATAAAATGACTCAGAGCAAAAATGGGAATGACAAGTATCATGACTGCAACTTAAAGATTGATAATATGCAACCAAGTGTATACATTATGATCGATGGTGAGCATCAAATCAAGACTTCAATAGAACTTCAAGACAAGTGAGAAGGTGATAAGTGTCATAATTTTGGTAAAATAATAAGAATCAACTAATGGCATTCAATCTATTAGATTGAAATCAATGGAGTATATTGATATATGAAAACAAGATCTAATAGTACATGATGAAGGTTGAAAAGTGAAAAGCCTTGTGAAAAACCATGGAAATGATAACTGGCACAACTACATGTCACAGATTAAAGATCAAACCTCTTCCCAAAGATCAATGGTATACCTCTGAGTGTAAACATTTTGATCAATGGTATGTAAATAAAAGTATGTAATCTAGTGGATCGAGATTGAAGAAGTGTATTCATTTGGGTAAACAAGATCCAACAACATGAGATGAAAGTGGAATTTTTAAAAAGCCATAATTAATGTGGTAGTGACAGTGTCATGACCATGAGGAATATGATAAAGTATCCAATGATGTTTGATCCCTTAGATTAAGATCAACAGTCTGCATTTATCTATGAATATGATCCAATGGTATGAACTAAGGTGGACTTTTTAAAAGGGGCCAGACTGAATGAGGTGTTGATATGTGTCCAAAAATAAATGGTCACTTTTTAAATATTAATTAGCTATATGACATGGTAGAGCCATATAAGTATGAATTCATATTAAGATATTTTATGGACCTATAGAAGGAAAAGGTATAAATACATGATCCAAACAAAATCTAAGGCATGAATCTCATTATTTGAATTAGATGGCACCATTAAAGCACTAAGAAAACCTTTATAAAATCCATAGTTAAGTATGATATCCCTAATTCAACCCTATATTCATTATAATTGATCCAAGGAGAGTTGAATTATCATCTATGCAAAAATAATCATATCCAGAGTTGAAGTGCAATCCACTAGCAAGTAATTTAACAAAATTCATAGTCATGGCAGCTCAGAAAGGTGTTTCAAGGAGGATGTGGATCTTTATTTAACCTCAAACATAGAAGGGAGAGTTTTCAAAGATACAAAATTTGATGCTACCACTCTAAATACAAGAGACAATAATTGGTCTAAGTTTTTTATACCATTGAAGACTAGCCCACCATCATCAAAAAGGAGGAGAAGAATGTGTCAACTAAAAGGAGATACTACAACATAGTTACAATTCAAATTACTAGAATACATTATACAGCATCCAAACTTGAGTTACTCTATTGTATCAATATCCTTGATCCCATTTATAAAGATGTTAAAATAGATAAAAGCATGCTAATTAATGGACACACTCATAAGAAGATAGCCTACATTTCTCCTATAGCTTTTGAAAACTATTATAAGTTTCCCAAACCATAAATAGACTTACCCTCAATCTATACCTGGGTCAAAGAGAATGATCTAAATAACATCCTTGCCCTATGGTTATATTATGGAAACTAAGTCTTTTTTTACTTCAATAATAACATCCCCATTAGTCAATTTAGACCTAAAATTTGAATGATCATGACAATGTTTAATAGACTATATGGGAATGCAACCACTACCTATGTAAACCCAATTTGGGTACTCTTAGTCTACTTCATGATTGAAAAATTGATCACCCCTCATCTAGGTGAGGTAATTAACATTTTTATAATTAGACAAATATTTGCAATTGTAAAGAGGAAGAAAACCTAATTCTACATAATGTCATACCTCTTGGATGTCCTCCGTGTAACAACTAAGATTCCCAACCTAAGGGAATGGTCACCTAGTGGAACACGAAAAAATTCACAATACTATTCCAAACTACACATATTCAAATACAAGGATCACATCTAGTTCATATGTGACTTTGTTTATCTAGTATTAAGTGAAGCTATCACAGGGATCCTAATGATGAGAATCAGCCTACTAATCAAGAAAATTATTGAATCCATAAGGGATATATGGTTGTATCCAAATTATATAATCATCAAGATTGAGGGAACCCAATGCACTCCTCTCAGATTACCTATCCATGTGCCTAATAATCTAGTAGAGCAAGAAGTGGCTTACCAAATATGTAATGGAATAGATGGTCTTTGCAAGGCCAACAAGAAGGGACTGCTCATACCCTCCCCATAACTATTGGTAGAATTATTCTTATACTATGGGACAACATTAAGGCAACTTTAAAACATAAGACATCCCTTAACCTACAAATAAATTAACTAAGGTATTGGGACCCCCATGTAAGAGTTAAAGATCATTTGAAGGCCAATGGGATGTCGAATATACCCTATGATCATCAACTAGGTGTTTTTGACCCTTTATACATGGAAGCATCTTCATTCTCTGAGGTCACCAGGAGATTGAAAGAACACAACCTCAAACCTAAATCTAAGATGTTGAGGGAATAAAAAAGAGATGATAGATGGTAATTAGGGCCAATATAATACCATTTTCTAAGTAGTAAACCTACTAGACCTCCATTATCTTAACCTCAAGCAGAGCACAAACCTGAGGCATAGATTGAAAAAAGACTAGAGGAAAGAAGGCCTAATGAGATTGCATCATCTTCAACCTAGGAAAAATAATAAGGATCACCTGATGAAGAGATTCACATGATATCCTTGGACCCCAATTATATTATTGATAATGCCTTTAAAAATTTATCAAGTACTTACGATTCTGATGAGGAGGAAGCCCAGATGGAATAAATTAAGGAAGAAAAGGAAAAGGAAGTATTGGGTCTAGTTCATGTGGACACCCCCAAGAGAAAGGCTAAGATGGCCATTATTCTAGGTATAAAGACTAAGAGGCCTAAGGTAACTTTCACTCATCCTTTGAGTGAAGTCAATCTCTTTAGTGAAGAAAATTTGATTAATGGACCAACCATTCTAGAGTGGTTCATCTATTGACCTAGATTACAGAAAGTCCCCACCATGCATCACACTAGGGCCATAGTGAAGGCCAAAAACATACCTTTGCAATAAGAGCTCAAGCCATGGATTTTTTCCTTGAAAGAAGAAGAGGATAAAAGATTGGCTACCCTAGTAGAATCAAGTGGATCAAAAATGGAGATCCCAACTCCATAGGTCACATAATCCTCAATTGGTTTCAAGTTTTACCCAAAGACAATTGGATTGTAAAGAGTCATAGAGAAGAAGTCATGGTTAGTGGAGAGGAGATAAGTTTCTATAAAGTATAACCATTGACTAATTTGACTCTAGTGGTAGGAAAAAATCTAGGTGAGAACCCTATATTTGAAGAGAATGTCTTGGATTTGGCCAAGGCACAATCAAAGTAGTTACAGGTAGTAATTAAGGTTTTATAAAAACAAAAGAAAAACTTGGAAGAGAAAATTTTTCTATCTATCCCAGAGGAAATGATCAAGATGGTTGAGGCATATTGATATGATATGTTCAATTCTTTAAAATCAATAAGGTCAAGGTAGAGTGTAGTGAACCAATAAAGTATGGTGGCCAGAATCTAGTTTAATATGGTATAACTCAAGCAACAAGATAAAGGATTTGATTAGTATTATGATAGAGGGTCAAATTATTAATTTTAAGACAATTATCTTGACTCTTCTAAATATGGCCATGGTAGCATTAGTAGAGAAGATAATAAGTTTGAGCAAATAGTTCAAGGACCTAGAGAACCTTTCTGAGGAGAACAAACAATTAGACTCTAAAATGGTGAAAATATTAGGGAGTATGATTAAAGAGCCCACTATACTTAGTCTAATTAGTATAATCATGGGAGGAGTTCAAACTCAAAGCCACCCAATTCATGCAAGAAGTAAGGAACCAAAGCATAGGATAGATAGGAACAAATAACAATAAGCACTTAGACATGATCTTAACTATTGGAAAAAAGATTAGAGAGGCTAGAATTATCAGGGAAGCTTTGGATAGAGATCATAAGGAATTTAGAGACCTGTTAGATCAATAATATTAACTCTTCATGGAGCATATTGTCAATCTAAAGCTAATTGACAAGCAACATGCCAAGGTAATGAAGATTTTGTAATAGAAGCAATAGGGCACTTCAACATCAAAGGGATATTAAGGCCAAGCTAGTTGATTTAGGAATATTCCTTTTGTAACTTGTATAATAGTTTGAAAAGAGAATATTCCTTTTGTAAAGGTATGTGCAATTTATAAAGCACATTTCCTATAGGTTAGTCTATTAGAAAGTGTCTAGAGTATTCTAGAAAGTTGTAAAAGTGACAATTATCCCTAACACTTGTACTATTATAATTAGATACGACTGACCGACATACCTCCTTAATTATCTATATAAATAGGTATTGTCAATAATCAAAAGGGGGAGTTTTTGAGCCAAAAATCATTTGTAAACTTTTGATCAAATTAATATAAG
Organism: Torreya grandis; assembly: GCA_037957365.1. NCBI lineage: Eukaryota > Viridiplantae > Streptophyta > Pinopsida > Cupressales > Taxaceae > Torreya > Torreya grandis. The sequence continues at coordinate 3,610,187 of JARHVA010001034.1, read as the reverse complement.
CAAGGAGTTCTGAAAATTTTGTCCATGTTTGCTTGTATATTTTGTTATTATGGATTCTCTCTCATTTTTTTGGTCTAAATTTTAGATTTTAATGGTTCTTATTAATTTTGGATGTGCACATATTAATGCAAATTTGCCAATTTATGCTAATTCTAGATTGATTGAGAGTATTTAGTTTCATTTCATTTTCCTTTCTCTTCTTTGCATTTTTGTTAATGTTACTTGCTTGTACGAGTGAATTTTTAAAGTGAATTTGGTTTTTATTTCCATCATTTCATGCTATCCTTAGATTTTTGCCTGATGTGTGATAAGATTTGAGCTTACACTAATTCATGTCATATATTGGTTACTTGTATGTCTAGATGAACTTTGGACTTTGTCATAATGTATGCAATAAAGATCATCAACCTATCTCTTCTTTGTGTCACCCTTCCTTTTGCTTATTTTTATCATTTCACTTTAGATTAGCTTCATTGTGAATATTCATGATAGTTTAGCTTTAGACTTAGTTTATGAGCACAATTCACTCCAATTACTAAAGATCATCTTCAAATTCATATATCCACTATTAGGCCATGGTTGCTCCCAATAACCAAACGGTTACATTATAAATTTTTGAAATAGTTTATTTGATTTGCCTATATTCAACCAAAGATAATAAGATTATCATAATAGGAAACTCATGCAATAGATTCTTGGAATCCAAAATTGAGAAGTGTTTCTTAAACACTTTGAGCCACTTCTGATACACTTTCAGGCATCAACACCTCTTCGTCATACTAAGTTAGCCCTCTACTACATGGTGAGCCTATTATTATAGACATAGTCAACCTTTTATATACTAAATTAGCCCTTTACCATATGTTGCATACTATATTAGCCCATTACTAAATATTTGGATTCATTTAAAAAACTTCATCAGTGACATACTTCGTACTATATCATCTAGAAGATACTATGTCAGCCATGTCTATTTTTATAACTAGGTCGACCCTTTATTATGTAGTCAGCCACCCCCAACAATACTATGTTAGCCCTCTACTATGCAGTCAGACACCTTGACTTCTATTTCCTTTTCCAATTGAGTCATTAGGGTCGACTTTATTCTTAATTTGTAGTGACCTTTCACCCATTTACCATAAATTCCTTAAGGCATTTATTGGTCCAATTTTTTCTACCCAGTATCTCATTTTACCCCTAGTTTATCTAAAAAATTCCTAATGTCATTTTTAGTATCTAGATTTCCTCTAATATATATTTTTATATACCTAGATTTAATTTAAATAAAATTACCAAAAAAATTGAAATTAATGCATCACTTACCTTAGTTGCACTAGTCACAACCACTAGGCATCTTCCACATCAAAGTTGTCACCTCCTCATCGTGATCGCTCTTAGGGCTCAACTGGGTCTCTTAGAGCAATATTTTCTAAGAATAGTAAAAATGATAAATGAATTAATTTTCACCCTATTTATATTTATTATTCAAAATTATTTACCTATCAATTATTTACCAATATATTCCATTTTTCACTCATACCTTTGTTTTTACTAGTTCTTTTTTTGAAATAAAAAAAGTCCTATAATCTTGACTTCATAGATAATTTTTACACATTTTACATATATATTTTACAATAAAATCATTTTTTCACTCATTTTACCAGCTCACCTAATGTTCCTTACATTGGAAACCTTCACATTTCTCTCACTTCCTTCCTACTCTACAACACTAAGGTAAGTAAATGTATGTATTTTTCAATTCTACCCTTTCATTTATCTTATTCACTCCTTACTAAAATTTACTTAGCTCAACATTATGTATTGTTATGTTATTTTCTCAAAGCACCATCCCATGTTACAACTGCATGACACATGATGAGCTTTGAATGGGGCATATATATACACACAATATTTTTAAACTTTATAAATTACTAATGCTTTCTTTCTTACAAGATTCCATTAAGACTCAATATCTCTGAGTGCACACCTTAAAGTGTGCATTGGTAAATGGGTGGGCAGACCATTGGTGCTTCATAAGAATGTTTTTCCTTATACCACCAATTCAAATCAACACAAACCACTCTTATACATTTCCATAAAATTTGACACCTCCCTTATACATTCCTCTAAGCAATTCATCACCTTAAATAACCTTGAATTAAGCCAAAACCCTCTTTTTATTGATAAAAGTCACATGGGTCAACCATGTTCTCAAAAATAAGCATGTTACAAGACTAGGTCCTCCCCAATCAACCTAGTCTTGGACCTAATTTCTTTATTTATTAAATAATGGGGTCGATTAGGCTGATTCTATCATATAAAACTTTGGAAGGTTTTAGGGTTAAATACGGCTATATAAACACATCCTTTTCACCATTTTCATTAGAGATAGATAGAGATAATCATTTATTTGCACATATACTCATCCACCATTCTAATTGAGGAGCCATTTCTTAGGGTTTCATACTTCCTTTGGAGAGAATGATATTATCTTGTGGGAAAAATTCTTTTGGATGCATAGGAAAAGTTGTGTAACCTAGAGCTAACCTATATTTTTTATCTTTACAAACCATAATAATCTCTTGTGAAGTGATTTAAACTTTTAAGATTTTACAAGAGTAAATCCTACGTTTAGATTAAAGGGCTAAGATGTTTAAATCAATTAAATAAATTACAATAATTAAGCATTGATTTGTTGTAAATTTTAACCTTCTTTGAATTTTTAAAAATAGTAATAAATATAGACTTATCTTAAAAATTAACTGTCACAAATGATCTAGGTTCTAAAAATTTGGTTTTGGATAGTTATAAGTGTCATCAACAAGATTATAGAATATATTTTATCACGAGATAGTAGCACCCCATATGGCTAGTAGCACCATGTTTTTATAGTGTCCTCAAAGTGGTAGTAGTGTCCCCTTTGTGGGACTATTCTTATTTTTGGGGAACACCTGCAGTTATGTTTTTAAGTTTTGTTCATGCACACATGAAACTTGAAACTTTGTGTTATTTATAAAAAACTTGATTTAGTATGAAAAACTCAATCCTCTTTTCAAATATGGCATGAGCAATAATTATGTGTTTATTAGTAGGATAGGATAGACATCCTTTGCACCTTGCTATGAAGAGAGTTGCCTATATTCTAATACTCCAAAGAAGGATCAAGTTTGATGTAATTCTCCCACCTAGTGGTTGATTCAAGTTCAAGTGAATGCTAAAATGAGAGTGGACTTGGATGCATTAAATGTTCTTGAGATTTGAAATATTTGAAAACTAGGCTTAGGGATATTGTATATGGTAGTATGTAGTAGGGAAGAATAGGGATCAAATACCTTAATTTTGCTCAAATTTTATTTGGTTTGAATGTGCTTCTACATATATTTTCCATCGAATGAATAAAGACCAATTAGACTTATATTTATAGAGTTCTATAGCTTGTGTAGATAAGAAAATATGTTTAGGCTGACCTTAAGAGGGGAACATGTTTTAAAAAGTATTTTTTCAAGAGATTTAGGGCTAAAGATAATAACACCCAATTGGGGATATTATGCCATGTGGCTATAGTGTCCAAAATGTGGTGCTAATTTCCATTTGGAAGAATGTTGGAAAAACTAGGTTGTGATCTTAGAAGATAGTTTCTAAGACTATGTTTTGGCTGACTATAGGTGTTTGAGGTCTACATAATTTCCATAAAAGTGTGTCTAATGCCCTAGGATAGGTATAGGGATAAGTTAGGAATATGATAACTCAAGTAACACTCTTAACATCCAATTACCACTTTTATGTGATTATATTTGCCCCCCACTTTATGCTAGAAATGTAGCAAAGCAAAATGAATAGTATAAAGGAAAATAAGTGTACCTAGACTTACCTTGGAAGTGAAGCTCATGTAGCTGAGTTTAAATATGTGAATCTCAATCTGCGTATGTGAAACATGATCTAAAGAAATGTCCTAGAATGAAACATGCAAAAAAAAATCCTTACTTGAGAGATGATCAAAAGTAAAATATTATGCTAAAATAAAATAACTAAGTAAAGCTAAGTAATAAGAGAGGAAAAGAATGAATACACCTCCTTAGGTACATGAACCAATGCATGAAACTAATGACTACTTGTGTGTGTGAGTGTACATAGTGATCATATCATTGAATAACTAGGACTAAGATGATGGCTTGCTCAATCCTCATATGAGTGGCTCAAGAACTCAATCTAGTTTTGACTCCATCATTGCCCACCCATGTTTGGTGGGTCCTAATTTGTGAATAACTTGGATAAGATTTTATGTCTAACCCTCTCATGTGGGTGGATCAAGAACTCAAGTAGGATATGATCCATAATTATCCACATGTGTGAAGTAGATGCATCTGTAACTAAACAACACAAAGTGATGAAATTTTCTAAATGAGTAAATTTAATTGTGTATATCAACTTTGCATCCATTTGGATATATTAGGTGGCTCTAGGCCACTCAGGGATGCCAACCACTACATATGGAGTAAGGCATGAATTTAGTGATAACCTAGAATCTGATAGAAAGTTTATACAATGTAGATAATAACATGGAGTTTACCATTCCATCTGATCAACCTATGTGTAACTAAGTATATGAAAACTATGTGTTGCACATATGTCCCCAATCTAGTATCTGAGTATACTAAATCTAAACCAAGTATTTAATAATTGAATATGTGTAACTAAACTTAATATGGGAGTGATCACACCATGCATGATGCCCCCAAATATGATAAAATGGTATGAATCTAAACTGAAATGAATATATCTAAGTAAAATATGAACATAGTTGTCAAACTTGTGATTATATATGTGCACATATGTATTGTAGCTAGTGAATTAGTCTAGCTAATTTGGACTAACCTAAATCTATGGCTAATGGATAATATCACCATGTAGTGGATAGTAGATCCATGTGGTGATAGTATCCCAATTTAGGCACTAATGTTTACCTAGTCTAAAATCTAGGTGATATGAACTATTTTTTGAGTCTGACCTGTCTAATTTTTGAAACTGAGCCTATATGTTGAATTTTTTTTTGTGAATATAAATGTAAGAGCCTGATCTCTATGAAAAACCCCTATGAATGTCCCCTATTTTGAGGATAGTTTTGAAATTTGTTTAAGAACTATCCTCAAAAGAAGTAGCTCTGCAAAATTTGTTATCCTAAGTATGTGCATGATATTCCAAGATAATATACAAACATAACATCAAAATGTAAATGAATCTGAGCATAAGTAGGTAATGTAATATGTATGTTGTAACCTAGAATTACACAAGGGTGTCAAGATAGATGTAATCAATGTGTATAACATCTAATTTTAGTAAATACTTAGGTGGATGGGTAATTATGTCCATCACATCTCCCAAGTAAAAAGGGTAGATGCATGAGGTCCCTCATGACATTGAAAAAATGTGTGTGTAACAAGCAATTACAAGTGTGATGGTGTAGAAGGATACAAATAAGCATACCTAAAAGCACATAAGGCACACAAAATTAGGCCAAGGGGCCATAATATAAGGGACATGGGCACATGTCACTAAAACTGAGAATGAAGACATATAAGGACATGTTCAAATGTCCACATATGCAAGCAACAAACAGTTTGCCTTAGAGCCACATTAAAGGACATGTTTAGATGTCTACATATATAAGTGAGAAATTACACATAAGGGACATGGGCACATATCCAAGGCATTCAAATAGAGAAGTGATGTAGATACAATTAATAATGGCATATTTAAATTCCCTTGAAGATGGAAGAAGCATAGGAAACACAATCAAGTCTAATCTAGGAAAACTAGAAATGAAAGCATGTATAATTATGTAGTACATATCTATGTAAATGCTAGGATGTACATATATTGAGTATAACTAGTGATAGATGGAAAAATCTGAGTAATGATTATCAATGACCAATATCAAGATATATCAATGTGTAAACTAGAATGTATAGACTATAAAGATAAAACTTGGTAATATCAACTATGTAGGAGATCCCCTCAAGTGGGCAGATGTATCAAATGTATAGAGCTAAATTAGTGTATATTCCCCTAGTGAGTAGATGATATCAAGTTTGGATTAGTGTAGTGTATCTAAGCCTTGCATGTAATCTTCAATAACTCAACAAGAACAAGTGAATCATATGTGTATGATAAAATTGACTATACTAGGAAAGCTAGCAATATGCAATATCTAGAAAGTAATAGAAAAGTAAACATAAAAAATGCATATAATTTATAAATTTTGTGTTTTTTAAATATTTTAATGTTTTTGTGTTTTAACATGTTATATTTTTTTGTGTTTTCTGAGTATAATCTATGTATAAGCAAATGAAAATAAACTATTTACAAGGAGTGAAAGAGATAAAGAATTATGTACAAGAGTAGGAATCATACTAACGAATAATTCTCATTAGAGGCTCACTATCATTGTGGCCTATGTCAAAAATAGGAATGATAATCTCTTATTCAGTTTGATTTCTATGTTGTAGTTGAATGTTGTTGCAGTAGGAATATGAGTATTATTCATCATCAAAATCATAATAACCTGAAGTGTTAGAGGGAGTTGCATCATGTTTTGGAATTGACATTTCTAAATTGTGTTTTAGAATATTTATTGTGATTTTTCCCTTTGAAACTATGTTTATTATAGACATATTGTCTTGTGGAGGCTCTTTTGCTAGAAATCCTTATTTAAGAATGCTTGTTAGCTAAGCATGATTTTAAATCTACTACTTAAGATCTTACTCATTTTATAACATAAACTATGTATGTAGATTTTTTGCCTTGATAAAATGTATATGTGACTAATTTACCCTAGGATGTTCAATAAACCCCAAACCTTGTTGACCGATATTATCAACAACTAGAATAGGAGAAGTGATGCCTTGGGCCTGTTCGCCCAAACCTTGACCATGACAATCATACTATTGTAGATACTTTGCACCAAACCCATACCATATTAAATGTATAGCCTCATTTTGGATAGGTAGATTTACTTTATTTATCTTTGCTTTTGTACTATTTATTTTTTTATTGTGTTTTTCAAACCTTTTATTGGTCTAAGTCATGCTTTGGTAATCATTTTTGTATTGTTTTTAAATTTGACCCTTTTTGAATTGGTATATGTGTCATTGTATGTTATGTGGATTAAGTGTCACTTTGTAAGTCATATGTATCCATTATCTATTGTATTTTCATTTTTAATGCTAAACATGAATCAATGCGGTGCCCATACATTCTATGATATGCATTAAAATATCTAGATCTCCTCATTGGGTACAAAGGGGGTAGGTTAATCAACTTCATTTTAATCATGTCGCATAGTATCTCACTAAAGCTCTTATTTGACATTTGAATATTTTTGAATCATTAATTGTATATTTACTTTATTGTGATTTCATATTTTGATATATAATATTATTTTCCACAAATTGACTAGGTGAAGATGCATATACATGATTTACACTATTGTGCCCTCGAGGCCTTTTGTCTTGTAAACTTATTTTCTAATGTTTTAATATTTTCATTAAACAATTGGTTTTAATTTTGTAATTCTAAAATTATCTTGATCATAATAATAATTTGATCACTTAGAGTCTCACATGTGCAAAGTCTAGTTGTTTCTGATTAAACATGTAGGCATACACCCTATAAGGAAGAGGTGTGATTAGGTAGAGTAAGGGAAATAATGACATTGGTATAGGATGCTTCATCTCATGTAGGAGTTATAGAATGGACCTAGTTATAGGGAAATTAGATATCACCCTCATGGAGATGAGGATGAGAAAGAGATTGTTTCATGTGCATAAGATATGACATTGAAACTTGAAACATAGTTGTTAGCTTATGTGATAAGTTTTCTATGTGTGTATGGGTTTTCTTGTTAATGAAATTACACATAAGATAAATATAACATGCTTTGAGATACTACATATATTTCAATTGATATAAATAATCATTTATACATGTGTTTATGTTTTTTTCTAAGTTCAATTTGAATTAAAGGGCACAAACATGTGAATGAAATTATTAGACTTTAAAAAAAAAGTGATTGATTTATTTTATCATTATGATCATGATTATATGAATTAAAAGATGTATGAATCTAAAATTTGAGTTTTGGAAATGAAATTTGAGTATAAATATAAAATGATACAAACCTTAAGTGTGTCTAGGGTTTTATTGAACTAAGGTTATTTTATAAAATAGTAAATTAGATTTAAATAAATGAAACCCTAATATGAAATTGACTTAATTATCTAGGTTGTCTAAAAAAACAAAAAATCATAAGTATGTATCCCTAATTTATTACACAAAAATTTGGAATTAATGCAATATAGGGTTTGAATCAATATTATAAGTAAGTCAGGTTCACCGAATGATTTAAAATTTTAGGATTTTACAAGAGTAAATCTTATGTTTAGATTAAAGGGATGAGATGTCTAAATCTATTAAATAAATTACAATAATTAAACACTTATTGATTATGAATTTTAACCTTATTTAATTATTTAAAAATAGTAATGAATAGGCATAAATATATAATTATCTAAAAAGTGGCTATCGCATATGATTTGGGTTCTGAAAACTAGGTTTTGGACAGTTCTGAGTGTTGTCAATAGGATTATGAAATCTATCTCACTGGATAGTAGAACCCCATATGGACAATAACACGCCATATGGAAAATAGTGCCATGTTGTTGTACTATCCTTAAAGTGGTGGTAGTGTCCCATTTGTAGGATTATTCTTATTTTTTGGGAGCACCTGTGCTTGCATTTTTAGGTCCTATTCTTGCATGCATGAAACTTGAAACTCTATGATGTGCCTAAAAAACTTGATTTATTATGTAATTGAGTAGATTAGTATTACCTATGCATTTAATTGAGTAGATTTATTCTATGCATGTTTAATTTTGTGTTTATTACCCCCATTTTGTGCCACATGATCTAGTGAACACTAGATTAGATTTACCTTACTTTTGTCATTTACTTTGATAATAAAATATAGGGCATAGCTAGGGTTATTGTTGTGTGGTATTACTTTACTAGAGGCTTTGGAACCCTCTCTAGTGATATTGTGTGGTAAGATACCCCTTAGTTAGGTCTAGCATATCCATATTGGTGATGACCTTGATTTCCTAAATGTACCAACAAGTGAAAGGGCTAGTTTGATTTATCTTCTCTGAGCTAGAATTGATTTGTAGATCAGCATCACTTTCTATTATTATACAGATCTAACTTCTTGAGATATCCTAATTTAATACAATACATATCACTTTCCTCAATAGTCTAAATAAGAGAGTCTTCCTTTTGAAATAGGGGGATATGATATTGTTGAAGAGATGAGTTTAAATAGTTGAGGTGTTCCTAAGTCTGTGTGTTGGCCACTTCCATATTAAGTACCTTTCAAGACAAGATCATTTATGTGAAAACCCAGTAGTCCTTAACTTTATGGCCCACCTAGTTCCTAAAATAATTTATTAGCTTTAAATAGGGGTTAAATTAAGATAGCAGGGCTAGAAATAATCAAAGGTCCTCCCGAAAATCCATTAACTCTCCATTCCCAATGTTCCATATGTAACCTTTATTGAGGATAGCTTTTCTAGACTATAGATCTTTTCTAAAAGATGAGCCATTCATAGGACCTTCTCTAAAAAATTATCATGTTACCCTACCTCTAGGTACTTAGATTTGACAATACTAGTCCATTGGTTATTCTCAATCAAAAGTTTCAAACCTTATTTCATAAGGAGGTTGAGCTTCATACATTTCAAGCTTCTTATACCTAATCCCCCATTGGCTTTTGGGAGGTAAACTTTCTCCCAAGAAATAAGAGGGAAGCAAACTTTTATTACGACCCTATCCAAAGGAATTTATTATGAACTTTTTCAATATGATCGGTAATTTTATAAGGTATTAGAAATAAAGGCATGAGGTACATAAGGATTATTTGAATATAACTCTTTAAGAGCTTACTTTTCTCGTATTGCATTAGAAGCTTCACCTTCCAACCTGCTACCTTTTATTGAATCCTATCTAGAAGACGATTCCACAATTTAGATTTATTTTTTACATGGAAGAGAGGAATTCTTAGGTATATTGAAGGGAATCTAATGATTCAACACTAAAGGAATGAGGCCATATTTATTTATAAATATTTGGAAACATTAATGAATAAAATAGAACTCTTACTGAAATTGACTATTTTTCTAGACACCAATTCATAATCACGAAGGGTATTCCTAAAGGTTTATGCTTCAATAACTGAGGCTTTTCCCATAATGAATGTGTCATTATAAAAATATTGATGAGTAATCAAGGGAGTTTTGGGAGATAATGTTAATCCCGTTAATATACTAGAATAATAATCATCCTAGATATTTCCCTTCATAATAATGATAAAGAGATATGGGGATAAAGGGTCCCCTTTCCGTAACCTTGGATTGTTGAGAAGTAACCTTTAGAGTGCCATTAATGATATTTGATTATATTTGTGAACAAATTCAATTATGAATCATTATTATAAAGATATATCCAAAACCAAATCATTCTAAGACTTTCTCAAGGAATAACCAATGCATGTAATCATAGGCTTTGTTCATATCAAGCTTAATGAACATTCCTTATTTATAAGAGTTAGAAAATAAGTGAATAGATTCATGGATAATTATTATTCCATATTTTATTTGGTGGCTTGATGCAAATTCACCTTGATTTGGAGATAAAATCTTACCTAGGATATGTTGAAGTCTAAGAACCAGTAGTTTGGAGCATATCTTGTAGAAGGTGGAACAAATATTTATGGGCCTAAAATATTTGGGATTAGAAGTAGCATCCACCTTAAGAAAAATATATATGTAAGTATTATTGAATTATTTGAGATTGGAGTCATCTTATAAAAACTCCTCAATCTCAACATTAACTTCAATGTACATAATTTCCTAGAAGAGCTGAAAGAAAATGGGGGAAATCCATCTAGACTTGGGGCTTATCACCTTCCATAGATAAAACCACTACTCTAATATCTTTTAATGAAGGGATTTTTAGGATATTATTTTTTTCTAGGTGTAAATTAGATTAGGAATCATTACCAAGGAAATGGCCTCTTTCTCAGCGTCATCTAAGGGCAAGACTGACAATAAATTTTTGAAATCATGTTACAATTTCTATGTCTAGAGGCAGATTGAGATTTTATTTTTAACTTGTCTTTTTCATTGATATTTTCCATAGGTGAGGAATTATTATATATTTTAAAATCATTCATAAGTGCATCCAATTAAAAAATTAAATGGTAACTTTATAGGTACATATTATCCATGTGATTTGTTACGATACTCATTATTAGATTCACTTTCAGCTATGAGTTGACACAATCTATGTTCTCAAATAAGTTTGGTTGGATTTATGTCAAGGTTTTATTCTTAAAATTTATGTATCCAATTCCCTCTCTTTGAACCAAGCTCTTTATGCATGAAGATGTACTTGATAGTTGTATTAGGTACCATATAAATAAAGTGAGATTTTAAGATATAATACCTAAATTATTTTACTACTTTGACACCAATATAAACATTTTTTTTAATGGATAAATACTTTATCTCATGATTTTTTATACCATGACTCATGAAATCAATGGGAGATTCAAATCCTTCATGAATATATAACAATATTATCTTGATATTTAGATCATAAAATGACATATCCACTATTCTTTGAAATGTTTTACCATATTTATAAGACAAAATGACATCCTTATATAATAAAATGTACCTCGTGGTGTATCGAATAGAGTATTATGTTGATTTTATTTCATAAACAAAATCTAATTATACCTCAAGAAACCATTAAGCATAAATAACATCTTTGATACCATGAACACATGTAACACTAGATCTATGATGGGAAATGGATAATTTTTATTCAAATATACTTGATTTGCATTAAAAAAATCCTTGTCTTGATATTTTTTTTACATATAAGTACATTGTTTCCTTCCCATGTGGAATGATGAATATAAAAGGATATTCTTACATGTAGCATTTTATGAATTTATTCAAAAATAGTCCCTTTTATTTTTGGATTGTAATGGCTATGTTCCTATTTGAAAGGAATCATACCTCACTTTAGAATTATTTAGGTGGAAATAAATTTACATAAGCATATGATTATGCAAGGATATCTATGTACTTTTTGCATAGTGAGACAAACCTTCTACATTCTTCAAGAAAACAACACATCCCAATGTTGACAATTTTGGTTTTTATTTGGAACCAAAATTTTAATTTTTGGTAATATACTAGTCTAAATTAATCCTTTTCATATTTTTATTGATAAACCTATCATTTTTATTGAAATAGTATTCGAGTCAAAAAAGGCCTTTGGGAATCTTATTCTCTTTTAGTCTAATTAAACCATCTTCATTACATTCAATGTTAGTTCTTTCTTCATTGGTTTGAGAATATGACTCTATATAGGCTAATTCACTACCTTAAAAATAAAGGTTTTGGATGTTACCCATATTTTAAAGGAATTCAATTATATGTTGATCATCATTGAAAATTTTATAATTTTTATAATTATTAGGAACATTATATTGTAACACTATCTCATCAGTATACTTGTCTTCACCAAACATAAGATGAGGAATCTTTAGTGAATTAGAGAATGCAAAAGCATATACTTTATAATTATTATCTATCAAAACTTTAATGATGGAAAAAGATTTAAATTTTTCTATTTAATTATTTGAGCCTTTTTGGGATTAAGGGTTTTTAGAAATAGAATATTCAAGAGCAAAGTAAAATATTCCTAAAAATATGCTCAATTAAATAATTTATTTTATGATATTAAATTTTAATGATAAATTATGAAAAATACTAAATATATAAATTATAATGCCAAATAGTATTTTGATTTCATAATAATGGATAAGAAATAATACTCAACTTACGTAATGATGCATCGATAGATTTGAGATGTACATGTGTAAAAACAAGTTGTCTAATGTTCAAAAACCACTCATCAAATTCTATAAATATTCTTTCTAGCTACTTACACACTTGTGTCTACGCTTTCACACTTCCATTGATTCTACTATCCAAATATCAACACAACTATCCTATATGAAATGTTGGTTGTATTAAAATGTGACCACCTATGTCTTTCTCAAATTTTTCACCTTTCATCTGATGTATTTGGATATCGTACATAGGCTCTATATAACTATTTATAGCTCAAACCATATATCTTAACCTTAGATTAAGTTACCTTTCAAAAATAATGGGTTAGTGGGCCCATGGTGTTGATTTGACCCCAAATACCCCTCTTTCAATAAGTGTTGCCTACATATCCAAACTCCAAGGAGAGCCTTAGACTTATTTAATTATCCCCTATGTGTCAAACTATGTATGCATAAGGGTGAAATATGGTATATGAATATGCATGTGATGATATAGATTGTAACTTAAAAATTATGGCTCATGGCTTACTCTTTGAGTTATTCAAACTTGTATATGACTACTCCTATGATTGATATGAAAATAGGGATGAATAGGGTAAATTTTTGTAATTGTGTGCTTTGACATTTAGTAGTATGTCTAAGATTGATAGGTGATTACTTAATATTTTATAGATGATATTTTTAAATTATCCTCACATAATATTTAATGAAATTCTTAGGCTAACCTATACACATCAAAATATTTTAAAATCTAAGTGCTTTTAGGGTAAGGAAACTTATGTTGGATAGAGATGGTAGTGTAGATGCTACTATACTATTTTGAAAGTAATTATCAAGGATGGAGGAAATTTTTTGAGGTTTTGTAAGTGATAGTGAAGGATATATATCAAATTTTAAGTATTCTATGGTTACAGGTGATTTAGATGATCAAATTAACCAATGTTTTACTAAAAAATAAGTAATTACATCAAATGAGGTGGTGAGTATGAGCCTTTTAACTATAAGGAAAATCAAACTAAAGGATAGAGCTATGAGTTATATTTTGTCAAGTCTAAAAGACTAATTTAATATATAAATCCATATTTAATAATTTAAACCTCCCTCTGAATCTATTAATATATAAATATGAAATTAATAGGTTAAAAAAAAGAAACTATATTATGGTGTGTATAACACACCTTGTGTTTTCTTGAGCTGATTTGAATTTTTTACATGTGAATGACTTGAAACTAAGAGCATGTTAAGATTTTAATTATTTCATATAAAATTTAATTTAATAACTTAAAAATACTTTAAAAAAGATAAATTAAAGAGTAAACATGTGTGAGTGAAAGCATTTTCAACTTGGTAATTTCACTTGGTAGAGATGCTTCTGAGCTAAAGCATTGGAGAGAGGTTCATAATTGAATCCTGGATACATGAAGATTAGAATTTGAGTATGATCATTCCCCCAATTTTTTATAATTATTAACTATTCCAAGTCTATTGAAATCACATAATCTCAATCATACAACCCAAATATAACCAATCTAGCTAATCTAGCCATTTTAACCAATCTCATCTGAGTCAAAGGGAGTAACCATATCAATCCAAATTAATAGAATCATAGTTAAAAATCCATTTAGTGCATAAAATATTTATCACTCTAATAAAAAATATCTAACTAGTGTAGCAAATAAAATCTCAAATGGTTGATCTTAGTAAGGTTAGTGCATAAATATGTGTATAATTTGAAAGTGTATTTTTAATTTTGTGCATGTGTAGCTAAAATATGTCTCAAGATGAATTCTATATCAAAATTCAACCTCTGATTTATAGCATGTGTATAATATGTATCACAAATCTGAAAATATATTCTCTGAATCTATGAATGCATAAAATTCTATATAAAATGTATATGTGAATAATGTAACTATGTAAACTAAATCAAATTCTACATAGTCTATTAATAATGTATGTGTATTCATGTATTATATGACATTCCCCCACTGATATAACCCCCCCCCCCATTTTGAGGTGAGGGTATTGAAAAATTGATAATCACCTTATCTCAAGAGGATAATACAATTATGTTGTATCTGTGTGAATCATGTAATAAAAGAAGCATATAATAGTGTCATCTTGAAGTGTGTGTGTGTGTGTGTGTGTGTGTGTATATATATATATATATATATATATATATATATATATATATATATATATATATATATATATATATATATATATATATATCACATAGTATGCATAAATAAAAATCCATAATACTCATGACATGAATTATGGAAATGTATATAATTAACAAACTCAATAAATAATCAAGCACACATAGAAGATTACTCAAATGTTACAAAAAAAAGGGGTCAAGGGAGACCACAAACAAGGGGCATGTTCACTATTGCAAACTTGAGTGGAGTATATGTGAAATTTCCACACACCAAATAAAAAAGAAACACTCAGATAAATATGGCCAAAAATTAAAGGAACATGTTAAAATGTTCCACAAGTAGGAAAAATAAGTACACTAAAGTAAAATAATGCAAATAGATGGAGTAATAAGACATATACAATCAAGATTCCCCAACGTAGTTTATCATGCTAGAAGAGGAAAGGTCTAACATATGCATGTTTGAGATATCGTGGGTTTAATGTATGAATGTATCACATTCAATTACCCATGAAACATGTGTGTGTATAGAAATGATATTCCATCTACTAACATAAGTTTAAAAAAACATGCAAAAGATATAAAACATGTGAATTGCTAAATATTTTTGGTATTTTAATTATTTGAATTTTTTGTATTTCTTAAATATTTTATTTGTTTGGAATTTTTGAATTTTTTGGAATGTTTAGAAAGAGATTTATTTTTGATGATCTAATGTAACTAATTCTCATAGAGTGATTTGTACTATGAATGTGATATAATAAAATAGTCATGATGTTAATGATAATTAATATTTGACAAATCTAAATGTAGAATTTATGATGCTCTATGTATGTCTCATATAACTCTATGGTTGTGAAGTAGTAATAGAAGGTGTAGGAGTTCATGTAACCCACTATTTTATGCTTTATAATTTCTTAATGTAATAGTGGGCATTATTACCCATTTTGAATCATGGTGTTCTAATGTAGGTAAATGGTTAGGGCATGAAGGTGTGAAGGAGGATCTCAAAGTGTCCAGTATATATATCTAATGTAGATACCTCTCAAGTATGGGGTGACTAGGAAATTGGATTTCATGTTAATTATCATTTCATGCATGATTAATCTTATTAGTTTGCCAGAGACTTCAATTACCTTGTTGGCATGAATATACTTAAGACAACCATGCACTATGGAAGGTACTACATAGAGCTTATTTATCCAAGGATACCCTAATAACATATCAAATAATATCGTATGTTGTATAGCTAAAAAGGTAGTGGTCACATGTGTTGGACCAACCTAAAGAGGTAAATTCTTCTCACCTAAACTTGTTTTAGCTTCCCATTGAGTGATTATATAATTTTAGTTTAAGTAAATAAATCATCATGTGTGTTTCCCAAATATTGAGTAATATCATGGTATATATATCCTCACTAGAACCATTGTAAATCATAACACGATGTATAGGTTGAAGATTAATATATTCCCTAATAAATAAGGAATGAAGATATGAGTCATCATCCACAATCTCATTGTTATCAAATGAAATAGGTTATGGAACAATTGGAATTATCACATTTATAATGAACTAATAATCTAGTTTAATTAGTTCCCATAACTTGATGGAGTAATATGTGCATGATATGCCATTTGAACTTATGGAGTTTCCTTAGAATGATATTAAATGGATTATTGAATATATTTTATTTGTGATAATCATTTAGTTATGATCATATGTGGGAGGATATTCAAAGGTAAGTTCATCACTATAAATAATGTCTTATATCTTATGATTTAGTTTATAACTTATATTTATATAATGCCCTACACATTATTGATAATCAAAATAGGTTTGGGAATCATATCCTTTTGGTAAAGATTGACTCATATCAACCACCATAGGAGGAGGGAGAGATAGGATATGACACTCTACTATATTTGGATGTAACAAATTTAGATACTCAAGTAATCATGTAAATTGTCTTTTAGGTACACTAGATAAGATGATCTTATTAGGTTGATGTGACATTGTATTGTCTATGGTGGTTGTGTCTTTTTTAGCCTCAATCGGTTTTACCTTATAACTTGGTTTTATATGAAACTTTTTTAGTATATGTAGTTTCTATGTTATATATATATATATATATATATATATATATATATATATATATATATATACTTAATACTTTTTAATGTAATAAGTTTTATTTATCTATCTCAAACAATATGGCATAAGTCATCAAAATATTTTAATTGCTTGAAAAAATACAATCATGTAAGGGAACAAGAAAACTTTTCTCAAATATGTCTTAAAGTTCTTTATCTTCAATTGTATTTGTAATTTTTTCTAACATTGTCTTACATCTCAAGACTTATTCATTAATTAGTTAATTAGTTCCTTGATTTATCTTTGCAATTTATGCATATGACATCCTTTGAATAATATTGATTGAAAAATGTGCTAAAAATTGATCATCTAGGGGTTTGAATTCTCTTACGAATTGCCTTTGTAAATTATATAAGCATCTCAAAGATTATTCCTTTAGGATTCTTACAAATAATTTAGTCAAAATTTTATCATTATAAGAATAATAAATGGAATCTACATAAAAGGATCGAATATTTTGCTCAGGATCACCCTTGAGATCATAAAGTGTGAACTTGGGTGCAACAAAACTAGTTGGTAAATGGTAAAGATATATATCTCAGGTGTAAAAAATTTATGCAATACATTTGTGCAACAATAACATGGGGTGATTTCATATAATTTTTTTCAATGTTGGTTACATTAACTTCCAAAAGTTTTATTTTCTTTACAAGATATTACACACTTTAACCATTAAGGTTTTAAGGTTGATAATTCTAAAATGCCACCACCACCATATAGAGTTGAGTTTAATTGACTCCCCATATAGAGAGGGAGGAGGGTCTAATTTTGACTATAGAGAGTCTCCCAAATTCCATATATATATATATATATATATGGATCTATGTCAACCTCCACCCCATATAGATATAGGGGCCCTCACCATATGGGTATATAGGGAAAGCCATATGATCTGAAATATCACCTATAAATACCCCACTAGTATGAAATGTCCTTAATGTTATTTGATTTCCTAGATATCCAATTGATTGGCATGCAATAATGTCTTATTATTCTCCTAATTTGATAAATTTTTGAAACCCAACCCCACTTAGTACAACCCCACATAGATAAATAAATGGATAGGATTGGATTTATTGAATGACCATCCAAAGTGAAGGGAGTGATCCTAACCTCTTTATCTAGATCAAGTCTTTCCACTACCTTCAACCTTTTCAGTATAAAAAATGACAATTTTTA
Source organism: Torreya grandis (assembly GCA_037957365.1). Lineage (NCBI taxonomy): Eukaryota > Viridiplantae > Streptophyta > Pinopsida > Cupressales > Taxaceae > Torreya > Torreya grandis. The sequence goes on along the minus strand of JARHVA010001034.1, from coordinate 3,591,717 downwards.
TTGCCAAAATGATTCAAACTATTCCAAGAACATAACATGTATTTTTATTGCATTTGGATATTTTATTAACTAATGGATTGATTAGTTAGTCTTCCATTCTTTTTTCTCAAAAAAGATAGACAATAATACAACTTTATTTTCTTCAAGCACAAATTTCAAAAGTGATCCCAAATTAATTCAAAAACAATCTTGATGTAGGTTTTCCATGTTCATACATAAATTCACCAAATGAGTCTTTCTCATCCTAAAATTGGAATAATATAACACTTCATCCACCTAAAATTTCATAGAGAAAAAAGAGTTTTTTTTAGGTCCCCATATTGTACTAATTATGCTTGATATTGAATGCACTTGAGATTGATCATATCAACTATATTTATATTTTTGATTAGATATAAATTCATTTTTTTCATTTTGTTATTCTCTCAATTCATAGATTAAAAATATTTAACATAAGATATTTATCGATTAGACAAACTAAAAACTCACCTAAAAACCATTGGCACACATGAAAATGAGGTGCTCTACCAAGTTGAGTTATAACCCTTCATAGTATTGAATATATAATAACAAAATAAATCACTTTCTATCAAGTTGGACATGACACTATTTATTTAGGGGAATATTTTTTATATGGTGATTTTTTCTAGAGCATATATCATATTGATATTATTTTAACATATGTCATCGAAATGACCCTAGGCAACACAAACAAAGCATGCCACCCAAACCAAAGCATGAAATTCTAAATTATAATCAAATTGATTACTATTTAAATAATTCATAACTACATGGATAAGTTCATGTTAACCCATCAATTTTGAATCTAATTTGTGGGATCTAGGGAGTTTTTATTGGGATAACTCAAGACTCAATAGTTTAAAATTATCATTGCTAGTTCTATGAAAACCTATTTATTTGTACCTCTACAAATATTAGAGTTTGGAAAGTTATATCCAATAATTATTTTCTCTTATGACCTTGTTCATTTATGGTTATAAATTTTATTTTCTATAGCTTATGGGAACCACATCAACCCATCACAAACTTGTTTGTTAAAATTTACCATGATGATGATACTATAGGGGAATCCCTGCATAAAAATATCTCTATTCTAGATGATAATGAACTTATATTTTAAAATTAAAAATTAATATTCTCAAAACCATGACATTCTTTCCCACTCCAAAATGTGAAATGCAATACCTACTTACATTCCATTATTTTTGTTTTTAGTCTTGGTTAGGATCCTTCCATTCTCTCCTTTGGATCTCCCTCTTCTTTCAGGGTGTCATATATATATCTAATCCACCATATCCATATCCATCTAAATATATATGATTTTGTGTTCTATATATAAGGTATGACCTAATTATCGCCATCATTGGTTCTCCATACCAGCTCACCTCTCTGAAATTAGAAATATCTCTCTATAGGGAAGGGGAATTGATATGAGATAAGAATTTAGTTTTTGAAGGAATCATTTCTATCAAAACATGCCTATTATATTCATCTAAAATTGGTATTTAGATGCTAAGAGTGTTGGTAGAGATAACATATTCCTATCTTATCCCTAGACCTATCCTAGATCCTTTATCACATTTTTCCATCCATTATGTAGACCATAGACATCTCCAGTCAACTCAAACACAGTCCCAAAACTATATTCCCATTTATTAACCTATTATGCCCAACAAACTACTATATGGACACTATGTTATACATTTAACCACTAGTGTGTCTAGGGATATGTGTGGCTGACTTGTGGCTTACATACCTCTTTTATATAATTTTTACATTTCTCTATGTTCTTAGATAGGTCAGCCTATGTAATAACCTTGGCTAAGTATAATATATATAGGAGGCAGTGGTTACTCTTTATTATTATGTTAAGTACTTTTATATTAGTGCATTATTGTGGAGGTTTCCCCCTTGAAGTGGCTTTATTGTATTATCTAGTATTTTGCTCTACTATCAATTATTGTTGTGTGATCTCTCAAATTTGCTTATTTTGTGTGATATAAAATCATTTTGTGTGAACATCTAAGTAATTTCATTACAAGTGGTATCAGAGCTTTGATTTGGGTAAGTTTCCTATAGCATTTTTTTTTTTTTTGGATTTGGTGAGGTATGGCTTTTGGGAGTGGTGGGAGTGAAAAAACATAACTTGCAATCTAGGAAGAATTAATATTTTCCATCAGCACATTATTGCTCAAAATGATTTTTTGAAAAAAATATTTTAACAAAAAAGTCTGGAAAAAAAAATCCCTTTGCACAATTACAGTTGTTGGATTCATCTCGATAAGACAATCACAATGGTATATTCTATCGATACACTTTTTTGGTGCTAAAATTTTTAGCCTATTGCACAAAGGCAGTCGTTAGAATCATCTTGGCAAGGTGATTTCAAGGATACCATCTTTTGGTATACTTTTTTTGGGGTAAAGACCCTCCTAGGTTTTATGTATGGTAGGTCCTAATACTTAGGGAAGAAAAGGGGGCAAAGAACTCTTAAGACTCCTACCGATGACATGGAATCTATAAATTTATATTTGGTGATTTCTTAGCTTTAGGTAGATATAAAGAACTTGGTAATGCATGATGACTTTGTTGTAGCCCAAGCTAATGTTTCAAGGATGTACGAAGAGATTAATTGGGTTCATAATGAATTGCATCATATCACTACACAATTAGCTACCCTTACATCTTAGTTTCATCCCAAAAACCCTCCACTTCAGCATTCAAATCCTCTTTTAAACACCAATAACTCCCATGTTGGTATGAAACTGATGTTTCCAAAAGTGGACATGCATAAGTTTGATGGTAAGGATCCTCTCACTTGGATTACCCAAATTGAGAAAGTATTTAAGCTACATCAAACCCTAGTTCTTAGAAGGTGATAGTGGCATCTTTGTATCTGGAACCTAAGTAATTCATTTGGTAGCATTGGTTATGTGCTTAAAATAAAATAATGGTGCTCCTATTACATGGTCTATTTTCACTGAGGAGTCATTGGCTCATCATCATAATAATGTCTCTGAGAACTATTTTAGCCAATTAGCCAAAATATGGTAAATAGGAACTATGAAGGATTATATTCATCAATTTTAGAATCTCTCTTTATGGGTGGAAGATATCACTAAGGAAAATTTGACTGATCTATTTTTGGGTGGCCTCAAAGATAGAATCCAATTTGAGGTTTGAATGTTTAATCCAACATCTGTATCAAAATCTATCCCTAGGGAAAGTATGGTAGAAGAAAAAGAGATGGTCAAAAGGAAAATTTTCACTACTAGTCATGATCACACTTTTTTAGCACCATCATTTCCATAGCCCACCAAATTAACACAATGAAAAATTTAGGATAAGCGAGCCAAAGGGTTGTGTTATGGTTGCAACAACAAATGGAGAAAAGACCATCATCATGCTAAAAAGAAATTATTTTACATTGAAGGTGCCAATGATGATGAAGATGATGAAGAAGTACATGGTGAGGATGCAAAAGGTATTAAGGAAGAATCTAAAGACTCTTAGCCTACTATTTCTTATCATGCCCTTTCAGGTATTAGTACTCCCAAAAATCTTTAAGTGATGGGTTTCCTTAATAAATAGAAGGTCACTATCTTGATTGATTTTGGGAGCACACACAATTTCATCAATAGTAATTTGGTTACTTATTTAAACTATTTCATTTATCTAGCTCTAGAATTTTAGGTTATGATTTTAGATGGTGGTACTCTCAATTGTTCAAGAAAATGTCATAGTATTAAGCTAGCCATGGGAGACTACTTGTTGGATTCTCCTATGTTTTCTATTCCCATGAGTGGATCTGATATTGTTCTAGGAGTATAGTGGCTCACCACTTTGGGCACTATTGAGATTAATTTCCAAGAATTATTCATGTATTTTCATTCTAAAGAAAGAACATTTGAGCTAAGGGGATTAAGAGATAAATCTCCACAACTTGTTAGCTCCCATCAAATGACAAAGATTCTCTATAAGGGTGCTAAAGGATTTGTAGCTCACTTGTTTTCCATGGAAGTATAGCCAACTCGGCCATCTTCACCTCTTGATATGCAACAAGTGATTGATGCCCATTCTATTATTTTTGGCAACATGCCAAAAGGACTTCTACCTAGTTACATGCATGATCATGCTATCAAACTTATTCCTAGTAGTACACCACCCAACATCAGGCCATACTGCTATCCCTATGCCTATAAAATTGAAATTTAAAAGATGGTATAGGATATGTTGGACAAGAATCATTCACCATAGCCAAAGCAAATATTCTTCACTAGTTGTCATGGTGAGAAATAAAGATGACACCTGTAGGATGTGCCCTGACTAGAGATAACTCAACAAGTACATTATCAAAGATATGTTTCCTATTCTTGTCATTGATGATTTTATAAATGAATTGAATGGTGATTTTTATTTTACCAAGTTAGATCTACATTTTGGGTATCATCAAATCTAGATCCATGATGAAGATATACCCAAAATAAACTTTTAGGACTCATGAGGGCCATTATGAGTTTTTGGTTATGCCTTTTGATCTAATAAATGCACTATCTACTTTTAAAAGTTTGATGATTACTATTTTTAGGCCATTTTTGAGGAAATTTGTTCTGGTATTCTTTGATGATATCTTCATTTATAGTAAAAATTTGGAAGACCATTTGTAACATGTGAAACAGGTACTCTCAATTTTGGAACAACATCAATTATATTCCAAACCTTCCAAATGTACTTTTGGGGCTTATGAGGTTGAATATTTGGGTCATCTAGTTTTTTATGGAGTGAAAGTGGATCCTAAAAAAATCCAAGCATTGGTGGACTATCCAATTCCTAAGACACTCAAGCAACTACAAGTATTTTTAGGGCTAACTAGTTATTATCATAGGTTTATCAAAAATTATGGTAGTATTGTAGCCCCACTCACCTCTTTATTGAATAAAGACTCCTTTTAGTGGACAAGTGCAGCTACTTGGGCAATTGAACAATTGAAATTAGCTATATGCACTACTCTAGTATTGGCCACTCCTAATTTTTCCAAGACTTTTGTGGTTGAATGTGATGCATCTAGGTATGGTATGGGTGTTGTACTCATGCAATAAGGTAGACCGCTTACATTTTAAAGTCATCAACTAAAGGGTAAAAATCAACACAAGCCCATCCATGAGAAGGAAATGATGGCCATTTTTCATGTAGTTAAACAATAGAGACCTTATTTAATGGGTCATCACTTTCAGGTAAAGACTGATCATGATGGTCTCAAATATTTTTTAGAAAAACAATTGTCATCTGAATAACAATATAAATGGGTAACTAAGATGTTAGGATATGATTTTGAAATAGTCTACAAAAAATGCAAGGATGATGTGGAGGTAGATGCACTATCTAAAAAGGATGAATCAATTGAGGTATTGCTATAAGCTATAACCATTTTCTAGACAGACTGGCTAGATGAAACATGATAGTGCTACCCATGATTTGATTCAAAATCTTCAGCAAGGTTTAGGTGGATTTGAAAAATTCACATGGAATGGTAAAGCATTATGGTATAAATAAAGATTGTACATATTTAATAAATTTCTTTTTAAACAAAAAATACTTTAGGAACTTCATGTAACTCCAATTGGGGGTCATTCAAGATTTTTGAAAACCTATCATAGAATCAAGCAGGATTTTTTTTGGGAAGGACTCAAGGGGGATGTCCAAAAATATGTGGTTGAATGAATGATATATCAAAAAAACAAAGGTGAAACCATCAAAACCCCAAGTCTTTTATGGCATTTATCCATCCCTAGCTAGTGTTACTAAGAGGTATCTATGGATTTCATTATAGGGTTATCAAGACTGATGGTTAAAATGTTATCATGGTTGTTGTGGATCATCTTAGTAAGTATGAAAATTTTGTTTTTTATCATATCCATTTGTTACTATTATAGTATCTACTTCTTTTCTTAATATAGTTTAAAAACTGCATAAGACCCCTAAAATCATTATCAGTGATAGAGATCCCATTTTCACTAGTAATTTTTGGACTGAGTTATTTACATGTTTGGGCACCCAATTGGCTCATAGCTCATCCTATCATCCTCAATCTGATGGACAAATTAAGGTAATCAAAAAATTCCTAGAAGGATATCTCCATTGTTTTGTTTGATAAATAGGATAAATGGGTTCATTGGTTGCCACTTATTGAATGGTGGTCTAATACTTCTATTCATAGTTCTTCCAAAATCTCTCCCTTTGTGAAATTATATAAATAAAACCCTCCATCCATCACTTCAACCTTAAAGTGCCATCCTAAGGTTTGTGAAATTGAAGAACATATTCACCATCAATAGGAGGACCTTGCAATTTTGCATGAAAATTTAGATATGGCCTAGAATCACATGAAGTAACAGGTAGATCAACATAGAAGTGAGAGGCATTTTGACATTAGTGATTGGGTCTTTTTTTCCTTGTAGCCATATAAGTAGATTTCATTGAAGCAACAAAAATAGGGTAACAAGTCATGCCCTAATTGATATGAGCCTTATCAGATCTTATAGGAAATTGGTAGTGTGGCCTACAAGTTATAGTTTCTTTCATCCACTCGCATACATCTAGTATTTCATGTATCATGCCTAAATAAAGTCATTATACATAGAGTTTCCATTCAAATATAATTACCAAAATTAGATGAGGAAGGAAAATTTGTTCTTGATCTTGAGGTGATCCTTCACATGTGCACTAAGCAATTACATTCCAGAGCAATTAAAAAGTACCTAATCAAATAGAATAATCTACCATGTGAAGATGCCACTTGGGAAGATGAAGAATTTGTGAAACAACATCCATAGTTTCCACAACATTGAGAATAATGTAATTTTGAAGGGGAGGGGCTTGATATGCCCTTAATCATTAGGGTGTCTAGGGATATGTGTGGCTAACTTATGGCTTACATACCTCTTTTATTATATACTTGTTACATTTTTCTATGTTCTTAAATAGGTCAGCCTATGGAATAACCTTGGTTAAGTAGACTATATATAGGAGGTAGTGGTTAGTCTTTATTATTATGTTAAGTATTTTATTATTAGTGCATTATTGTGGAGGTTGCCCCCTCAAAGTGACTTTATTATATTATCTAGTATTCTACTCTACTATAAATTATTTTTGTGTGATATCTCATATTTGCTTATTATGTATGATATAAAATCATTATGTGTGAACATCTAAGTAATTTCATTAACACTAACACCATAATAAGGACACTAGAGCCACATAGCACTAGTGTCCCTAACTTGGTGTTAGTGTCCCTTGTCCTAACTCTCTTAAATGGATATATTTTAAAATGTATGCCCCTCCTAAGGTCATCCTAAGCATATTTTATTATCCACACAAGCTACATATCACTATAAATACAAGAATATTAGACTTTTATCTAGTAGATGGAAAATAGATGCAAAAATCCTATTCAAAAGAGAAACAAGTTGAGTAGAATCAAGGTTATTAATCCCTATTCTGCCCTAATTATGCATACTACCATCTATAGCTACCCTAAGCCTAGATTTAAAATAATTTCAATCTCAATCACACTCAATGTATTCAAGGTCACTATCATTCTAGCATTCACTTGCACTTGCACCAAGCACTAGATGGGAAAACTACATCGGGCTTCATACCTCATCAGGGTATTGGTATGCAAACTCTCTTTATAGTGGGGTGTTGAAGATGTCTAACCTATGATACTAATGAACACATTTTTAGATCATGACATACTTGTAAGGAGGACTAAGGTTTGCATACTAAATTAGATATTTTGGGAACATTATAAAGTTCCATATTTCATATGCACATGAATAGAACCTAGAAACATAGGCATAGGTGCTCCCAAAAAATAAGAACAATCTTGCAAAGAGGACACTAGCACCATTTTTAGGACACTATAGCCACATGGTGCTATTATCTAGGTGGGGCACTATTTTCTAGTGAATAATATGACCTAGGGACCCTATTGACAACACTCAAACCAATTCATAAGCTAATTTTCAACACCCATATCTTCTACAACAATTATTTTCTAGATAAGTCTCTATTCACAAATATTTATTACTATTTTTATAAAGTCAAATCAAGTCAAAATCTATAAAAAATTAGTAGTTATTTGTTGCATATTTTTTCACAAATTTTGACAACTCAATCCTTTAATCTAACTTAGGATTTACATAGGTAAAACCAAAAAGGTTAAATCATTTGGTGAACCTGACTTAGAGTGTTGCTTTAAAACCCTAGTATGCATTTTCCAATTTTTTTACAATAAATTAGGGTTACATCTATTTTTATATTTTTTTAGAGTAACCTAGCTCATTAAATCAATCTCATATTAGGGTTTAATTTATTTAAATATAATTTAAATTTTTATAAAGAAACACTAGTTCAAAAAACCCTAATCCTAAATGCTCTTAGGGTTTGTATCTTTTTTTACCTATTTTCATTTGTCACTTTCAATTTTTCAGAGTTCCTATATTATATTTGAGCAGCTCTATTCTAATTTGTTTATTATATGACATCTAAAAAAGATATATCTCTTCCATTAAGAATAAGTGCTAGACTAGGTGGTAATCCTATAAATCATATTAATATTCCTACTATCTGAGCCTATAACATGGATAAGGGACCTTCATAACTATATATATGCATCCTTCACACCTTGATTATGTGGATTTCAATGATAATGTATCTGAAGATAAATAATATAACCAAGAGCAAGATGGTATACACATTGAGGATTGGGACACTCTCCCTCCACTTAACAATGATGACATAGTTATGAATAAAGATGAGGTATTACAAAGCTTCAAAGATAGAATTTATGAAAAAACCCTTAATCATGCAAAAATACTACAATTCATATTAGAAATATAGAATAAAATAAATAATGGTCAATATTTAACTCCCCCAATTAATAATGTTGTTACACCTCCAATGGGGACAAATTAACCAAATCAATAAGCACAACATAGGATTATAATTCAACAGACACCAGTGACAACTACACCTCTTGTGGCTAGTTTTTCCACTCTAGATATACACTACCTTATTCATGAGGTTCATATTATGCAGTATAAGTGTTACATCTTGATAAGGGAGCCATTAGGCCATCACATTCCTTGGATTCTAAAATTATCTTATATACACCTTTGGCACATCACATAGTGGCAACTCCCTTACCATCTAATTTCATGGCACCCAAGATTACATTATATGATGGCAAGGGTGACCCAGAGCATTATCTTAGAGCTTTTCATGCAAAATGTTTGGACTATGTGTCCAACTATTGGCTTCTCATGAAATTATTTCCATACACTCTAAAGTAGCATTCCCTATAATGGTTATATAATTTTAAAAATCAATCTATCACAACATTTAATCCTTTAGTAGACATGTTTCTAGAACATTTCTCCATCAAAATTAGTGATAAGATATCATATTCATAAGTGGGATAGTTAAAACAAAATCTAAATGAGCATATTGTGGATTATTTCTTACAATACAAGATAATATTAGCCAAACCGACTATCCCCATGGCAAATAGAGAGCTTCATGAAATATTTAAACAAAGTCTCTTACCATCATTACATGAAGCTATCTTTTCTAAGAAGCATCTTACATTTACCAATTTATGCCACATATTTAAGGAAAGAGAGGTTAAGCTCTTATCAATGAGAAAACTCAAGTATACAAATGGATCAAAATCAGATATTAAGAGCTCAAACAAACCTCCATAAAAGATAAGGTCCATAGAGAACAAAAGTGATCAAAAGGCCACAATCAATGCAGCTTCTAATCCATCTCCTAGATTGGTTTTATCCACTCCTCAGTTTAGAGTCTTCACTGACCTTCCAGAGTCACGAACACAATTTTTACATTAGCTATTAGAATGCAATGTCATATATCCCCCTCCCATTGAAGAGGTTGATACAACATGACCTATTCTAAATAACTATGATTCTAATGCATTTTACGAGTATCACATGACACTAGGCCACACAACAAATAGATTATTATTGATGTGATTACACCTACATAGGCACCGAAAACACAAAAAATAAAGGCTAAGATACTAAAGATATTTCCATATCCTTTCCAAAATCACACAATGAATGTTGTAGGGGGTAAATTAGGTGTTCACTATACATATCAGGCACATCCACCACCATATTCATATCACATAGTTATAGAGGAAACACATCCATTGCATAACATTATATGCATGTATCATACTAAAATGAAACCTATACCATTCATCACATTCTTAGAGTAAGAGATTATGGATGATGATACACATCTACCATGCACTCTTCATACGAGCATACATAGACCACCATCATATCTAAAGTGGTATGGTTGACAATGGGTTAAGCATTAACATGTACACTATGATACTCTTAAAATATATGGGATACACAAATGAAGATATATTCATTAGTGGTTTTAGTGACCATGTTTAGAGCTCCATCAGGGATATTATGCTTCCATCATAGGTTGGACTAGCACATATAGCCACTTGGTTCCTAGTAGTACCTAGCATAGGTGCATTCAATATACTATTGGGTAGGTCATGCCTACAGCAACTCTAAGCCATCCCATCTATATTAAATTGATGCTTGAAGTACATGCATAAAAATTAGGTGGTCAAAGTTGAGGGTGTCCCATATGAGTATCCTCTACCCATCCCATAGGTAGTTCTAGTGTATTTACTAGTTACATTTCCAGCATAGTCACCAGTTACATTTCTAGGACCATTACCAAATATTACATGGTTATCAATTACAACTAATAGTATATATTGTATGCATACATCATACAGTTTATTAGATCCACTAGTGCAGGTGAAGTCTAATCCTATGGTATCAACATGTACACATACTCTCTCATAGATACCCCTCTATTAGAGATATGTCATAGATTATAGAGGACCTTCCTCTACTTATTTTATGTTGAGATTATTACTATTGGGTTTTAGGGGTTCTCAGCATAGGGTACCTACATCACCTAGAGATTTTTCTTCTTCCAAATGGGTTCTTAATACCCCTATAGTTCACATGGAATCATAGTCAATGTTATAGATTTATAGAATCCCTACACAGCTAGATACAAATATAAATTACTATACATAATAGATTATGGGATCATAGTTGTCTTTTCACATAATAGGCATGATCATAATTCCCTTATTTGACATAGGTCATGATGATAGTGAGTTTCCCATGAGAATCATTGGTTAGCATGGTTCCTACTCCTTGTACATACTTCCTTCTCTCTCACTCCTTGTACATAGTTTATTTTCATTTTCTTGTTATAAATTATATCCAAAAAATACAAAAACAATATAACATGTCAAAACATTAAAACATTAAAATATTACTCAGAAAACACAAAATTTATAGATTATATGAATTGTTATGTTTAATTTTCTTACACTTTCTAGATATTACATATGCTAGTTATCTTAGTATAGTTAGTTTTATCATACATATATGCTTCACTTGTTCTTGTCGAGTGCTTGTAGATTAAATATAGGACTCTAGTCCACTACTCTAATGTAGTCTTATTATCATCTACCTACTAGGGGAATATACATCGATCCAGGATCATTAATTTTCTACATTCACCCATATAGGATCATCTTATATGTAATTTATAGTACCATGTTCTATCCTTACATTCTATACATTATAGTTTACACATTAATATATCTAGAAATTATTCATTGGTACTCACACTCAAATGATTTTCTAACTATCACTAGTTTAGACTCAGCATATGTACATCCTAGCATTTACATAGATTTGTATGATACAGCTATAAATGCTTTCATTTTTAACTTTCCAAGTTTAGACTTTATTGTGTTTCCTATGCTTCTTCCATCTCGAGGGAATTTGAATATGTCATTATTATTTGGCTTTATTCCACTTGTATGTATGTATGCCTTGGATATATGACCATGTCCCTTGTGTGTGCCTTCTTGATTGTATATGTAAAAATTTAAACATGTCCTTATATGTGTCTCTCAACCAAATTACTTGTTGTTTCTATATGTGGACATTTGAACATGTCCTTATATGTCTTCTATGCTCATATTTAGTGACATGTGCCAATGTTCCTTGTATCATGGCCCCTTGGCCTACTTTTGTGTGTCCCATGTGTTTTGTATGTATGATTTATTATATGAATCTTCATCATGACACTTGTCTTTTCTTGTTACACACACCAATTTTTGATTCCATGAGTAACCTCATGCATCTAACCTTCTTACTTGGGTGTAGTGATGGACATCATTCCCAATCCCCCTAGATAGCTACTCATATTTACTATTATACACATTGATTACATCTATCTTGACACCCTTGTGAAATTTTAGATACAACATACATATTACATGACATACTTATGATCAGATTATTTTACATTCCAATGTTATGTTTTCACATAGTTATCATATATGTTCCAACTGAATTTTGCATAGCTATTTTATTTTGAGGATAGTTCTTGCACAAATCAAAAACTACCCTCAAAAGAGGGGGAATTCATAGGGGTTTATCATAGAGATAAATCTCCTACATTTTTATTCATAGATTATTTTCAACACATAGGCTTAGTTTCAGGAAATTAGACACAAGTCAAACACAAAAAAACACAAGTACTCAAAAAGTAGTTTAGTCACCTATATTTTAGACTAGACAAAAATTAGCACCTATATTGGGCCACTAGCACTACAGGGTGTTTTTTTCCACTACATGTTACTATTGTTTATTAGACCTAGCTTTAGGGTAGTCCAAATTAGCCAAAATATTGCACCAAGTATAGTACATATTTACACATATATAATTACAAGTTTGATATTTATGTTCATATTTTGCTTAGATAAATTCACATTTAGCTCAGATTCATAATAGTTTCTCATGTTGCGAGCTTAATGTGCATCATGATCATCCCCATATTCATTTAATCTACACATATATAGCTATTACATACTCATTCTAGAATCACTATACTTAGATATCAGATTGAGGGCATGTATGCAACACATAATTTCCATATGCTCAGTTACACACATGTTGATCAAATAGAATGGAAAATCCCATGTAATTAACTATGTTGTACACACATGATATCATATTCTAGGTTGTCACCAATTTCATGCCTTACTCCATATACAGTGGTTGGCATTCTCAAGTGGCCCATAGCTATGTAATGTACTTGAGTGGCCATAGAGATGACATACATAAATAGATATGCCTAATTAGATATTTTTAGCACTTTTTGTAGTTTAGTTTCAGATGTATATACTTCACATGGGTGTTATATGATGGATTCATATCATACTTGATTTATTGATCTACCCACATGATAGGGTTAGACACACTTACAATTTAATCCAAGCTATTCATAGGTAATGATCCACCAAAAAGGGGTGGGCAATGATGGATTCAAAACTAAATTGAGTTCTATAGCCACCCACATATGAGGATTGAGCAAGTTATTATCTTAGTCCAATATATAATTTTATCACTATGTACATGCACATAGGTTATCACCAGATTCATGCATTGGTTTGCATACCCAATGAGGTGTATTCATTCCATTCCTCTTTCCTAATTATTTACTCAGCTTTACTTAGTTACTTTATTCAACATAGTCTTTTAATTTTGATAATCTCTTAAGTATAGACTTATTTTTTCATGTTTCATTGGAGGTCATTACTTTAGAACATATTTCACATATGCAAACCCAGCTTCACATACTCAAACTCAGTTACAAAGGCTTCACTACCTAGGTAAGTCTAGGTACACTTCATTTTCTTTTATACTAGTCATTTCACTTTGCTACATTTCTTGCATAAAGGGGGAGTAAATGTAATAACCTAAAAGTGGTATTTTGATGCCAAGAGTGTTACTTGAGATAGCCTATTCCTATTTTAGCCCTAGACCTATCTTAGAGCCTTTATCACACTTTTCCAACCATTATGTCAACTACATACATCTCCAATCAGCTCAAACATAGTTTTAAAACTACATTCCCAGATCCTAACCCATTATGCCCAATAGCTTGTCAGTTGGACACTAATACCACATTAAGGATGTTAAAGCCACATGGCACTAGTGCCCCAAACTTAGTACTAGTGTCCCTTTCCCTAAATCTCTTGAATGGATATATTTTCAAATGTATGCCCCTCTTAAGGTTAGACTAAGCACATTCTATTATCCACACAAGATATGAATGACTATAAATACAAGACTATTATACATCTATCCATTAGATGAAAAATAGATGAAAAAAAACTATTTAAATAAGAAACAAGTTGAGAAAAATCAAAGTTATTAATCCCTATTATGCCTTACTTCTACATACTACCATCTATAATTGCCTTAAACCCAAATTTCAAATATTTTCAATCTCAATAACACTTAAGGAAATCAATACCACTATCATTCACTTACACTTATAGCAAGCAATATATAGGATAACTACATCAGACTTGATCCCTTCTTAGAGTATTGGTATGTAGGTAACTCTCTTAATAATGGGGTCTTGAGGATGTCTAGCTTATCCTACTAATGAAAATACATTTTATGATCATTCCATACTTGTAAGGAGGATTAGGGTTTGCATACTAAATTAGATATTCCAAGCACAATATAGAGATCTCAATTTTGTATGCATAGGAATAGAACCCGAAAACACAGGCATAGGTACTCTCATAAAATAGGAATAATCCTACAAAGAGGACACTAGCACCATTTTTAAGACACTATAGCCACATGGTGCCACTATTTAGGTGGGGCACTAATGTCCATTGAATATTATAAACTAGGGACCCTATTGACAACACTTAGACCTATTTGTAACCTAGTTTTTAGCACCTAGATCTTCTACAATAACTATTTTCCAGATAAGTCTCTATTTTCACATATTTATTACCACTTATAGATATTCAAATCAAGTCAAAATCTATAATAAATTAGTGGTTATTTATTGCATATTATTTCACTAATTTATATAACTTAACCCTTTAATTTGACTTAGGATTTACACTTTCTAAACCCAAAAAGGTTATATCACCTATGTGTAATATTTTTAGGTTTAGGTTCCTCATGTGCCCCATATGTGATATTAAAAATTCCATTATCACTCTGTGTGTGTGTGTGTGTGTGTGTGTGTGTGTGTGTGTGTGTGTGTGTGTGTGTTTTTCATTTTATATATAAAACTACTTCCTTCAATATAAAATAGATAGTGCACCTCATCATTTCACTTCAACTATGTATGATTGACCAAGAATTATTAAGCCCAATAACTAATACATGTTAGGATGAGAGTGGAATGGAACAAGCCTATCTCCCATCATGCCTACCAATATGGATAATTATCACTAATATAGGGTAGTTTTGGGGTTGGGGTTAGGATGTCACATCTATCCCACTCTACAAAACTACTAAGTATTAATAGTGGATTAATAAACTAATGATTTATATTTCTATTTTTTTGTCTAATATGGATATGTATGTTGCATGATTGACAGTCATATTATTTTTTAATAATCATTTAATATTATGAAGAACATTTTAATAGATTTATATTATTCTTTATGATCATGTTGACTATGATTTCATTTGCAGATGATTTATATTATAACAATTTATTGATGCTTATATATTGATTAGTGTTATATTCTCATACTAACTACCCATTTTTTTATGGAGGTGGTTGATAGACTATTTGAACCTAATAGTTAGTATAGAGGGAGAGTATCATTAGATATGGGTGAATATACCAACACTAGGTATTGAGAGAATTAAGCCAACCTCATACACACCACATTCTAATTTTCTTGGGTGAAATGAATGATCATCAAAATTCTAATTAAATGATGAATGTTGCTTGATTTTCTATTCTTGCAGTGAATGAGGTATGTTTTGCATTAGGTAATTTTATCACTTTTCATTATTTTAATAGTATTTGAAATCTATGGTTGAATGGTTGTGTTTCTTAAAATATGTATAGAAACTAAACTATGTTGTGTTAACCTTGATTTCATTATAGTTAGTTGAGGCCTGAGTGTTTGTTGGTATTATTTGTTTGTTTGTTTGTTTTCCTATTTGGTGACATAATGAAGAGGCAAAAATACCCTAAAAAAAATTAATTAAAAGGTACTTTATAACTTTGATTATGTTTAATTGGAGATGTCATGAAGTGAAAAGGTAAAGAACTTAGGTTATTTGAGAATCATGAAAATGAGTTATGTTTTGTTTGTTATTATTATTTAGGAGTTGACTTTTACATTTGGTGAGTTCAAAGGTTTCATGTTGTTTCCATGCTAAGAATATGGTTATTTATTGAATATAAATACTGTTGGTTCAATTTGATAATTGATGAATTTGAGTTTCATGATGGTCAACTTACGAATTTACAAGAGAGTTACGAGGTCATGAAAAACATGAATATATTTGGGAATAATAAATAAGAGATAAAATTATAATAATTGGGGATGACACAAGGAAAAAAATAAAAATAAATCTCATCCAAAGAGGATTAAAATCCTAGCATTTCACACATTTAAATGGAAAGCACCATATAACCAAGTCAGTTCATCTTTCATTAGTTGTAGATTTGAATGGCAAGAAAAATGTGGGTTTTGATATGGGTTTTATCATACCCATTTGAATGTGTGAAATTTTATATTTTAGAAAAAAATTACTCTAAATCCTAGGTTTCATGTCTATAGACCTTAGGATGGAACTCAATTCCATCCTTAGGCCTATAGAGTTGAGGCTGAGCCATATTAGATTAATACCATGATTATAATTTTGATATTGAGCCTTTTCATTTGGATGTTGTATTATGGATAGATTCAAACCTATATTTATAATTTATTATAAACTAATTATTGGTTAAAATGACATCAAAATACTCCATTGAAATCCACTAATTGCTACAAGTTTAAGGCATTTATTTCAAATTGTTAAAACCCTTATATATTTTGTGTAGAATGTTTTGTTATATATTTTAGAGGTATTTTTTTCTATAATTTTGTGTTTCAAAATTAACCAAATTGGATAAAAATATGAGTACATTTTGTCAAAATTCATAATTTAGAACCTATGTTAATATATTAGTTTCCTCTTATATTAGAAATAAATGTATGTACATATTATTTCTCTCTCTCTCTCTCTCTCTCTCTCTCTCTCTCTCTCTCTCTCTCTCTCTCTCTCTCTCTCTCTCTCTCTCTCTCTCTCTCAGTGTGTGTATGTGTGTGTGTAAACAAATATATAATACTATGTCAAAACCTGAGCAGATTGTATATCCTAGTAACTTGACTAAGTATTGGCTCATTTACACCTTTAGGAAATTTACATAATGTTTGATGGTTCCATTAACTTTGATTCATGTGGGAAGTCGATAATTCTCGCTCCAAATATAATTTAGGGGATTAAGAAATCACTAAAATGTCAAACCTGGGCATGTATTGGATATGATGAACTAGTTTAGCTATAGGTTAGAGTGAAAATGTTGCAAACCTATATAATAATTATTTATGAATAAATTTGAGCATATACATAATTTTTTATCTAGTTCATAATATGTACACTAACTATATGCATTATATGTGTATTATCATGAATAACATGAGTCTTGTAGAGAAAAAGAATGTGTGTGTGTGTGTGTGTGTGTGTGTGGGTGTGTGTGTGGGTGTGTGTGTGTGTGTGTGCGTGTGTGTGTGTGTGTGTGTGTGTGTGTGTGTGTGTGTTTGTATGCATGTGTGTGTGTGTGTGTATCTATGTATGTATAAATTAATGTATATATGTATGCATGCATATAACGATGATTATATTTAGATATATATGCATATGCATAGTCAACTATAATTATGTTATTAAACATATACCTTTATTTGTCTTTTTTGTTGATTTTAAATAGTTGTAGGTTGTTTGATAATTTTCATCTATGTTACTCAAATCTTTAATTACATTCATTAGGATGATGAAATCACTATAAGTACTTTAGTTTTAAAGAACTCAAATAAATAGACTAAGTTATACTATAATTGGATAAAGTATCATGTTTTTTACAATAAGGAAATGTTTAAGTTATGATCCAAAAAGAGATTTGTGTAAATTTTATAATGGAACATAGAGAAATTGTTTTGTGTTATCAAGCTATTCTAAGTCTCTACTAGTCACATAATGTGAAAATATATTTTGATATATTTATAATTAATATGGGATATCAGTAAATAAAACATTTATTGTTACTTCCTTAACCATTGATGTGTCTAGGGATATGTGTGGCTGATTGGTGACTTACATACCTCTTTTATATACTTGTTACATTTCTCTATGTTCTTAAGAAGGTCAGCCTATGGAATAACCTTGGCTAAGTAGACTATATATAGGAGGTAGTGATTACTCTTTATTATTATGATAAGTATTGTACTATTAGTGCATTGTTGTGGAGGTTGCCCCCTTGAAGTGGATTTGCTATATTATCCAGTATTCTACTCTGCTATCAATTATTTGTATGTGATCTCTCATATTTACTTATTATGTGTGATATAAAATCATTATATGCAAACATCTAAGTAATTTCATTACATTTATGGGTTGTACATATGTAATAGTTAAAATATGAGGATTTATTATATCAAGGACATGAGGTAACAAGTTTAGACTAGATTAAGTGTCAAGGAAGTATGAAATAATCTTAGGACAAATAGTATATGTTTTATGAGCTATTTTGAGATGTTATGGGTTATATTTTTGACTAAATTTCTATCATTGATATATACATATGAATGGTGTTTGAGGAATATGTTGAGAAGGTACTTAGTATAATTGGATTCTTGCTCTAGCCTCCTATATATTTATGGTTTTGAATACATTTCATTTTGAAAAACCTATATATATATAGGTTGAGTGAATGGAAAAAACATGATTGATGAGTTATATTTGTATGTATTTTACATTGCTATCGGACTAAGTGTATGCTCCAATTTATATTTATTCTACTTAAATATATATGTGAAATGTATTAGACTTATTTTATAACTAAAAAGTGATAAATATATGAGGGTGTCAATATTCATCTCATAAACATATCCCCTAATATCATCTAATAGTTATGATTTAATATGAGAGAGTTTTGTGTGAGTGGAATTGACTTAGATCCTTATATATGATTTCTATAATGAAAAATTTGGATAAAGTAATTGTTGAGGTCAACATATCCCCATTGTTGAAAATAGGGACCCTTGTTTCAAATTATGTAAATTTGTACCTTAAAATTGAAAAAATTCTTGATCAAAATGTTTGCACATTATTCATGACTTTCATTTGGATTAATGGACATGTTTTCAAATGATCATGGTTTTACCACTTCCAATGTTGCTAAAAATCATGGCTTGTGTTTCTATATTGTAGGTTCAATGGAATATCATTTAGGAATGACCATTCTTAGGGTTGTGTGATTTAATGATAAACTGATATGTTACTAATCTTTAGCCTATCAAAGATTAATTAGATCTATTTTATGTCATATTAAAACCTTAGTATAATGTTTTAACCTAAGACTCTTTTGAGTTAAATTCAAATTTGTGTGGGAGCAATTTATGTGGGAACATTTCCCAAGGCTTAGTTTAATTTTTATATTAAGGTTTAGTCTTGTTTATTAACATGAACAAACCTTAGTCTAAAATTCCATACTTAGTCCCTTTTATGTCCTATAAACCCTTGTTCAATTTCATCATTTGTATAGTCTAACTAAACGAAGGGTCCCTTTTTTACTATAGACTTAGCCTAAAAATCCTTACCCTAAAGTTTGTTGTATGTTACATGCCATGTCTTTTATTTCATGTGGTCCCCTTTAATATTTTTTAAACTTAGCTTAAGACTTTAGCCTAAATCTTTATTTATATTTATTAATACAAATGAAAACCTTGGTCTAAGACTTTAGCTTTAGTGCTTTATTATTTCCAAGATTTAACTTTAATATTTCTTATTATTCATAAGAATCAATCATGTTCGACTGCTTGGATCACAATATATAGCCCGCATTCACTTAGGTGATCTAGATCCAACGATGCATGATTAGAGTTAAAAATTTAGGCCATAGTCCCAAAGTTAAAGTTTGATCATGTCTCTGAAGATCGATGGTACGTGGCAAAACATACTTATTCCAATCAATGGTGTGTAATAATTCAAAGATTCAATATTTCCTTAGGATAAGTGAGAGGGTGACAAGTATCACACTCATAGCCAAAAAACATTCAACAATCAATGGCATTCAACATCATGGATCAAAATCTAATGGTGTGTGTTTTCTCAAGTGAAGAAGATCGAACATTGAGAAACAAATGTTGAAAATTCAAGGATGAATATGAAGATGACACGTGGCATAGTCGTAGGCCACTAATTAAATCTCAATCATCTTTTAAATATTGATGGTACATGGATGAGCATACACATTTTGATCAATGGTCCATGGAGCAAGAGGTATAATAAGCAAATCAAGATCAATATAATACATTTGATCCTTGTAATCAAGATTAATGGTGAAAAATCATCATTTACATTTCAACAAAACTCAAGACCAATGGCATTCAATTTTGCAAATCAAGATCAATAAACCACATTGATCTATGTAAATAAATCTAACAGTGTGAGATTAATGTGGAATTTTTAAATGACAATGGTCACTTTTTAAATGTTAATGAGCAAAGTACCATGAAAGGCCATGGTGATGCCACATCATAGCCACATAAGTATAATATGCCAAATTGAAGATCTTATAGACCTAGGGATGCAAAGGTATAAATACAAGGATCTAATAGCAATCTAAGTCATGAAGCTCACATAAATTCAAATAACTACCACCATTAAATCACTCTAAAAACTTTAGAAAAACCCTAGCATGCCTAAAATCCCTAGTTCAACCCTTTGATTGTCATAATCAAGTTGAGGAAGATTGGATTATCACCTATACAAGGATAATTTGATCTAGAGTTGAACTAAAAACCATTGATAGGCAATTTAGAGAACTTACAGCCATGATAGCTTGAAAAAGTGTCTCCAAAGAAGATGTATAACTCTATTTGACCTCAGATGTAGAAGGGAGAGTTTTCAAGGACACTCAATTTGATGCCACAACTTTAAATACTAGGGACAACAATTAGTCTAGCTTGTTTTGGACCGTTAAGAACTAACAACCCATCATGAGAGAAGAGGAGAAGAATGTGTCAACAAGAAGGCTCTACTATGACATGGTTATTATTGTCATCAAATTGTGCACCCTAAGACACTCTATGAAGTTCCCTCAACTTGATGAAACATTGAATCATCTCTCAAGTTTGTGGGAACTTATATGAGAGATGAATCTCTAGGATTGAAAGGGATAACTCCCTAAATTCTTATCTAAGTTCCTATCACCTAATATAATTCATGTTCATGAAAAGATTCAAGAGTTTTCATAAAATGGAAACTATAGTAGAGAGGTGATCCGCCAATAATATATCCCACAGGCTATCATACTTCTACTAAGCAATAGTGATTTCCAAGACCAATTCCATGCATTGAAAGATCCTAATTTAGTGTTTCAATGTGAAGGTAACATGCTTGGGAGAATCAACAAGATACTTGACCTAAGGGGTAGATTGTACACCATAGATACAATTACATACTTGAAAGAGAGCTTAGTACATTCAAGACAATTCACATGACATGTTAACATCAGAACCCTTGCTTAAACATGAATAATAAATGGAGTAAGGATGATACTATACATCACTCACACACTTAAACAAAATTTTCACAACTCAAAATTGGACTTGTATTCAAAATTTGATTTGGGATTCACCATACCAAAAATATGGTCTCTTACAATGGCCAAAAATGGCTCAATTTATAGAACTTTGAGGAAGAGAGAGAGAAAAAGAGTCCAAGAAGCACAAGGACAAGTGTTCAAAAGATAAAGTTAGTTACAATGCATGTGTATGAGGATATGGGGTGACCCATGCAACATTAGGAGAAACAAGTGTCTTTTCCAATCATTTAAAACATGCAAAATGTCAATAAACTTTTTCTTTTGCATAGAAAACTACCTTCCATGATTAGTCTTCTAAAACTACCTTATGACTACGACTAATCAAGTTTGGTGATTGATATAAATATGTGGAATTACTAAAATTCTCTCACATGCATTGGAGAGGCTCCTAACCCTTCCTATCATTCTGGCCATGTATCAATATACTTGGCAGTCTCAAAATAGCTCTTTTCCCTTCACCTCTCACACTTTTCACCTTCAAGCTCTTCAAACCTGATATATGATCCATAAAATTAGAGTAATGGCATGTGTAATGAGTTCTCAAACCATAAGTTACAATAAATTAGCCTTAAGAGGCTCCCAAAATGAAGATGCACCATGTTCTCTAAGTCTCCCCTCATTGGCTCACTGGATTGGCTAAATTGAGAGAATTAGTAAGAGAACATAGGAGCCTATAAACTTGATATAATTACCATGAAGACTTATAAAAATTCCTAAATCTTCCTCCAAAAGTGGTTTGGCCTTTTGAAAGTTCACCATGCCTACAAAACACCAAAAATGGTCAGAATAAACCCTATTTTTCCCTATTCTATCTAGGTCCATATAGAAAAATTGAATTTAGGGGTGATAGGTAGAGTATTATACATGTCTTAAAAGTTTCATGGCATTTTAATTTCATCTTCATGCTTGATTTTCAATTTCTCCATAGTCGAGTCCTTGAGAAGGGTTTGTAAAGGTTTTGGAGTGATTTTCATTCTTAGCATTCGTTCATAGCCATGGCACATTGGAGTTATAATAAAATTCCACGTATGGTTCTTCAATGACCTCACTTAACTTCCTTTAATTTCTTAAAGTCTGACGCAAATCTTGGTGGAATTTCTAAGCATTTGAATTTGACATTCGAGCTCATTTTTTGCTTCTTGGTGGGGTCTGAATGCTTTCTAAGCCAAAAATGGATTCTTGGAGACTTTATTTAAAAATAAAGGTTTTAAAATCTCTATATACACCCTAAAAACTTTATTCAACCATTATAATTTATTTATAAAAGCTTGAAATGGAAATTGACCCCTGTTTGGTTTTAGGCCTAGGCCTTGCCAATATCCATGCCTACATCTGTGAGATCCTCTTGACCCTCCAATGGTTATATTTGCAATTTTATGTATTTAAAACACCAAAAATACCTATTTTAACATGAATTGATCAATTTTAAATCATATATTAGGTTTAAAATGTACATGACCTCCAATTTGGCTTCTAACCCTAAGGTTTTCCTTCACACTTGACTGCAACCCTTGTTGTGTAGGGTGCCCTATTTACTCTCAAAAAATTTATAAAGGTTTATTAGGTTCCTCCATGTTTCCCCTATATTTAATAACCTTTATTTTTTCTTTTTTTCCTTGATATCATCAATTCATCACTTTTCCCCAAAACTACCATTCTTGTGCATGAAGGGACTGCCCCTACTCTGAGACAAAATAGTGAGTATTAGGCCCATTTTTTATTAAAATTTAGTACTTTATAGGATACATATGGTCATAATTATAAATTCTACCAAAAAAAAATTCCAATTCCATGTTTATGGGGTCCAACCATCCCAATTTCTTCAAAAAAGAGGTAAAAAACCTTGTTTTTAAATGCTCTTGTTCAAACCTCCTCATGAATGCTCTTTCCAAACCTATTTAATGCATATAATGTTTTCATACATGTTAACTTAATTTAATTATTTTATAACTTATGGATCCACTCAAAACCTCTCTCCTTAATATAATCTCATATTCACCTCTTGAAACAAGGCTTTTCCAACCTTGCCTGTATAGATTGAGTCCATTTTACTTATGAAAAAAGGACATTGGGTTGTTTGAGTATGTTATATACATATCATATCCTTAATTTTATTATGTTGATTCCACCTTATATTGTTTTAAACTTTTCCTTCCGTCCTTGGGCATCAAACTCTCTCATACTCTATTCTTGCTTAAGACCCTATCTAGCTATGACAGTGAACAGGGGATATTTATTTTAGACACATTTATTTAGAGGTTATAATAAGGGTTTCAATGCATTTTATAACCTATTTTTACTCACCTCATTATTCCAATTTTAAACATTC
Organism: Torreya grandis; assembly: GCA_037957365.1. NCBI lineage: Eukaryota > Viridiplantae > Streptophyta > Pinopsida > Cupressales > Taxaceae > Torreya > Torreya grandis. Next base: position 3,567,515 of record JARHVA010001034.1, on the reverse strand, counting down.
TCCAAACCTAGCCTTCTTGACACTTTTAGGCCTTTTAATTGCTCACTGTCCTCTTAGATTGAGACAGTCTTAGTACCTTGCCTATAGGTTATTTTAGGATGGTAATGGCATAATATTGGTCTTGATTTAGGATTTATAAACTTATTTATATCCCCCAAGTTACTATCTTTGACATTTCCACTGCTTTTAACCCTAAAGTGATTTAAGACTCCTCCAAATGCCTTGATCCGTATTTCACTATTTGCTCAATTGTAGGAGGCTATTTTCCATTTATTTTAGGCTTGTAGGTGTTTTCTAAGTCAATATGAACTTTTTCATGGTGGTATTGATGAAATTAATGTATTTTTTTCTCACAAACCATGAAACTTTCCTTCACCTCATTCATGAGCATGCCTATTTCACAATTCTTGACCTATCTACCTGTAGGTGGCTCCTCATAGTCCTATGTATAGACAAAGGAGTATGCATTGGGGTTCAAGACATTGAATTCACCTTCTCTCATTATATCTTACCTTTTAACATCACTTGAACCACTAGCCTCATTCAACTTGATATCATAGTCCAAGATCATCAAAATGGGATGCAAATTAACATTTTGATCACTATCTTGTAGTTAACACTGCCTTATTTTAGTGGTTTTTAGCCATCTTTAGACCTTGAAAAATCCAAACTCCACTCATATTTTGCATCTCAAAATTGACAAAATTTTTGTGTGTGGATAGGGATATCAATTTATCTAATTTGAAGTCTTGAATCACCTAGCAAGTGAATTTTGTGAGGTCCTCAAAAACCTTCAAGGCCTCTGTTTGAAATTTTTAGGGCAAAAGGGCCTGAATACAATCCAAGGTTCCAATTGATGCTTTGACACTTCCCTTGCCAAATGAGGATGATAAATAGTCATGTCTAGGACTTATTATAATAAGGACTCCAAAATTATATTTACCAATCTATTGGAACACATCCATAAGGTTTGTCTATGCCCTTAGCTGTAGATGGTCATCTCCTTCCATACAGATAGAATTGAGAACATTATCTAAACATGCAATTTTATAGCATATACATTTTTTAATCAACTTTTCAATGTACATTAATGGTCCCAAGAGATTAAAAACCATGTAAAACCTTCAAACTCACACTTGTGACATCAGTATGCTCCTGTAGATGGAGTTTTATGACTCAGACATATAAGGAAATCCTAAAATGGTAAGGAACATGCAAGGAATGCTTTCAAAACACCTCAAGGGAAATTTTCAACACTTTAATGCTCATCATCCACTAGTATTATTTCAAAAAAAACATTAAAACATCATCTACAATGTGAAGAAAAAATTTACAAATCAATGAGATGATTGTGAATGTAAACTAGCCATTTTGCAAGCCTAGAAGAGGCTTTCTCACAAAATTGAAATCTCAAAAATAATAAAAATCATGGAAACGTCTTAAAAATAATGTGGATACACTTGAAACACCCAAATCCATTAATCCAAAATAATAAATTCTGAGGCAAGCTCAAATAGTGACCACCTCATGGTTGAACATGCATAAAAAGTTGCCTAAGATCAAATTGATAGTTCATAAAGGACAATGCACCAAATATTAAGTTATGGTTATGAAAATGAATTAAACTTAGATTAATATCTATCCCTATAATAACTCCTCCTAATTCCACCTGTATGGCCCATGCCAAGTACATGAAGTTGCTCTTTCTTTTCTTACCAAGTGAAAATGGAAGAAAACAAGTTACAAATGAATTTTTTTGTATTATTATTGAAAACTAGGAATTGAAATGGAGGATGCGAGGTGAATAGTTACTATTCCCATGTTTTTAGCTAATGGTGGACTTGAGAAGTCTGTACAAGTACCCAATAGCTCCTATTTTTGAGGGAAAACTACCATCCACTGAACATAAATACTTTTTTCCTAGAAAATAACTATTCCTGACATGATCCACATTTAAACTCACCTGGGTGTCAAGTTTTCTTGCATAAAAATCCATACAAGTCATTAAATGGGCTAAAAATTGACCAAAAGGCCCCTTTTTCCACATGAGACATAACCTATAGCCAATTTATGACTTGTAAACATATTACGTACCACCTTAGGATATTTTAAACACAATTTAACCCTTTTACTACCTTTGACTAGGGTTTACCAACCTTTGACTCAAGTTTACTAGCCTAATACATAAGGGGTGGACCTCAACAAGGATTAGGGAAAGGATGAGTAACACAATAGAGTAACATGACACCCTATAAGACACATGGGAACCTTCTCAAAAGTTCAAAATAGTATGGGTTGACCCAAATTTAACTTGGGGTCAAATTTGGTCAACAATTACCATTCAAATGATGGGTCTCCATTTGTTATAGCCAAACCTAAATTATTGCATTGTATAGACATTCTCTTTCCTATTTTTAAAAATGGAAAAATAGATAAAGGCATGATTATTCATGAGGGTAGTTTATAAATATTTCTTATATCTCTCCTCTAGAATTTGAAAATTATTACAAGTTATCTAAGCCCCAAGTTGACCAAACAACTATCAAAAATTAGGCCAAGAAAAATGATTTGAAGAACATCCTTGCCCTATGGTTGTATTCTAGAAATTAGGTATATTTAGACTTCAATGGCAACATCCCCATTGGTCAATTCAGACCTAGGATAAGAATGGTCATGACTGTGATGAATAGGCTATGTGTAATTTTAACCACTACCTATGTAAATAAATTGTGGGTGCCCTTAATCTACTTTATGATTGAGAAGTAGCTCACCCCTCCTCTTAGTGAAGTTATCAATACTTGCTTAAGTAGATAGATTTTTTTAGTCAAGAAGAAGACTAGGAACCAATTCTTTACGATGGCATACCTCTTAGATGCCTTGCTTTCCACAATAAAGATCCCCAACATTAGAGAATGGTCACTTGATGCAACATAGATAGTCTTCCAATACTATTCAAAATTACACATATTCAAATACAATTACCACATATAATTCATATGTGACCATGTTTATCCAACCCTAGCAGAGGCCATAACTAGGAACCCAATGACAACAGTTATCCCCTTGACCCAAAAATCAATTGAGTCCATGGAAGACATTTGGTTATACCTTGATTTTACAATCATCAGGATTGAAGTAACATAATGCACCCCCCTCAAAATGTTTTTCCATGTACCCATCAAGTTAGCTAAGTAGGAGGTGGCTTACCAACTATGTAATTGAATTGATGGTATTTACAAGACCAAGGGTAAGGGACTAGTTCATAGCCTCCCTATAACCATTGGTAGGATTATTTTTCATAATGGGATAATATTGAAGCTACTTCCAAACATAGGACCTCTTTTAATCTCAAAATTAATGAGCTAAGGCATTGGGATCCTCATGGAAGGGTCAAGGAGCATTTAAAAGCTAAATGAATCAATATCCCTTATGATCACTAGCCTAGTCCTTTTGACCCCATATATACAAAATCCTCTTCATTCTCTGAGGTCACCATTAGATTGAAAAGGCACAACATCACTCCAGAGTCTAGAATGCAGGAGTATAAATGGAATGATGATAGATGGCAATTGGGGCCAAGGTAATACCATTTACTTATTAGTACACCTTATAGACCCCCATACGCCCTAATGTAGATAGATTATAGCTATAAATCATAAATTAAGTAAAGGCTAGAGGAGATAAGGCCTAATGAAATTGCATCTTCTTCAGTTCAAGAAGATGAGTAAGGATCACCAGTGGAAAAGGTTCATATGGTAGCATTAGACCCTAGTGAAACAATTGAAGATAATTTAAAATTGATATCATTATCCTAAGAGTCTAAGTATGAAGAAATAGAGAAATCCAAAAAATAAAAGGGGAAGGAAGTGTTAGACCTAGTTCCTATAGACACCCCCAAAAGAAAATCTAAATTAGCCATTATTTTAGTGAAGAGAAAGAAGCCCAGGGTGACTTTCACTCATCCTTTGAGTGAAGTTAATCTCTTTTATGAGGAAAATTTGATTCAAGGTTCAACTATTCTTCAATGGTTCATTTATGGCCGATTGTAAAAAGTACCAAGTGCACAACATCCTTGGTAAATAGTGCAAGTAATCAATATTCTAGTGCATGAGGAAGTCAAACCATGGATAGTTTCATTGAATAAGGAAGAAGAGAAAGGAGTAGCTACTCTAAGAGAATAAAATGGAGCATAGATGGAGATCCTACCTCCCAAGTTGATAGTATCTTTAGTTGGTGTCAAATTTAACATAGCCATAGCTATTTTGTAGAGAGTAACTAAGAAGAAGGCCATGGTTGATGGAGAAGAGTTCACTTTTTAGAAAGTAGAACTTTTTACTGGGTTGACCCAGTTGAAGGACAAAGGCCTAGAAAAAACCCAATATTTGAAGAAAATGTTATTCAAATGGCTCAAGCTTAGATAGATCAATTCCAAATAATAATTAAGGGAATCTTGTAACAAAACAAGAATTTTAAAGAACAAGCCATCTTATCAATCCAAGAGGATAGATTTAGGTAGTTTGAGAACATTGTGACTGATTAATTTAATTCTCTAAAGTTAGTCACTACTAGGTAGGATGCAATAAACAAATAAAGTACTAAGGCTACAGGACAAGTTAGCCAATGATAGGGTTTGAGCTACCAAGGAAAGGATTTGATCAAGGTCTTGACTAAAATTCAAATCCCTAAATTCAAGATAGTCAACCTACCCCACCTTAATATGACTATGGCTATATTAATTGATAAGATCAAAGCCCTGAGTAGTTGCTCTAAGTAGGTGGAGAATAATTCTAAGGACCTCAAGCATCAAGAGGATAAAATGTTACACATACTAGATAGCTTGATCAAAGATCCTACCACACTTAGTCCCTTGGTTTTAATAAATGATGAAGAGTTCAAGCATAGAAATACTCAATTCATGCAAGAAGTAAGGAATCGAGGATAAGGGAAAATAGGTGTTGATAATAAGGTCATGGGCCTAATGTTTTCATCAAAGGAGAAGATAGGAGATGTTAGGGGCATAAAAAAAGCTTTGGAAAGGGTTGAGAGGGATCTCAAGGGTGTAGAGGATCAATAAAAAAAATTATTCATGAGACTTATCATTGATCTCCAGCTGATCAATGAACACCATTGTAGAATGAGGATCCTATAGGGAAGACAAAAGACTGCGATAGCACAAGGGTCCCCAAGTTAGTTAAGATAGGAATATTCTTTTGTAATTGAACTTGTATACTTTTAAAAAGAGAATATTATTTTTTAAAGGCACATGAAACTTGTAAAGCACATGGCCTGTAGGTTAGTCATTTAGAATGTCTACAAGTTTCTCAAAAGATTTTAAAAGGGAAACTATCCTTAAAATTTGATATGACTAACTGGCATACCTCATGAAAGGTATATTTGAATAGGTATTGTCCATTGTAAAAGGAGAGGGAGTTTTGTGAGCCAAAATTAATTGTAACTTTTTAAAAATTAATATAAGCAAGAAATTCTACAAATTTTGTCCAAATTTGCTTGTATCTTTTTTTATCTTGGCTTCTCTCTCATTTGTTTGTTCTAATTTCTAGATTTAAATGGTTCTTATGAATTCCTAATGTGTATTTTTAAATGTATATTTGTTAACTTGTGTCAATGCTAGGTTAATTGAAAGTTCTTAATTTCTTTTCATTTTTTACTCTTCTTGCATTTTGGCTAATATTGTTTACTTGCAAGGGTAAAGCTTTAAAGTGAACTTGTTCTTATTTGCATTATTTTCTACATTCCTTAGATGTTTGCTTGATGTGTGATAGGATTTGAGCTTATGCTAATTCATGTCATAAATTGGTTAAGTACATGCTCGAATAATATTTAAACTTTGTCATGATGCTTAGAATGAAGATCAATAACATCTCTTTTATGCTTTACCTTTCATTTATCTCTTTTTTCAACTAGATCACTCAATCTTAATTTTCATTATAAATATTCATATTAGATTAGTCTTTATATTAGTTCTTGATCATAATTCATAGTTCTTAGCATAGCATACTTCATATTTTACATAGATTAACTATTTGTCCATGGTGGCTCCCAACCACCAAAAATTATAAATATTGTGAAACAGTTCACTTGTTTTACCTCTATACCACCAATAGATAACAATATTATCACAACCTACAACTCATGCATTACATTCTTACAATTATAAAATGAGAAGTATTCTTGAACACTCTGGGAACCTATGATACATATTCAAGCATCAACAAGAGGGGCTTCATTGGTGCTAGAAGGAGGGGCTTCAATAGTGCTAAAATGAGGGCCTTAGTTAGATCTTTGATAATTCAAAATATCTTTGCTCATTTTTTTGAATTATGTTCAAATATTGGTGTAATATTTGCATAATTGTGTAATCCTTTTCTCAATTGTGTAAATATTATTTATCTTTATGGTCCCAGACCAATCTATGTTCTTCCTTTATAAAAAGATTGATGCTCTTTTAAGGTATATGATTGATTGTGGTAAAGATGGCTTAAGCCTAGTCAATTCAATAAGTTTAAGGTTAATAATATCTATTTTGTTCAAATATTGATAGATCCTTCACAAATTTGAGCTTATTTGAACTTAAATGTGTAAATATCATTTGTATTTACATATTTGGACATATATGTGAGCTAATTTAGTTAAATATTGATGTCCTTTGTCATCTTTTATACATATTTATACAAAATTTGCTTAATGTGAAAGTATGATCATTATTCTTTGTAAAGATAAGACTCACACATCATATTTAAAATATTATTTAAATCTCACAAGCTATAATTACCAATAATCAAGACAAGGTCACATTTAGAGACTAGAGAACCTCTATTTTCATTAGAAGTTCATAGGAGAGTTAGGTGGGACAAAGGTAAGTGCAAACTTTAAAAGTCTTTGCCAACTTCACCAATTCAAGGTACTCCTATGTTTGATCCCTATAAAGTTATGGCTTGGCTAGGTGGTTCTTCAATTAATGTGTTAGGTGTGGTATATGACCTTCCTCATAATCTTGAAAAGTATTTTCCAACATTTAGACCTAGTGACATTATAACCTCTAAATAACACATTAAGAGTTTCAAAGGTACTTTAAGATTTTTTAATGTGACTCATGTAGATGTAACATGTATATTATTTCCTTTTACTTTCAAATATGTTGCATATGAATGGTTTCTTAACCTTCCTAAGAACTACATTACCTGTTGGGTTGATTTTAACAATGTTTTCATTGATTAGTTTGGTAAAATCATTAGTCATTGTATCCTATACTAGTAATTCACCATGGTAAAAAGACATGTAAATGAGCTTATAAGATCCTTTAGTGATATATTCCAACCTATGTTTATTAGTACCATAGCTCCTTACAAACCTGATGAGGCTCTAGTTTTAGAAATATATAAGGATGTTTTGGATCTCATGACTTTTATGTTTATAAAGAGAGTTTTTCGGCTCATGAATACATTATCTTTAGCTTATGTTGAGTTTGTAATCATTAATGGATAGCTAGATGCAACCCTAATGTAAATTGGCTTACTCCATTCCCAATGTCAATCCACATTTACCCATTCTGAATATCATTCCTAATGCCAACCAAAATGTGCCTACCATAAACCAACTTCTAGTCTTGAACCAACTACCTTTGAGACATGCACATCCTACCAAAACTTGGGATTCCTAAATAATACTACTAGTAGATCTCATTTGTAGGATTAAAAATCTTTAATGCCTACAGCTAATGTTAATACTCAAGTTTATAATCTTGTGGCACCAAAAAATGAGAGTGACTCTATCCTCAAAATGGCTCAAAAGTTTAGCATTGACTTCCTTTAATTTCAAAAGTAAGGAGGCAATACTAGAGAGATCTCTAGTAGGAATTTATCCTTCCAAAGGTTAAATCGGCCCACCAACATATTCTAGAATGATAGTTACCACAATAACAAGAATCATGAGCCAACTGCTAGTAAGAATGCGCCTAAGATAAATCTTGTTAATGTTGATTTACCTAAATATTGTAGAGTTCATTGCACTTCTAAGCATGGATAAATAGATTGTGTTGAATTTTGTAATGTTTTTTACTCCTTTCAAGAATATTTGGATACTTTTGAAGTTTTCCCTAATAAGGATTGTGATGTAGGTACATCTATTTCTTCAAGGTCATCTAGATCATTTGATCCAATTCTCATAGTGGAGACATTTGAGTTCCATTTCCAACAGGACAATGAGCCTGAGGATGTTCCTAAAGAGATTCATGTTTTTTATAAATTTTTGAAGAAGACTTATCCTCTGATAAATAGGTAGTATAAGAAACCATTGACCACTTTAACTCCTCCAAATAACTTTGACACTCATCTTGATACTAACTCAAATAATAATCTAAAGCCTCCTAACGGAAGTAATTCTAAGCATAATCCTAATACATCTAATTCTTCCAATAGGATTGGATATAATATTATAGAGGGTATAAAAAATATCATGGCTAACATCATATTGAATGAGTTGACATATATTATTGAATAGAGGGATTTGTTGTTAGAGTCTTTGAGTAAAAAAATTGCTAAACCACAAAAGACTACACATGCCAATGTTGTAATACACAAGAACAAAGTAGATGTCCCACCCTTCTTATTAACAATTAGAATCTTTGGTAAAAACTTGCATAATTATTTCTTAGATTCAAGTGCATCTAAAAACATCATGGTTATAGGTATTTGTGATCTATTAGGTTTGAATCCCACTAAATCTCTAGAGTTGTAACTCAGTTAGAGAAATCAAGAGTCAAAGTGATTGGTGAATTGTTAAATGTTCACATGTAGATTGCCTCAGAGCCAAGGATCTAATAGTTCACTAATATCCAAGTGGTCGACATCCCTAATTTTTATAGGATGTTTTTGAGTAGAGACTAAAGTAGGAGCTTGGACAATTATATGTCAATAGATTATTCACATATGTGGTTGCCTTGGAAGGGAGTCCCCAACCAAATTAGGATGAAAAGAGAGCCTAAAATGAGGCACATGATCACTGAGTACAATGTTTTCAATAAAAGGGTTAACATGGTAGACTCTAATTTAGGAGTGTACACTCTTGATACTTCTAAGGTATGTGATTATAAATTTTCTTATATTATGCCTAAATTATGGAAACTACATTTTGATGGTGCTAGGTGTAAGTTTGGATCAAGAGTATGAATTATTCTAACTAACCCTATTGGTAAAGAATATCATGCTTCTTATAGACTTTAATTTCCTTGTACTAACAATCTTGTAGAATATGAATCTTTGATATTAGGATTGTAACTTGCCATCAAGTGTAAAGTCAAGGAACTTATATTATATGGTGACTTAGAGCTAGTGGTTAATCAAGTAAGAAGTAAGTACTAGTGCAAGTTATCATATCTTAAAAGATACAAGTTTAGATTCTAGGATTTGATTGAATCTTTTGATGATTTTAACATTGTTTCCATCCCTAGGGAAGAGAACAAGGCTACTAATGAGCTTGCCTTAGCAACTACCAATCTTATGTCAATCCAAGACTCCTACAACCTTAGTATTGATTTGGTTCCATGCCATTCAATCTTTGATAATGTAAATAATCTATAGCTATTTAGTGATGACTAATAGATCACTGACTTCATGACTAGATCAGGGGCATTTGAAGCTCATATCATTGATGAAGCCAGTGAAAATGTCCTTGATAATGACAAAGTTAAAGGCAAACTTGATAACAAAGTCATTCAGTTGAGTGATAATAAGATACCCAAAGGGATGATAGAATTAGAAAGGATATTTAATTCTGACAAACTGGTTAAGACTACCATGATTCCCAAAGTAGATGGGAAGGACTAAAATGCAATGGACTTAGGTCCCCAAGGTAAACATCAGTAGGTGAACATTGATATAGCCTACACTAGCACTGAAAATGAGAGAGCCAAAGATTTTTTGAATAAGTATAAAGATATCATATCATGGTCTTATGATGACCTAAATATCTTTGACCCAAAGTTCATAACACATATCATACCTTTAAATGAAAATTTCAAGCCTTTTAGGCAAAAATAAAAACCTATCAACCCTATCTTAGAACATCTAATATATAAGGAAGTCAAAAAATTACTAGATGCAAGGATAGTGTTTCCCATTAGGCACTCCATTTGTGTAGCTAACTTAGTACTAATTAGGAATAAAAATAGGAAAATTAGATTGTGTGTAGACTTTATAAATATAAATAAAGCATCTGAGAAAGATAACTATCCTTTGCCTTCCCTTGACCAAGTGATCCAAATTGTTAGTGGTTCTACAATGATGTCCTTGATGGTTTTTCAAGGTATAACTAGGTGCTAGTGAACCAAGAAAATAGGATAAAAACTAAATTTACTATTAATTAGGGCACCTTTTCCTATAAAATAATGCCATTTGGAATTATAAATGTAGGAGCCACTTTTCAAAGGGCTATGGATCATGCTTTCCAAGGTCTTGTAGGTAAGTGAATTATCATATACAAGGATGATCTGACTATCTTTTCTAAAAATAGGGAGGATCATATCATGCACCTACAATAGGTATTTGAATGATGCATAAGGTATGAGATTTCTCTCAACCCAAAGAAAAATATGGTTTGTGTTATTGAGGGAAAACTATCAGGACATGTTATTAATAAGGAGGGAATATATATAGACCCTAATAGAGTAGATACAATATCTAATATAGAGCTCCCTAATATTAGGAAGGAATTAAAGTCATTCTTTGGTAAAATAAACTTTTTAAGAAAGTTCATTTCTAGTTTTACATAAATAGTGAAATGTTTGAATGACATGGTGAAGAAAGATGCCAAAATCACATAAAATGAAGAGACCAAGATAGATTTCAAAGACATCAAAAAGGCAATTAGACAAGCTCCAATCTTGATAAGTCTAGACTTTACTAAAGATTTTTATCTTTACTCCTTTTCTTCAGATCATACAATAGTTGTAGTTCTAACTTAGAAGATAGATGTATGTGACCACCCAGTGGCTTTTATGAGCACTAACCTTAAAATTGTTGAGTTTAACTACTCTTTGATCAACAAACAAGAATTTGATTTAGTCAAGGTAGCAAAAAAAATTAGGCATTATATTCTTAGGAATAAGGTACATACAAACCTACCAGACCCTACCACTAAGCTCATGCTAATTCAAAATGAACTAGGAGAAAGGAGAGGTAAGTGGATGTTTGTGCTTCAAGAATATGACATTAAAATGAAGACTACAAAATTGGTAATATGTTAATGTTTAATTCAGTTGATTGCCAATACTAATCCAAAGCTAAGTGTTATGTAGGTATAGCAACAAATTTTTAGACCCAATTATTGGTATGATCCCATTATCCACTTACTAATCAATATTTATTGTCCTACAGGGTTAAGTAAAGAACAAAAAAAAGATATAAGGCTCAATGCAGCCCATTTCTTGGTTAAATATGGAGATTTGTATAAAATTAAATTTGAAGGCATATATTTGAGATGTGTCTCAAAGAGTGAAGTAGTTGAGATCATGAGCACCTTCCATAAAAGGCTAAGAAGTGGACATCCATCTAGAAGGACAACAATACATAAAATATTGTAGGTTGGTTATTCTGGGCCTATAATCTCCAAAGATGCTCACAAACATGTGAGAGAATACCAATCATGTCAAGTCTTCAACACCAAAGAGCCCAAGGCATCCATGCCATTAAGACTAGTCATGACTGATAAGCCTTTTGCCTAACAGGGATTCGACTTTATGGAGGTTATCAACTCCAATTCCTTAGATGGTCACAAGTATGTTCTGACTACTATTGATTACTACATAAAGACTAAAGCAGTGGCAACCAAGTAGTGTAAGACTAAAGAAGTGATCAGATTCTTAGAAGAAAATATATGCACCAGGTTTGGGACACCTATATCTCTAGTCTGTGATAATGGATATGCCTTTATATCCATTGAAATGACTAAATGGGCATATGATGATAGCATCATTCTCAAGTTCTCATCAAACCATTATCCTCAAGGTAATGGATTATCTAAATCAATAAATAAAAACTTGATGAAGGATATAAATAATTTTGCAATTGATAAACCTAAAACATGGCACAAACTACTTACGTATTCCCTTTGGGCAAATAGAACTAATGTCAAACAAGCTCTCAAAGCATCACCATTATTGCTAGTTTATGGTCAATAACCCATCTTCCCCATCACCCTCAAGTTATTGACATATAAGTCCATGTAAGATTACATAGAGGAAGACCAAGAATTTATAAATTTAATTATTCTTGATATCATACAGATAGAGGATATAAGAGAAGAAGATTTTTCTAATTTTAGTAGACACCAAACCATAGTGAAAAGGTGGTTTGATAATCATTCAAGGATAAATGTGTTCAAGTAAGGAGACTTAGTTCTTATTTTGGACAAGGTATATAAGCCTAAGGGTAAACATGGGAATTTCACACCTTTGTGGATAGGTCCCTATTAGATTATTGAGATACTTGGAGATAACACCTTAAAGCTAAAAGACTTACAAGGAGTAGAATTCACGCTGCCAACCAATAGCCAGTACCTTAAGTGTTACTTATCTACTATTCCACCTAGGGTCTTCATGGAGTAAATTGTAAGACTAGTTAGAGTTAGTGTAGGTAGGCTAGGTTAGTTTCTTTCATTTCTTTCTTTATTTCCCCTTGTTTATACATATGTTTGTATATATTTGTTTATTTATTTATTTATTTGCTTTATGTTTGTTTATTTTCTACTCAGTGTGCTTGCTTTATCTACTTTGTTCCTTACTTCTAATAAGTCATGTTGGATAGTCCTCAACTCAAAATGTGTTTAGATGCTCAGAAAGAACTCTATAATTTAGAAATGTAGGTATGTTTTATTAGCATTGGTTGATCATGGACTGTTGAAATATGAACTTAATGATATAGTTTGGAGAAATTAGTAAAGATTGATGGTTAAGATAATTGTTCCCTAATATTATAAACCATGTTCTGACCTAAGCTTGGTTTTAATAAGGATTGCACATGTAGGGTGAAATCTTAAACTATTAGGACATAGTCATGCTTGCTCTTAATAAACACTATTATCTAGGACAAAGTTTGTAACTAAAAATGTTTGTTTGAGGACCAAACACTTGACCAAATCCTTAAACCTGGCTAACTTGGTTCCCAACCTTTGCTAAAAATTCCAAAATAACCTAAAAAATATAACAAAAAGAGCTTTATTGCAAAATTTAAAATCTTTCTAGGCATAGGTGATTTTGGTAATCTCTACTAGGGTTATGGACACTTGGATAATAGTGGAGCTTTAGGGATATGGATGTTTACCGAGTAGTAAATCAATACCCAAGCCTTCCCTGAGTTAAATCATGGTTCTTAATGAACATATAAATATGCCACAAGCCAAGTGTTAATGGTTAAAGTCATGAAATCTAGAAGTTATTCTCTAAATCCCATGGCAAATAGTATGTGTAATCAAATCACACACATTACATCATTAGGTTTTGATGTTTGATCATAATTTTGCATGTGTAAGACTTATTTTAACCATGAATTGATCTTAATAATGGTACTTAATCAAGAGGAATGAATGAACTAGAGTCTCTAAATTTTAACATATTGCTATATTTCCCCTAGAAGTCACTATTTATTGAGGTCAACATATCCCCATTTCTAAAAATAGGGACCCTTGTTTCAAATTGTACAAATTTTTACCTTAAAATTGAAAAATCACTTGATCAGAATGTTTGCACATTATTCATGACTTTCATTTGGACTAATGGACATGTTTTTAAATGATCATGGTTTTACCCCTTCCAATCTTTCTAAAAATCATGGCTTGTGTTTCTATATTGTAGGTTAAATAGAATCTCATTTGGTAATGAACATGCTCAAGGTTTTACGCTTCAATGATAAATTGATCTTTTACTAATTTTTTGTCTATCAAAGATTAATTGAATATATTTTATGTCATGTTAAAACCTTAGTCTAATGTCTTAACCTAGTACCCTTTTGAGTTAAATTCAAATTTGCATGGGAGAAATTTATGTGAGAAAAAATTAATTTTGCCCAAGGCTTAGTTTAATTTTTATACTAAGTTTTAGTCATGTTTATTAACATGACCAAACCTTAGTCTAAAATTTCATACTGGGTCCTTTTTATGTCCCATAAACCCTTGGTAAATATCATCATTATCATATTCTAACTAAATGAAGGGTCCATTTTTTACTATAGACTTGCCTAAAAAGCCTTACCCTAAAGTTTGTTGTATCTTACAACAAACCTTAGGCTAAGACTTTATGTTATGTATTTTATTTCGTGGGTCCTCTTTAATATGTTTTAAACTTAGCTTAAGACTTTATCCTAAAGCTTTATTCATATTTATTAATATGAATTAAAACCTTGGTCCAAGACTTTAGCTTAAGTTATTTATTATTCCCAAGCTATGACTTTAATATTTCCTATTATTCATAGGAACCAATCAGTTTTGACTGCCTGAAATACAATCTACAACTTACATTCACTCAGGTGATCTAGATCTAACAACATGTGATTAGAGTTTTAAAGTCAAGCTTCAGTCCAAAGTTAAAGTCCAAGCATGTCTTCAAAGATTGTCAATATGTGGCCAAGTGTACATATTTTTTTTGATAGTACATAATAAGTCAAAATTTTAATGGAGCCTTAGGACAAGTGAGAGGGTGATAAATGTCACACTCTTAGCTAAAAAACATTCAGAAATTAATGGCATTCAACCTCATGGATCAAGATCCAATAGTGCACATTTGCTTAAGCAAATATAATCTAATGGTGCATAATGAACATTGAAAAGTCAAGGATGAATATGAAGATGACACATAGCATATCCATGGGCCACTAATTAAAGCTTGAGCATATTTTAAAGATCAATGATACATAGATTAGCATACACATTTTGATCAATGGCCTACAGAGTAGGAGGTACAACTAAGTAGATCAAGATCAATGAAACACATTTGATCCATATAATCAAGATCAATGGTGCAAAATCAGCATTGAAATTTCAACAAAGCTGAGGACCAATGGCATTTGACCTTATGGATCAAGATCAACAAACCACATTGATATATGTAAATAAATATAATGGTATGGGATTAATATGGAATTTTTAAATGACAATGGTCACTTTTCAAATATTAATGAGCAAGTGCTATGAAAGGCCATGGTGATGCCACATCAAAGCCACATAAGTATAATATGCCAGATTGAATATCTTGTAGACTTGGGGATGTAAATGTATAAATACAAGGATCTAAGAGAAATATAAGTCATGAAGCTCATATAAGCTCAAATAACTTCCACCATTAAAGCACTATAAAAACTTTAGAAAAACCTTAGCATGCCTAGAATCCCTATTTTAACCCTATGATTATCATAATCAAGCTAAGGAAGATTGGATTGTCACCTGTGCAAGGATAATTTGATCTAGAGTTGAACTATAGACCATTGGTAGGCAATTTAGAGAACTTACAGCCATGGTAGCCTAAAAAAGTATCTCTAAAGAAGATGTATAAGTCTATTTGACCTTGGATTCAAAAGGGAGAGTTTTTAAGCACACTCAATTTGATGCCATAACTTTAAATACTGGGGATAATAATTATTCAAGCTTGTTTTAGACCATTGAGAACTAGTATCCCATCATAAAAGAAGAGGAGAAGAATGTGTCAAAAAGAAGGCTTTACTATGACACAGTTGCCATTCAGATGAGGGGTTTTCATTATGCTATATCCAAACTTGAGGTACTAAATTATATAGACATTTTCTCTCTTATTTTTAAAGATGGAAAAATAGACAAAGGCATGATTATTCATGAGGGTAGTCTTAGGAAGATTACTTATATCTATTTTATAGCATTTGAAAATTATTACAAGCCTCTTAAGCCCCAAGTTAACCAAACCACTATCAATAATTGGGCTAACAACAATGATTTGAAGAACATCCTTACCCTATGTTTGTATTTTAGAAATTAGGTATTTTCATACTTCAATGGCAACATCCCCATTGGTTAATTCAAACCTAGAATAAGAATGGTCATAACTATGATGAATAAGCTATGTGTAAGTTCAACCACTACCTATGTAGATAAAGTTTGGGTGCCCTTAGTCTACTTTATAATTGATAAGTAGCTCACCCCTCCTCTTGGTGAATTTATCAATACTTGCTTAAGTAGATTGCTTTTTTAGTCAAAAAGAAGACTAGAAACCAATTGTTCAGGATGGCATACCTCTTGAATGCCTTGCTTTCCATAACAAATATCCCCAACCTTAGAGAATGGTCCCCTTATGGGATATAGATAGTCTCCCAATACTATTCAAAATTACAAATATTCAAATACAGGGACCACATCCAATTCATATGTGACTATGTTTATCTAGTCCTAAAATGTGCCATAACTAAGAACCAAATGTTAAGAGTTATCCCCTTGACCAAAAAATCAATTGAGGTCATGGGAAACATCTAGTTATACCCTAATTTTACAATCACCAAGATTGAAGGAATATAATGCACTCCCCTCAGACTGCATGTCCATGTACCCATTAAGTTAGCTAAGTAAGAGGTGGCTTACCAACTATGCAATGAAATTGATGGTCTTTACAAGACCAAGAGTAAGGGATTTCTTCATATCCTCCCTATAACCATTGGTAGGACTTATTTTTCACAATGGGATAATATTGAAGCTACTTCCAAACAAAATACCTCCTTCAATATATAAATTAATGAGCTAAGGTAGTGGGATCCTAATAGAAGGTTTAAGGAGCATCTAAAAGCTAAAGGAATCAATATCCTTTATGATCACTAGTCTAGTCCTTTTGAGCCCATATATTTAAAATCTTTTTCATTCTTTGAGATCATTATTAGATTAAAAAGCATAATATCACTCCAGAGTCTATAATGCAGAGGGAAAAAAAAGGGAATGATGATAGATGGTAATTAGGGACAAAGCAATACCATTTGTTGAGTGGTACACCTTCTAGACCCCCACCATCCCTACTATAGACAAAGTCTATACTTGACTCATAAATTTAGCAAATTCTAGAAGAGAGAAGGCCTGATGATATTGCATCTTCTTTAGTTTAGGAAAAGGATCAAGGATCACTAGTGGAAGAGGTTCATATGGTAGCACTAGACCCTGGTGAAACAATTGAAGATGCTTTAAAAATTTTATCATTAGCCTATGAGTCTGACGATGAAGAAATAGATAAAGCCAAAGAATAAAAGGGGAAGGAAGTGTTAGACCTAGTTCCTATAGACACCCCAAAAATAAAATCTGAATTAGCCATTATTCCAATAAAGAGCAAGAAGCCCAGTGTGACCTTCACTCATCTTTTGAGTGAAGTTAATCTCTTCAATGAGAAAAAATTGATTCAAGGTTTAACCATTCTTGAATGGTTCATTTATGGAAACTTGTAGAAGGTACCAAGTGCATAACATCCTTGGGAAATGGTGCAAGAAATCAATATTCCAGTGCATGAGGAAGTCAAGCCATGGATAGTTGCATTAAAGAAGGAAGAAGAAAAAGGAGTAACTACTCTAAGAGAGTCAAATGGAGCATAGATGGATATCCTAGCTCTTATGGTGATAGAATCTTTAGTTGGTATTAAATTTGACCCAGCCATAGCCAGTTTGTAGAGATTAATTGAGAAAAAGGTCATGGTTGATGGAGAAGGGTTCACTTTGTAAAAATTATAACCTTTTATTGGGTTAACTCTAGTTAAAGGACAAAGGCTTGGAAAAGACCCAATATTTAAAGAAAATGTTCTTCAAATGGCTGAGGATCAGATAGATCAATTGTAAACAATGATCAAGGGTATCTTATAACAGAATAAGAATTTGAAAGAACAAGCCATCTTGTCAATCTAAGAGGATAGATTCAGGTAGTTTAAGGACATCATGATTAATTTATTCAATTCTTTAAATTTAGTCAAAACTAAGCATGATGTAATAAACAAATAAAGTACTAAGGCTACAATCCAAGTTATCCAATGGTAGGCTCAAGCTACCAAGTAAAGGATTTGATCAAGGTCTTGACTAAAAATCAAATCCCTAAATTCAGGATAGTCAGCCTAACCCACCTTAATAAGGATATGGCTATCTTAATTTATAAGATCAAAGCCCTAAGTAGTTGGTTTAAGTATATGGAGAACATTTTTAATGACCTCAAGTAGCAAGAGGATTAAAAATTTTACATATTAGATAGTTTGATCAAAGAGCCTACCACACTTATTCCCTTGGGTCTAATAACTGATGAAAATTTAAAGCATATAACTACTCAATTCATGAAAAAAGTAAGGAATTAAGGATAAATAAAAATAGGTGTTGATAATAAGAAGGTCATGGGCCTATTTTTGTCATTAGAGGAGAAGCTAGGAGATACTAGGGGCATAAAACAAGCTTTAGAAAGGGCTGAGAGGGATCTCAAGGGCCTAGAGGATTAAGAAAAAGAATTATTCATGAGACCTATCACTGATCTCTAGCTGATCAATGAACAACATTATAGAATGAGGATCCTGCATGGAAGAAAAAAAAATGTGATAACACAAGGGTCTCCAAGTTAGCTAAGATAGGAATGTTCTTTTATAAGTAAGCTTATATTCTTTTAAAAAGAGAATATTCTTTTTTAAAGGCACGTGTAACTTATAAATCACATATCATGTAGGTCAGTCATATAAACTGTCTAAAATTTTCTTATAAGATTATAGAAGGACATTCATCCTTAGAATTTCATATGACTAACTAGCATACCTCATGAAAGTTCTATATAAAGAGGTATTGCCCATTGTAAAAGCAGAGAGATTTTTGTAAGCCAAAATCAATTGTAACTTTTAAGCAATTAATATAAGTAAGGAATTCTACAAAGTTTGTCTAAATTTGCTTGTATATTTTGTTATCCTAGCTTCTCTCTTACTTTTTTGTTCTAATTTCTATATTTGAATGGTTCTTATGAATTTTTGGTATGTACTCTTAAATGCAGAGTTATTAACTCGTGTTGATGTTAGGTTAATTGAAAGTTCTTGAGTTCATTTTATTTTTTTACTCTTCTTGCATTTTGGCTAATTTTTTTTGCTTGTAGGGGTAAAGTTTTAAAGTTAACTTGTTCTTATTTGCATTATTTTCTACACTCCTTAGATATTTGTCTGATGTGTGATAATATTTGAGCTTATGCTACTTCATGTTATACATTGATTAAGTGCATGCCTAGATAATATTTGAACTTTGTCATGATGCGTAGAATGAAGATCAATAACATCTCTTCTTTGATTTACCTTTTTTTTGCTCTTTTTTAACCAAATCACTCTAGCTTAATTCTAATTATAAATATCTATCTTAGATTAGTCTTTATATTAGTTATTGATCATAATTCATAGTTCTTAGCATAACATACTTCATATTTTACATATATTAACTATTTGGCCACAGTGGCTCCCAACTACTAAACATTATAAATATTTTGAAATAGTCCACTTGCTTTTCTTCAATTTCACTAATAGATAATAGGATTATCACAACCTATAACTCATGCATTTAATTCTTAGAAATCTAAAATGAGAAGTGTTCTTAAACACTCTGGGCACATGTGATACATATTCAGGCATCGATAGTAATGTTATTGAAAGGATTTTAGCCTAAAAAATATCATTAATGACAAGCATGAAAGTAAGAGAAACAAAAATGCATCAAATACAAATTTACCTCTCAAAATCAAATCATAGAGATAAAAGTTTTAAAATGGGAAATCAAACGTATCAGAGAAAAACTCACATGATCTTATTAGAAGGCTTACAACAAATATCTCCACAAGTACAAGATTGATCAAAAGCACAAGATAAGAATAGAAAGAGCTAAAATGATTCCTAGTGAGGATGGAGGAGAGGAAGAGCTCTTTTATAGAGCTAGAAGAGGAAACTGGGAGTTACATAAAAAACCATTATGACCTTACAATACCCCCAAGTGTGTGACACTTGTGTCTTAATTCCTTACAAATAAAAGGGAGGTGTGTGCCAAGTGGAGAGAGGATTTACTCATGAAAGTAACTCCCAAATTCTAAGAGAGAGAAAAAGGAGTGACACCTAAAGGAATCCAAATTTATGTGAATTAAAAATTCACATAAATATAAATTCCTCGCATAGGGAAAAAGAAACTTAAAATAAAATAAATTATCCTAAATAAAGGGTAAACCTAACACTCCCACTTAAAGTTTTTATTTAGGGGTTTAAAAACAAACAAGAATGGAGGAAACAACACTAACTCTCCCCCTTTATGAGAAATTCATTCAATCCTAGTTTTGTTACAAAATAAAACAAACTTGTCTTTACATAGAGACTTAGTGAATATATCAACCAGTTATTCTTCAGTAGAACATAAAGAGAGAATAATATGATTATCTTTAAGAATTTCACACTGAAAATGATGAATCTTAATGTTCTTTGACCTTGCATGAAAAACTATATTTTTTGCTAAGGCAATTACACTTTGATTATCACCAAAAATCAGAGTAGTCAAATGTTGTGGGTGGCACAAATCTGCAAGAAATATTCTAAGCTAAATAGATTCTTTTGTAGCATGATTACAAGATTTATATTAAGCTTCTATGGAAGATAGAGATATAGTTGGTTGATTTTTACTAGTCCATTAAATAGTGTCAGAACCCAAGGAGAAGCAATAACCACTAGTGGATCTATGGTCATTTAGATCACCAACCCAATCAAAATCTAAATAACCTACCAAAGAAAAATTATTATTCAAGGTATACTTGATGGCATAGGTTAGATTACATTTAATATAATTAAGAATTATTTTAGTAGAATTTGAAATGAGTAGATTTAGGTTTAGACATAAAATGATAAATCAATCTAATATAAAAAGTAATATCATGATGAGTATGAGTAAGATAATTTAAACTACCAACTAATTATCTATATAAAGTTAGAACAACATTTTCTATTTTCATGTCATTAAAAAGTTTAACACCAAGTTAACAAGGAGTAGCAATGAGTTTTAAATCTAACATATTAAATATAGATAATAAATCATATGTGTATTTAGATTGAGAAATAGAGATGCTATCCTTTTCTTGCCAAACTTGAATGCCTAAAAAATAATTTAAGAGACCCAAATCCATCATTTCAAAGGTATTCTTCAAATAATTTTTAATTCCAAAAACCATTGAACCATTACTACCATTTATGATTAAGTCATCAACATACAAAACAATGATAACTATGTCATGAGGAGAATTTTTCATAAAAATATTCAAATCAGTGGAATTACGAGTAACATCTTGAGTTATAAAGAATTGATAAATTTTAGAGTACCATTCTCTAAGAGATTATTTTAGACCATAAATAAATTTTTTTAACTTGCATACAAGATGTTCATTACCTTTGTTTATAAAACCAAGAGGTTGAGACATGTAAATTTCTTCATGCAAATCATCATTTAAGAAAGCACTCTTAACATCCATTTGATAAACAAGCCAATGCATGTGAGCAACTAAAGCTAAAATAACTTTAATTGTAGGCATTTTAGAAAAAAAATCAAAAGTTTCATTATAGTCAATTCCTTCAATTTGATAAAAACCTTTAGCAACTAATCTATATTTATATTTTTCAATTTGATTTTCAGAATTGAACTTAGTTTTAAACAACCATTTACAACTTACTAAATTATGCCCTTTAAGTAAAGGCATTAAGTCCCAAGTGTTATTAGAAATCAAAGAGTTGTATTCATCATGCATAGATTTTTCCCAATGAGGGTGACCTTAAGCATGTTTTAAAGAGTGAGGATCATTATTATGCATAATTTTAGACATCAAAGCATAATTTTAAAATTGTTGTCTACTTCTATGAGTATCATTAAGATTAACATCAATTCTTGAATCTTCTATAGTAGTTTTAGCCCATTTAGGCATAGCTTTAGGTGGAGAAATAATAGAATAAGGATAAGGAATTGGAAGAACAACACTATTATGCAACACATCATTATAATCATTACTAGATTAAAAAGGAAAAGAAGTATTAACAATATCAAGAGAATCTGAATTGAAAGCACAATCAAGCACACCATTTTCAGCAATATTAACATCTCTTTTAATCTTAATTTTGTTATTTTCAAGATCATAAACCCTATAGGCTTTAGATGATTCATCATAACTAAAAAATATAAAAGTGTTTACTTCAAAATCTAACTTTTAATGCTTTTAAATTAAAATATGAACAAATACATCACAACTAAAACACGTAAATATTTTAAATTGGGTTCTATACCACTTCAAGCTTCTTCAGGTGTAATATTTTAAATATTTTTAGTGAGAGTCTTATTAATGAGATAAATAGCACAATACATGGCTTCAGCCTAAAATTTATAATTAATATTTTTAGCATGCAACATACACCTAGCCATTTCAGTGATAGTCATATGTTTACATTCAACAACACCATTTTGTTCAGGTGGGTAGGAAATAGTTTTCTCATACTTAATTTCATGTTGCTTACAATATGCAATAAAATAACTATTAACATATTAATTACCATTATCAGTGTGTAATATGCATAAAGAACAATGAGATTATTTTTCATGAAAGTCAATAAAAGTGTCTAAAACTTGATCTTTAGTTTTCAAGAAATAAATCCAAACTCACCTAGTGCAATCATCAACAAAGGTTAAATCATACTTAGAACAATTAATATAAGGAGTTTACATAGGGCCTAAAATATCACTATGAACTAAATGAATTTTTTTAGTAGCATGTCATGAGTGATTTTTAGGAAAAGATTTTCTATGAATTTTACCAGTCATACAACCATTACAAGTAGAAGTATTGGGAGAAATGTTAGACAAACCTTACACCATATTGAGTTTTTTCATGTGATAAATAATTTAGTAATTAATATGATATAATATTTCATGCCACAAGTTAGCATCATTATAAACAAGCAAAGCATGAGAAGGTGAGGGAGAAGAGAATTCAGTAAATTTAAACAAATTATCATTATCTAGAAAAGCAGTAACAATTAATTAAAAATCTTGCCTAGTAGATTTAACATAACAAGTATCATTAATAAAGTATACCTTATAATCTTGCTTGCATAATTAAGGTATGGAAAGTAAATTTAATTTCAAATCAGGAATAAGTAAGACATCACGCAACTCACTATTAGGGATTTTAACATTTTTTATGGCTTCAAAATTGCAAGAAGCATGATTTACAAGACTTAAATGATTATTAGAAAGATATGATTCTAAAGAAGTAAATAATTTATAATTAGATGTCATATGTCGAGTAGTATTAGAATCAAAAATACATTTAATAGGAGAAGCATGTAAAGCACAAGTAAAAATAGCTCTAGTATTAGACTTCTATTTTACTTGAGTCTTATTGTTACTAGTGCTAGCAGTGTCATTCACTTTAAGCTTTCTATTTTTTATATCATGTTTATTTTTAAAGCAATGATATTCATTATGAGTATTTTTTTCATAATAATTACACTCTTTCTTAGGTTTAGAGTTAGATTTTTTATCTTTCTTATCATGTGTATTATTTGACTTAGTATGATCTTTTCCATTCTTATGTTGGTGTTTAAAAACAAAAACATCTTTAGTGTCTTAAGACTACCAAATTGAATCAAATTTTATTCCATTTGATGCAACAAAATACCAAATAATTCAAATTTCAACATAGTAGATAGAGTAGGAAAATCTAGTTGTGCATGAATATTAGTAATAAACTATTAAAAAAGTTGAGGCAAATATTTTTTCATAATAATGTGAATAAAATTTAAATTGGAAAGTTTAACACTTAAATCCATTAGTTAAGAATGCAAAGAATGAACTTTAATCAAGAAATCATCCATAGATTTAAAATCATTGTATTTTAAATCAGATAATTGATCTTGAATTTGAATTTTATAAGATTCATTCACAATATCATAAATAAATTTAAGTTTAGACCAAGTAGTGGAGGCAATAGAACAACCATCAATATGGATATGCAATTGAGGGGTCATGGTCATGCCAATCAATCATAAGGCCTCATCATTTTTTGCTTGCCATTTCTCTTGAATTTTGATATAGGTAGTCTTAGTGTCTGGTTGAAGATATGTGCCATCTATTACGCATATCAAATGTTTGAAAGTGAAAATGTATTGCATATGTAATTTTCATAAATAGTAATTGGTGGACATGAGTTTAAATTTGGGCAATAATTGAGTCATTATGTTTTGAAAGCTCACCCAAAAATCAGAAAGTGAATAGGCAAGAAAAATACTTAAACATGAAGGGCATAGGAGGGGAAAAAAACTAAAGGATGACTTGCCATAATGCAAAATAAATAACTTAACAAAAAAAGGATAAATGAATTGCAAAAAAAAATGGTTTTACAAATTGATTTTTTGAAAAGGTCTAAAATTAAACATAAATAAAAGATTTTTGATATTTTTTGTTTAAACTTTTAACCAATTAAATTGTTTTGAGAAATAAACTTTGATAATAAAATTGTGAAAATGTCATTAAAAAGATAAGTTGAAAAAAGTGGAAATTCATTTTTTTTATGGAAGGTTCAAAATAAATTTAAATAGGAAACTTTGCTTAGTTTATTTTATTTTGAAAAAAAATAAAGGAAATAGCTTTCATAAATAAGAAAGCAACCTAAAAGAATAATGAATTTTTTTAACTTAAATGAATTTACCAAAAAAAACTCAATATGCTCTTTTTGTTTTAGAAAAACCAAAGCTTATTATATTTTTTGAAATACATGAGAAAGACAATAAAAAGAGGCACCCAGAATAGAAAGAGTAAATTAGGGATTAAAGGAAATGTACCTTCATGAATAATGGTACCCAGTCACTATTTTTTGTCAAACTCATTCAAATTAACTACTAGATAGGATGCCAAAAGCAGGTAAGATTTTGACCATACCAAAATCTCACAAAAGGAGAAAGGCCCAACAAAGAGATCCAAGTGTAATTTCTTGTAAAGAAAATAGACCCATCACCAAGGTGAGGAGGGCATATGGCTTTGTATGTACATTGTATGGATTTGTATGAATGATCGTATGACTGAGGGAAAAAAAGAAAATAAAAAAAATTAGAGGGGAGACACCTCTATAGGGAGGTCATGTGGTTGGAGAGTTTGAAGAAGAACTCAGCTGGAGGAAGAAAATACAATGACAAATAGATGGAAAAAAAACTTACAAAAAATCTCTCTTCTAGGAATATAGATGAGCAATTGAACTGTATATTTTTTTATTGTTAAAAAATGAGCAAAAAAAAATGAAACAAAGAACAGAAATATGAATGAATATATATTTTTTTAAATATTACTCAACAAAACTAAAACAATGAATAAATATTGGAGAAATTGTGTTTTTTTTGTTATTTCTGAAATAGATTTACTTAGAAGCACTTCCTTTTCTCTTTGCAAATAAAAATAGATTTAAAAGGAAAATATATATATATAAAGCACAAGTATATTAAATTTTATTAATTCTAAAAATTTAAAAGGAAAGATATGTGGAAAAAAAAATTGAATGAGGCTACGAAAGTCCTACAAAAAAAATTAAGAACTACTCTTTTTTTTTAACAAAAAAATGGATTTTTTGTTTAAAATTTGATTAAAGATTAGAATCCTTGCAAAAAACTCTTTAATTATTCTTATAAAATATTCACTCTCTCAATAAAATTTCATTAGAATGATAATGACTCTAAATACCATGAAAGGATTTTAACCCAAAAAATATCATTAATGATAAGCATGAAAGTAAAAGAAACAAGAATGCATCAAATACAAACTTACCTCTCAAAAGTAAACTATATAAACAAGAGTTTTGAAGTGGGAAATCAAATGTATCAAAGAAAAACAAATGTGATCTTATTATAAGGCTTACAATAAATATCTCCACAAATACAAGATTGATCAAAAGCATAAGAGAAGGATAGAGAGAGATAGAATGATTCCTAGTGAGGAAGAGGAGAGGAAGAGCTCTTTTATAGAGATAAACGAGGAAAATGGAAGTCACATAAAACCCCATTATGACCTTACATTCCCTCCAAGTGTGTGACACTTGTGTCCTAATCCTTTAAAAAAAAAGGTCTATGCCAAGTGGAGAGAGGAGTTACTCATGCAAGTAACTCCCAAATCCTAAGAGAGAGAAAAAGATAGAGTGACACCTAAATAAATCCATATTTATGTGAATTAAAAATTTACATAAATATAAATTCCTCACATAGAAAAAATAAACTTAGGATAAAATAAATTATCCTAAATAAAGGATAAACCTAATAGTTATAGCTAAAACATTGTCATTCCACTATACTTTATAGTTTACATGTGTGTGGTAATATCATATTATATAGAGGATTGGTTTCCATGGTCTATGTATTAGTGATTGTACACATGTAAGTTCTATTTGATTTCTTGATAACCACATTATTCTTATCTAACCCTCTATGAAATGGAGGGATACTCCCAGAGAGGTGTGTTGGAGACTAATGATTTATGGTTTGAGGTAAAGCACTCAGATGATGCTCTCCCTCTATTTAATTGTTTCAAATATTTGAGATCATACTCATGGCTACATTCATGGATCATTGAGTTGTTTGTAATAATAATTTATAATATTATACATATTATATTTTATATTTGATTTTTTATTGAAATATAACATGCAATACATTATTATTTGATCGATATTTAACACAATAGTGGTTGTGAGATTTGTAATTAATTATGAATATTATGAAAATATTAATTTTATGCTTCTTTATTATTAAAATATGGATTATATTAGTGTTTTATTGTACTTTATTTCTTCCACTATTAACTTTGTGAGAATTATTCATCTTATAATATGATATAGACTATTTCGAAGCTAAATATATCATTTTATTAACCAATGGGTTGATACATTTATAAATTTATTACTTAAGATGGATTTCCTATTAAAATAATGATTTTATAGATATTCTTAATGATTATATAAGCATACCATTTGTATGTAAAAATAATGTGTAATTCTAGTGTAACCTAGTGGGGTTTTAACATAGAGATATCAGAGCAAAGGTTTAACACTCAGACCTAATGAGTCCACTAACTTAAATTTTTTATCATAATTTTGAGGATAATGGAATGAGATTAATCAAGTGGTGATTAGACATTTTATGTGAACCCTCAAGTTTATCTTAATCATCTAGTAATATAACAAGCTACAAAATTCCATCAGATACTCATTGGCATGAATGAGACTATAGATAGGATAGCATCTCTAGAAAGAGAATTTCATAAACCTAAGGAAGAATATGAACAAGAGGTTTTAGAAGAATAACTTGATGAATAAGAAGAGCCTTAGGATTAGGGGCATGAGGAAGGTCAATAAGTAGATAAAGCTCAACTAGTTACAAATTTTACATGTGATATGAAAAAACTGAACCCACCCAAGTTTGATGGTACAATATTGGGTGATGAAGCTAATGTTAGGCTCACTAAAATGGAATAGTATTTGGTGTCCCCAAAATTTCATTTTTAACATTTTAGGGTACCCCTATTTAAAATTTTGCATTTTTTCTTATTTTAGTCAATTATCCTTGTTAAGCCAGTCCCCTTAATAAAGCCTTAGTTTTTAGTATTTGTTGTGTCTAATTGCTTTCTTTCTCCAATTGCTTCAAATTTATCTATAAGGTTGAAAACACCTACCAAAATCCAACACTAAAAAACCCACTTACTCATCCCCCTTAGAAGGTCAAAGAAGCTAAAGTGTTTTGGCTTATCTCCAATGCAAATCGGGTGCTCCAAAATATTTTACTTATTTAAAAGTAAGTAGAGTAGTTCTATAAGTCTGAATTATACTACTTAGTTCAAACTAAAGTTATCAAGTAGCTTTACTTCAATCCTAAATCTAATTAAAGTAGTTTCAACAACCCGTTGAGTACTACCTAAATAAAATTGGGTTTTTAGAGTTGTTTTACTTGGATAAAGTCACAAGTAAAAGTAGTGGAGGTTTTTGAACCTAAACTACTCATTGACCTAAACCAACATGGTTTTTTGAAAGCACTTCACTTCAAATACTAAAATCAAGCAAAGCAGCTCAAAAAGTTTGACAAAAATCCAAGGGATTATGTGTCTCTTTCCCATGTGTCCCTATTTATCATTAATGCACAGGCATATATAAAATTAGGAAAATCCATCTCATTTCTCACCTGGCATCCAAGTTTTTTGATTAATTTGTCACACCTGCAAACCCTAAGTTGCATGATTTGAGCTTCTAGATCATCTTTGATAAAATTTATTTTGATCCATTTACACTTAAGGTATGAGGATCATCTTCTTGTAGTTTTCATAGTTTTATTTTGATCATTTTCTTCTTTTTCTCTTTGTTATTTTCTATCCACTGTCATGAATGTTTTTTGCTTCTATTTTCTTATTTTCTTTAATTCTAGCTATTATTTTTGGCCATGTTTATGTTTTTATAACCTTGTGCTAATGTTCATAATCACTTAACATATAATCAAGAAAAAAATCCTTTAAATCCTCAAACTTATTGTGAAAACCTAATGCCTCCCATCCATGTTTCCCAATACTCATTGCTTGCTTGAGTTCTTGAATCTAAGTTACTAATCCTAAGAAACCTGACCCTCAATCACCTTACTAACTCAAGTTTCCTATTAATCATTACTCACCTAGAGTTCTAACCCTAAGTTAATACTCTTGAGAAACCCGATCCTTGAATGCTTTGCTTACTCGAACTTATAATTACTCATTACTTTTACTCGAGTTTTTGTAACACAATAAATCTCCCTAACAAACCTAAAGTCTTGAGCCTAGACAAACCCACAAAATACTACTCAAGAAGTACCCATATTTATTTCTCTTGGCTACTTACATGGGTTTTCTCGTTTGAGTAACTTGAAAATACAAGCTCGAAGTCACAAGCTAAGAAAACCCTGAAGTTGTCTATACTTATTCCTTGTGACCTACTTGGATTCTTAGATGTTTAAGACTTGAGCACTATTTATACCAACCCAAGGTTGTGAGACCTTATTGATTAAATTTTACTTACTTAAGTTTTTCAAGACTTTTAGCTACTTAAGACCTAAAGATTTCTTTGAGGTACTGTAAGAACAAGTTGACTCTTTTTCAAAACTAGTTGGAGTAGTTAATCAGAATTGAAGAGCACTCATCAAGTTCTTCCAATATATGTTAGAATCAATGTTAGGGTCAGAAGGATCAAGAATATTAGAAGAATAAATAGCTAAATTAGAAGTGTAAGCAACACAAATAGAATAAGTCCCAGATTTGGCACTTGAGGAGACTCCAAAGCCAAGAAGGAAAGGAGAAGCAAAAGTGAAGAAAGCTAAGTCACAAGAGCCCAAGATGAAGTATGAGTATAATGGTTACCCAATCAAGTCATGCATCACCTCTAAGCTACTAGAGATAAGTGATATGGATATGGGGCATGTTTCTATGATTGAATTTTTAGAGAGATAAAAAGTCATAATCAAGACACCACTCATGAAGGCCATGACAAATAGTGATATTCTACAAACTACAACTTTCCCAAA
Organism: Torreya grandis; assembly: GCA_037957365.1. Taxonomy (NCBI): domain Eukaryota; kingdom Viridiplantae; phylum Streptophyta; class Pinopsida; order Cupressales; family Taxaceae; genus Torreya; species Torreya grandis. The sequence continues at coordinate 3,537,919 of JARHVA010001034.1, read as the reverse complement.
CTTGGCTCAACTTTTAGAGTTTATCTTAACATGTGCTAAGTATTATGATTCTCTAATTAAGACTGTAAGAGATGCTTCTAGTAATGTAGTCATAAGACTAGATGTTTAATATCTAAACTACTGCTTGAAGATTCCAACATCATCAAAAGTAATTGATATATCTATGGAAAAGGCTAACAAATAATGGGAGACAAAAATAGTAGAATGCATCAAGATAAAAAACATAATTTATTTGAAAAAAGTGAAACAAGCATCAAGATTTCCAAATCAAATAGTGAGATTAGACTTTGTTCAAGAAGTGGATGACATTACTCAACTACTATGCAGAATCAATGGTGAGAAAAATGACAAGTGTTTATCAACTTGGATATATGCATATATTAGAACCAATGATGTGACCAGGAGCTCTGCTATGATTGAGTGGACAATAATGATAATTGATAACATGGATTGGTAATTAATCAATGTATTATAGACCTTTGATTTCAAAATGACTTCTTATCTGGTGTATGTAGCTACTTCAAGTGGATCCTTTTTAAGGTTGAGAACAAAAGGCACACTAACATCTACATAAATATATGAGTATTATCCTTAGCTATCCATTTTAGATTACTACAAACATTATATTATAGTAAATGATGGATTCTTTTATGAACTCATTTTCAAGATAAATATAGCCCTAAAGTATAAAAGAGTATCAAATGAATCATGGGATACAATTTCATAGTTTGATTGTATTTTCATTTAGTTTCTTGATTTTACATACATCAGAGTTGGGGGTTTCTCAAATTCACCTATCAAGTTACCAAGATACCTAAGTAATAAATGGATTCTCATGAAATTATGCATGCAGCTTGTTCAACTACATGACTTATATTCAATATCTCACCATTCAGCTATCAAATTTCCTATTGTCATTGGTCATTACCATTTCCCAAGCATTTACAAATCTAGGAATGTGTAAAAATAAATATACCATCATTACACCCAAACACATTTTGAGTCTAGAGCCAATTTTGATTATAGAGGGGTGGATCAAAATATAGTTTCTATAGAATACATGCATATTCTAGCACTTGAGTATATTTGGACTAATTGCATAGATGAATTTGATGTGAGAAGAATGGATAATAGTAAATTGGCTATTGAGCAAATCCATGCTTTTAATCTAGCCACCATTCCTAAGGATGTGGAAGATGATGGTATTGTCACTAGTGATGATTTTCATGCAATAAGAGGAGATAATACCTCACTTATAGTGATTATTTTTAGAAAAGATCATGACAAGACTATTTTTATATAACTTCAAATGTTTTGGCAATGACTTTCACCTGGCTTCTCAACAAGGGCTACTGTATGAAGGAGATAATAAAAGAGACCACTCACGTAAGTCAGAAAAGGAAAGAAATAGTATAAGGAGAAAGTATCCAAGTACCCATGAAGAAGCTAAAACTAAAAATAAATGATGATGATACCTAATTTGTGGTAAAAGATAAGGATCCAATTCAACCAGTAGTTTCCATATCTCTATTGGTCTCTTCAACTGATACTATTATTCCTACTATTTCCACCATTCCTTCTATTCCTATTTCCACAACACCCATAGATCCATTAGTATTTATGCCTCCCCCAAAGTCTCATGGCACTAAACCCCCTAAGAAACCCATTTAAAAGGAGACTCTTCCTCCTCCATCTTCTCCACCTACTTCTCTACTTTCCCCTCCTTCAACAAAGCAACCCACCATGGAGAATGAACTAGAAAGATTAACTATTGGGGAGGAAACCTCATCACAAAAATCACTAAAGTAAAATCAAAAAGAAGTAAATGAACATAAAAAGGAAGCTATGGAAGTAGTAGTTGTCAAAAAAGTGAAATAAGTTGAACATGAGAAGGAGGCAGAAGGGGTAGCAAAAGAGAGAGAAGCTGAGAAAGAGAAAGAGGTTTTATTAGTAACAGAGAAAATTATTGAGTAGCCCAAGGAGAAGGAAATAGTGGTTGATGAAGTGGTAGAGAAATAAAAATAAGATGATAAGGGGAAAGAATCAGAAGTAGGGAAGCAAGCTAAAAAAGAACCAAAAAAAGAAATCCAGAAAGAAACAGAGGCTCAAGAGGTTCCTTCTCAAGAGCTAATGGTGAAGAACAACTAGCAGTAAATGATAATTCATTCAGACACCTCTACTAGTAAAGACTTCTCATCTTGATTGGATTTGCAGAAAACTCCAAAATCTAAGGAAGTGATTAATCTTGAGGAAATAGACTTGCAATTGTTGAAAATTCTTGATAAGAAAGAAAAGAATCCCAAGTCTGCAAAAGTAACTTCAAAGTTGATAATTGAGTCTACAGGGTAGAAGTTTGTAGAGATAATAGTTCCACCATAAGGAATGAGAAAAAGAGAAGTCACTCAAAGTGACTTAATAATTTCAAAGATACCCTTTAGGGAAGTTACCATTGAGGGCCTGAATCAAGATGCTCAAACCCTAATAAACACTCTCTTTAAGAAACTTGATGAAGAGAAGGCTACTAAGACCAAATTGAAGGAATAAAATGCACAATTATGTGAAATAATAGCTAAAGTTTCTAGGTCTATTATGTAGCAATCTATTATTTTAGGAGATTTAATCTAGGTCTATTTTGTAGCAATCTATTATTTCAGGAGATTCAATTGGTCAACAAGTTATTACTAAAGTATAAGAGACTAGAGATAAAGCTAAAGTTGTGGATAAGTGGATAGATAAAATGCATCAAATAGCTCATAAGTTCTTCCCTAATATTTTAGGTGTTCATGTTGATATTTTGAAGAAATTGGTAAAAGTAAAGTCAGTAAGGAAAGAGATAGAGAATGAAAATGGCATTTCTGAGTTGCAACAGGGAAGTCTACAAACAATAGGTAATTTGAATGAGAAAATTTTGATTGAGGAAAATATTGATCCTAATGGATCCATTTAGAAAATAAAATAAGAAAAGCATCTCTTATCTTTCTATATGCATATTTTGCAATAAATGTGTGAAGAAATGAAGATTTTGGAAGAAGAAGCACGCAGTGCAAAGAAAAATTTAGAGGATTCCTTTTTTAGTTTTACTAGCATCTGGTCTAATAATGTCCCAAGAACATCTGAGTAGTTATACAAGAAATTCAAATAATTGATGGACAAAGCTATAACTCCTTTCATAGTCAAGTCTATTAAGGAGTTAATCAAATGTCACTAGGAAATAAAAAAGACTTGAGCCAAGGATCAAAAAGGTAAAAGCTTATAGTAGAAGATTAGAAAAGGAAATGCTAAAATTTGAGATAGAAAAATAATCATTGGCTAAACCTGATGATGCATCAATACAATTGATGATGTCTCAACACATTAAGTGTAAAGGCAAATATAGATCCAAAGTTCATGAGGTAGATTAATTTTTGTTTCTCTTCTTTCCATTTTTTTCTTTCTTTCTTCCCATTTGTTTAAATCCTATTCATTCTATTTGTAAAGTAACTTTGTTAAGAAGAAATTAATTTTAAGTAAAGACATTTTATAGAGTTACTTACCGAGGTATATTACTTTGTAAAATTTTAAAACTCAAGTAACTTGGCTAAAATGCCATTATTTTAAGTTATCTTGTAAAATTAAATTTTTTCAGTGAACTTTGTGTTATATGCAAAGTAGTTGTATTCAATCCAAATAGTAAGATCATGAAGCGCAGCATGTCAATATTTGTTGCATGCCACAGAGAAATATAAGGAAGATGCCACTTAATGGTCCTTAGCTTTTAGTGTAGCACATGGAAATTGGAGAAGTTGACTCCTATTTCTTCTTGGCATCTATTTTTGTATAAATATAAGTGCATGCCTACGTGGTTGAGGATGATAATTTTTTGCAAGTAAGTAATTGTAACCATTGTATGGGAAATTCTAAGCAATCTAAAACTTTGGGTTTATATATCTGGACCTTTTTGTATAAATTTTGTTGAAAGTGAATAAGAATGAACTTAGTTTTTTAGAGAACTTTGTGTCTATTGGAATCATTATGTGTGTTCTATGAGGATAAAATGGTAAATTTTGTGTTATCTATTAATCTCAATTGAATTCATTACTTTCTTGATCATTTGCTAAAAAGGTTATCACATTAATATGTTTATCTGTTTGCACATATACAATAAACTCTACAAAAATATTTATTGTGAAGTACATTTCTCTTATTTCTCTCAAGTATTATAGTCATTTATTTACTCTCCAACATATTTCAAACTATGTTCACATCCCTAGAACCAGATGCTTACTTGCTTCAAAATCCCTTTGTTATGGCTCATGAACATAGTGATTAAAGTAATACCCCCAAATTAGAATAACTTGCACATTATTTATATACCCTATGAATAATTATAAGCTATAAGTAATTATAAATACATAGACATAAATGCATGGGAGCTTAACCTTTAAATGAAGGGGATTTAATCCCATGACTGCCTAGGTATATTTTGATTGCCTATAAAATATCTAGCCAACAGTATTTTGAGCTTTGAAATTATTCTGAGGTAACTAAAGCTATGTGGAGAGCTTACCAAATAGATGGTGAAGTAAAAACTTGGTGGGCTAATAATAAAATTGAAATGAACCTTGATTTCATACCACCACTTGGAAGTATTTTGTGACTCTTTTTAGGGCATGATGACTACTCCAATTGTACTTTGATCAAAAATTAATAGATTTCTAGAATCTAAATCAAGGGGATTTATCAGTGAATGAATATTGGGAGTACTTCATGAATATCTTGATGTTCTATAGTATTATAAATATGAACATTTTCAGATCATGAAGTTCATTATGGGATTAAAACCCTAAATTGGTTTTGAATTGGATGATCATGGACCATCCATAATGTACCAAGTATTTGAAAATGTAATCAATCAAGAACAAAAGTTGAAATCACTTGCTGAGATTAGAGAAAATTTTACAAATAAGTTTGGAGGTTCTAAGACTCCATTTTAAGAAAAAGAACTAGAGACAAAATGGTAATTCCAAGAACTAATTTAATAGCCAGAATGTAAGATTTAGTAATGCTTTAAGGAACAAGAAACCTAGAGGTGGTTTCAAAGAAGAATTCAAAGGTGATAATTAGTCTAAGATTAAAGGACCACCTGGCAGATGTTTTATATGTGGTGGAGACCATTATGAAAAAAATTATCCTTAGTGGAAGACATATGGTGGAAATAATAATTTTTCCATCTCTACATCTTATCAGGGAACATTCATCACTGTATTCATGTAGTGGTGGATAACCATCAAGCAAAATTTCAACCCTCTCTTACCAAAGTATTAGGTACCTTGTTTGTGCAACAAGTTTTTATTTTGATAGATACAGGAGATACTGAATGTTTTATCTCTCCTACAAGGTTAATTAAATTGTATATGGAAGATAGTTTAATGTAAAATTCTTGGTTAAATTAGTATGGGAATGGATCTAAGTTCAAGGTTAATAGATATCTTGTTGATGCTGAAATAAAGTTTCTAGAATTCACCACAGTTGTTGATCTTTATAAAACACCACTAGGGTTATATGATGTGATCTTAAGAGTGAATTGTCTCACTAAACACAAATCCAAAATTTATTTTTTTCTTAATAAGGTTGAGTGTTTAGATTATTGTGGAAATCAAACCCAAATCCAAGGAGAATGGAGAGATTTGAAACTTAGGAAATTTCAGCAATTTAGTTGAAAAAGGCTCAATAGAATGGATGTCAAACATTCCTAGTCAAAATGGATGAAATTGGTGAAGCTAAGGAACCCACTTTAGAAGACTATGCTTTTTTACAATAATTTCAAGATGTTTTTCCAAAGAAATTACCAGGGTTACCCCCTAAAATGGAATTTGATTTCACTATTGATATCATTCTGGGGTCAAAACTATATTCTAAGGCCCCCTACAGAATGACAATAAATGATTTAATTGAGTTAAAGACATAACATCAAAAGATTTCAGCTAAAGGTTGATTTGGACAAATGTTTCACATTAGGGTTCACCTATAGTATTGGTCAAAAAGAAAGATAAAACCCTTCATATATGCATTGACTACTGAATGCTTAATAAGGCAATAATAAAGAACATGTATCCTTTACCTTGCATTGATGATATTTTTGATCAACTACGTGGTGAAATAATCTTTTCAAAGATTATATTCATGTTAGGTACCATTAGTTGAGAATTCAAGAGGAAGATATTTCAAAAATAGCTTTTAGGACTTGTTATGGACATTAAGAGTACATTGTACTTCCTTTTGAACTAATGAATGCACTTAAAATATTCAAGAACCTCATGAATAGTGTGTCTAGGGATTACCTTTATTAGTTTATACTAATTTTTAGATGATATTCTCATCTATTCCAAAAGTAAATAAGATCATGTTGAGAATTTGTGCTTAGTATTGAAGCAGTTATAGAATCATAAAATCTATGGGAAGTTGTTGAAGTATTTTTTATCTCAAATAAGACTATAATACTTTAGATGTGTTATATATGAAAAAGGAATTTCAATGGATCTAGCTAAGATTAGATCCATTATGGAGTGTCTAGCACCCAAAAATATGAATGAGGTATGTAATTTTATGGGTTTAGTAAGGTACTAAAAGAAGTTTATACCAAATTTCTCCAACATGGGTAATCCCATCACACCTCTTCAGTAGAAAGAATAGTGTTTTTTTTTAGTCCAATAAGTGTGAATAAGACTTTAATATTCTAAAAATAGGCTTAATTTAGTACCAATATTGTGGACTTCAGATCCAGATGGTCATTTTGTAATTATAGATGCATTAGGAGATGGTTTAGGAAGAGTTCTTATGTATGATAGTTCATTTATAGCCTATGAATCGAGTGAATTGAAATGTTATGAGGAAATTGTGATACTCATGACCTATAAGTAGTGGCCGTAGTTCATGATTTAAAAGCTTGGAGGCATTATTTATTGGGAAAGCTTTTTGAGCTTAAAACTGACAACTTGGGACTCAAGTACATATTTACCCACCCTAACCTTAATGCTCATCAGAGGTTGTGGTTATATTTTTTTTATATTATGATTTCAACATTAACTACATTAATGGAAAATAGAATAGAGTTGTATATGCCCTTAGTCATAGAAGGCACATTACAGCTTTGGCTATAATAAGTAGTTTTTTAGATTAGGTAGTAAAATTCTCACCTAGAGATGAATTCTACAAATAGGTTAAGGGTTTGGCCGGGAATTATTTGAATCGTAGATACCATAGATTTCAATTTGATAATGATGTGATTTTCAGATATAATGTTATAATATATGTGCCTGACAAGGAAGATTTGAGGAATATTATGCTAAAGGAATTACACAATGTTTTATCTTTAGGACATCCTCAAGTGAATAATCTATTATAATATTAACACCATTATATTTATGGAAGGCAATAAAAATGATGTAGTAATATTTGTATCTATATGATTGAATTGTAATCAAGTTAAGGCTAAACATGTGAATTTTGTTGGGTTATTTTACCCACATTCTATACCAAAATAGAAGTGGCAAGTTATTAGCATAAACTTTCTCTAAGGATTTCCTATGTCTAAAAACTATCATGACATGATTTTGGTATTTGTGGATAAACATGTTGTTATCACCCAATTTTTCACCCTAAGGAGAGATACTCAAGCCTCCTCAAATTTTTAATAACATGGAAACACCTCATATGCTATGGGTAATAATTCTAAGAGGTGAATCTTTAGATTATGGGATAGCTCCCATATACAACACCTAAAACTAATCACTAACCTGCTTAATTTGAATGAAAATAGATAGAATGATATTAAACACTACTCTAATGGTGGTAATTCACTAATATAAACTCCATAACTTGTTGAACTTTAACTGTGGAAAATAACTACAAAAATGATCTCAAAATCTAAGGTTCTCCTAATAAAATGTTTGAATATGAAGGTAGAATGCAATGTATCCTTTAAGGTGTATGAATAATAGGCCTAATAATGGTCACTAATAATCCTCATTACACTTAAAATCACACAAATATTCCAAATACACATCATATGACCTGTTAGAAAGTATATTGCTCACACAAAGGCAGAGAAAAGATAGATGAATGCACGGAAAGAATTATCACTTATCATTCAAAAAAACTACTTAATACACTCATTCAAGACTTAAGAAACCTAAAAAAAAATTAATACCTTATTTCAAATTTAAATCATTATTAAATTCCATAGGGCTTCACCATACCAATGTGTGGATGTGTTATACTGCCAAAAGAGGCAACATATATAGAGAATGAGGAAGAGAGAGAGAGAAAGAGGTATGTTGGAGAGAGTCAAGGACAAATTTCAATATTAAAAAGATAGTTACAATATTTAAAATGGGTTAGAGGCAATCATACAATTCCTATTGACATATGTTGATCTCTTCTTATGATTGCTTCTTCAAAGTGGCATAAGAGACCATTTGCTTTCCTTACTATGCAGTCATCCCTAAAACTGCCTCTATCAACTCATCAATGTTTATTGACACTTGGATACACATTTTAAACCTAAATAAACTCCTTATGGCCTTATTAATACCTTGTGTTAGTTTGAATACCTATTATGCTAACATTGTAGTGGTGATCATCACATAGTTCCCTAGGTGTCTTGAAACCCACTAGTCCTACTATGTCTCTCTTTTTTCAAAAGCATTAAAACTTGGTTTCATATTCATGAGTATAATATATCTCCATTTTAGGATTATATCATTCATAATATACTATAATTAACCCATTTGGATCCATCAAACACTCCCAATGACCTCATTTTTCACCTAAATCTTGTATTTTTCTTCATTTCCTTGTAACCTCGAAAACACATAAATTTCCTTGTGTAAGATAATGTACAAATAATCTTGGAAAAATAGGAATATTTTAGAGTAACCAGTGTTCCCTTACATCTTTGTGCCAAATTTCATGACCCAACTCTAAGTGGAACTATACTTATTCACCTGATCTCTCTTTCCAATTAGGCCTCAATAAGGTCTCTAGGCTTAGAAATTGAGATTTTCATATAGACTTATCCCACACATTTGAAACCAAAAATAATTTTATGATTAACCTTTCTTACCCTATGACCATGCTCCATGATAAATTTGGGATTTTTAAACCTTATGTAGATATGAGAACCATGAACTAGCCTTTCACAAGCCTTTTTCACACTGCCTTCAAATATCATACTTGTAAGAGCACTTTTATGGTTACATGTATATATTTTTATGAATAATGGGATTATAGACACATCAATAAATCCTTCTTAATGGTTTTCATCTATCCATGAGTTCAAATACCTATTTTGAGCTCAAATCCCTATAAAAACATAGCATTTAATACATTTATAGAAGTGTAGGTACAAATAATTGTCATGGTGATATTTTCCAAGGAGTGAGGAATTATTTCCAAGTGGTTTAAATATAAATACAACTCATTTTAGGCATCTTGGAATCTAATCTCTCTCATTGGGTTTTTATTAGGGTTTTAAGAGGGTTTAGAGTGGTTCAAGTTCTTAATGATTGTTCATAAACCCTAGGGCCTTAACTCCTAAACCAATGCCACAAATTTAAAGTACACAAGTGTATTCAAATACCCCTAGGTGATAAATTTCCCATGTAACTTTAAATTATATTTCTAATCACAAGAAAGTGTTCCTCATGTCTCTATTATGCCATTAGAGAGTAATCTACAGTCTTATCTATTATTCACAAAGGTTGGAGACCTAAACCAATATCTGATACTAGAATATTGGAGTGTGGAGACCCCTTCACCATATTTTAAATAAATTATACCCAATTAATAAGTTCATAGTCAAATTGAGCAAGATAACCTTGGTCTTGAACTATTGCCATGCACTTATAAGGGCTCGAGAAGGTTTTATGGGCCAAATGATCACTTTCCTTATTTTCATCTACCTATAGATGCCCCTCTAGGGTCTATTACATAATTATTCACTTATTATTTCCATCATATTCCCATATAACCTCCAATATGCCATTCTTTCATGACTATTCATATAGGCCTATAGTGTTTGGCCTTAGGCTTAACGGGCCTAAATAGACCTATCAACCTTAACATCATTTTTATTGACCTTGGAGATCATTTAGGGTAATTTTAACATAAAATAATTACTTATAAGTGATTTTATTCTTCCCATATACCTATTCTCTATCAAACCAAGTAGTCACCTCTCACTTGACTATGCAAGCTTGTCGGAGCCAAATTGACTATGTGCATGTAGGGTTGAAGTGAGTTTATTTTTATCACTATCTCACTAATATTATTTTAGATTTATTTGACCTCTAGTGAATATTTGAAATTTTTTTATTCACCTAAACTCCAAATCTACTATTATGCATTGTGTCTTCTTTTCAAGTTTAAAAGCAACCAGAGTTACTTAAGCAAACCTATAGGTAGTCATTTGGTATTTTGTCTACATTCTAGAGTTTGGGGTCTCTTCTACATGTATTTGAACATTTAAATTATTTTTATCATAGTATTTAGAGTTTATTTTTCCTCTTTTTTACCTCTGCAACACTTCCAAGATCTTGCATCCTCAGCTTAACCATATATGTATGCTCCCTTTTACTCTACCTGTAGGTCTATTTGGTTATTTTAACTTTATCAATACATTTGGTCATCACATCAGATCACTATGACATTTATACTCTAGTTTAATAGGTCTATTTTGTTCTTTGTATTTCACATGTAAATCTTTAGATATTCTCCATATTGACTCAAGACTTCACACTACTCAAAACTTGCCATTTTGCCTATAGGTGGTTATTGGGTGTCTTGAGCATTAAGTCTTGCCCACACTTTCTCCACTAGTCTTAAACTTCTCCAAGTATATGGATAATAAATTTACCTCACCCTTTATGCCTTAAAACTTCAATTTTGATATACATTTCTTGTATTTCTCATGAAAAAGAGACCTACAGGTATGTAGACCTATAGGTCTGTAGAATTGTAAGTCAACATTTTTCATGTTTTAGGCCTTTTATGGTGGTTGGTTTTATCTCTTTTTAATTGATATAATTTATCCATTGCCTCCTTACCTCTCTTTTGAGGTTGTGATCTTCCTATTGACACTGATAATGTAAGATAAGACTTTTTGAAACCATCTTTATAGGTAGCCTCATAACACAGTCCAATTGGTTGATGACATGAATTCTATTAGAGGAATAATTAATAATTATCACTCATGTTGGAGAGTCTTAAATTAGATTATTAAATGGTGGAAAACATTCACTCATCACTTATATGCATGAAACCTATCAACTCTACCAAAACTTCAAAATGCAAACCTATGTCATATCCCTCATGGGGGTTCCTCTAGTATTACCAGATGTTCACACATGCAAAATTGATGGATAAATATATTATATGATGGTTAATACCCATAAAAATCTTATAAAACACTTATCATTCTCCAAAACACTCCAAACTACATGAAATTGGTGTAAAACATGAGCTTATGGGGTTTGCTAGGGGTTTTTGACTACCTATATTGTTAGTGATGGTTCATATAGCTTAGTAACTTAAAAAATAAACTCTTTTCATGAATATTAATCCCATTATGGATAATTTATACTCCTAGGATAATTTGACCCAACTCCTCTACATGTTCATGAAACAAGCATAAACTTCTAGCCTTCTTAATCTTATAAAGAGCTCAACTAGGCTTTTGACTATTTTTATGCATATGTTGACCTATTAGCACCTATTTAATATCATTTTCCTTATTAAATACCCAATGAATTTTAAAATGCACTCTTACATGCATTTACACCTAAAGGCAGGCTTTCGTGTCTATACAAGTGACTTAAAACTACTTTCTTTTGCATGATTCTCCATCTTTAGACATTGGTCTACAAAATTTATCTGACTTTGACCATTCTCTAACCACCTTATGACACCATACACGTTATAACCTCTCTTGAAGTTCTTATCTTTTTGAAAAATGTGTTTAACTCCTCAAATTTGGCTTATAAGGTTACTTAAGGACCTTGGGGTGCATGAAAAACATGGTGAAAGATTAATACATGGTTATATAACCTTTTAGGCATGACTATAACTCATATGATGACTCATCATAATGATAAAAACTTGAACACACATGACAAATAACATTTTATCATGAATGACCTTTGAAGATAATGCAAATACATAAAGAAACCAAAACCTTAATTAGTGTTAAACAAGGATTTAATTGACCACATGAAGACCATTACAAGACCAAACTGACAATATACAAGATTGAGAATCCCTATGAAAAAATTAAAACTATAGGGGTTGACCCTTTTGACATGGGGGTCAAAAATTATCAATAAATTGGCTATTCATAAGGCTACATAGCATGCCTACAATGTGGATAGATCAGTGGCCTTATCCTTCCATTGGGAAATGAAGTAACTCTCATGATCTAAACTAAAACTAATATACCTCTTAAAGACTCAAACTCACATTGCACCACATAAAAAGAACAACACAACATGCCAAAGGTATTTAAGGAAAACCACACAATAGCAAACTCACACAAAACACTGTACTAGGCACTTATGCAAAATAAACATAACTAACCTATTATATATAAATCCTCAAAACATTTTTGAGGTGATGAAATGGCTCCTTTAATTCAACAAAGATCAAAAAAAATGATTCTAGAATCATTGTTTCTCTATGAGAACAAACCAATATATGATGATTTTTTATCAATGACAACTTGCTCACTAGGGTGATCTAGTGACTTTACATTCTTGAAACCTCTACTAGTTTCAAGTACATCACTTTTATCTCCTCTGAATGATTCATTTAGATCTTTTTGAGGTTTGTTTTACATTGCATCCTACTCAATATTTTTTATTATCACTTGGCACTTCCCAATCTACTCCTTAGGAATCATAAAACTCTTCACAACCTCACATTCATTTGAAATATGATGTAGTAGGTGTCTAGAGTCATCAAGCTTGGCTTCTTATTTTCCAAACACATCTATAAATTTATTTGGATCAATTTAGTGTCTATGTTACTCATAATACTCACAAACCTCTATCTTAACTTGATCATGTTCTTCCAAGATTATTTTTTGCTTGATATGGATTTCACACTCTCTTTTTTGCTCATTAGACCCATCATTGACCTTAACATCAAGCCCGTGTCTATTTTGAGGAGGATAAATGCAAATCACTTCTTCAAATTCCTACATTATGGTATAATATTTCTACCACATATCATCAAATCCTCTTTAAGTCTCATGCTCATTAATTTCTTATTTTTGGATAGGTAGAAGTGCATCTTCATTTTGACTACCATGTGTTAATTTATATAAAACATCATCATCATCCATATGCAAAAAATAATTATCCCATGTAGCTTGTTGAAAATATAATTAGAACTTAATTCAAGAAATTCATCACATTATTCATGAATAATATAAGTTCCCAAAACTATCTCTTTTATGGGTTTATGTGGATCAAACCCATAATGTTTAGCTCCCCACTCATCAAGGAAAAGATCAGATATGCCATTAAGAGGTGCCAAAGATTATTTATCATCATGATGGTATCCCTCCTCAATGATAGTGAAATTCATGTTTGATGTGTTTGGTACATAACGTTCCACATAAATTTTATCTAAAGGTTTAGACTTGATTGAAACCTTAGCACCATTCCTAGTCCTAAATGCCATATAGGACTAATCAGAAGTCAATTACCCCCCAATTTTAGTAGTAAAATCCCTTGACAAAAATAGATCAAATTGGGGTGGTACATCCACAACTAAAACATCTTGTGATATAGATAAGTTAGGATAAACATCAAGATTCATCTACAAACCTTTGATAATTCTAACTAGTTTGGTAGCTGATTCATCCAATTGTAACACCCCCTTGGAGTTTGGTTTTTACTTCAAATTTAGCATGTCAGCTATTTATTTGGGTGTGAAGGAGGTGTTTGCCTCACTATCAATCAATAAGTTATGAACTAATGAGTTTCCAATGATTATAAAGAAGTAAAAGGGAATAGTTTTATCTATTCTTTCATATTTAGTTAGATTCCCATCATTAGTCTTCAATATTTGTCAAAATTGCCCCTCATTCACTAGGTTGCCTAGGTGTTGCATTGAGCTTGGAGATATCATTTTGGATCATATATCTTTGTCTATAAATGGACAATGTATCCCACATTGGTATGTTTAAATTAACCTTATTCATCTATTCAACAATGTTCATAGGAGAGCTTCTAACCTTGTCATACCCTTTAATAGCCATAACACTACCAAGAACTTATGTTACTTGATGCATAGGAGGATATTTAGCATTCTAAAATCTCTAATTTAATAGAGTAATATATTTTGTATTTGACACACCTACCCCTTGGGATATTATATATTTCATGTTTAGATGATGAGTTGTCCCGTATACCTCTTTAACTATTCTTCTCTTTGACCTTGTGTTCACAGATATAGGATTTGAGTCTATGTTTAAGTTCCCTTGATAATTGACTGCACGTGAATCTTATTGAAATCAGTTCATCAAGGTATCCTCTAATATATAATTATCTCCATTACTTTCTCCTCCACTAGGCATCTCTTCTTGAGTCATAGTAGGCATTGTTCCCCATTGTGCCATAAAAATTTTGTTGAATGTTTCATTTGCATAGGTGGATGAGTCATTCGGTTGATCCCATGGAAGATGCTCTCCATTATCTTTCACAAGGATGTTATGTATGGGTACAAGATATTTTGAGGTAGAAGGAGCATTCTAATTTTTACCATTGTATTGTTTTAGTTGAATTAGCTACCCTTGTCCTTGAGAGTGGCCTTGAAAAGGTAGTCTAAGAGCTTGATAAGACTGATAAGGCTGATATGGTTGATAATAACCTTGATAAGATATCCATTATTGTTGTTTTTATTGTTGCCTCTTGAGGATTTGGTTCTCTTATATAAGATCCTTTATCACATCTGCATCATTTAACTTACTCCGTTGATTAGAGGTAGCTTGATTATGCTTAGATGTGGGGATGGGAGTAATAATAGGCATATGAGTTTGTACATCAGGAAATAAAGGCATATGTGGTCTAGGAGATATCTTCCTAACATTTATAAGGCAATTCCAATCTCTTATATCAGTCTCATAGGCATTAGGTAGTGTATCCCCTCCCATGGATTGAATCATCATGGATTGAAAGCCTTGAGATATTAGAGAAAATCATGATGTGTAGTAAGACTTAAAAATATTGGCACCCTATCTCGTGTCTTTTGAAATCTTGTATTGCTTCTTGAAGATCTTTCTTCATAGTAGTTATTTTTTCAATCAAAGACAATTAAGTGGTCACTCTTGTCTTCAAATCTCCTCCTCAAAGAGTCACCTAATTGGTCCCATGTAGTGATAGAATTAGGAGCCAAAGTCCCATAACAATCAAGTGCCTTACCCTTAAATGAAATATCTAATAACCTAATAGCAACATTCTCTTTAGTTATGTTATGTATGTTGAAAACTTATCAATGTTCCTTATGTGCGCAATAGGGGTGATGGCAAATTCTCCTATATAGGAAGGAACACTTTTGAGGGCTGGCATAGGAATGTCATCATATTAATCAAGTGCTAGAGGGATATGGACAATGAAGGAAAAAAATGGAAGGTTCTTTGGTGCTTCCATATTGAAAATTGGACCCAACAAGAGTCTCCTAATAGGTATGTGAGTAATAAAAAAATTCTTTGGATATGGATAAGTGTTAGCAAACCTCTTTAATCTAAATAAATAGTAAATTAACTCTAAAGGAATTCCTTTAGTATAATATATTTTGCTTACCTTAGGCATGAAATTGAGGCACTATTCTACAACCAAGAGCCAATAATTTTTGGAGTCACCAAATACTACATGAAGCAAGCTACTAGAACTTCAAATTTGTTAGGATTGGCATCCACCTTAGATAGCTTCTTGGACCAAGATTCCTATCAGGCATGTCAAAACTATTATCAACCAAATTTTCAACCTAATGAGAGCTACTCAAGCCTCATTAAATTTGGAATAACATGTAAACACCTCATATGTTATGGGTAATAATTATAAGAGGTGAATCTCTAGATTATGGGCTAGTTTCCATGTACAACACCTAAAACTAATCACTAGCCTGCTTAATTTGAAGGAAAAGGGATAGAATGATATTAAACACTACTCTAATGGAGGTGATGCACCAATTTAAACTCCATTACTTACTTTAACTTGCACCATGGAAAACAAATACAAAATTGATCTAAAAATCCAAGGTTCTCCTAACAAAATGTTTCAATATGAAGGTAGAATGCAATGTATCCTTTAAGGTGGATGACTAATAGGTCTGATAATGGCCATTAGAAATCCTACGTACACTTAAAATCACACAAAGATTCCAAATACACATCATATGACCTTTAGAAAGTATATTTCTCATACAAAGTCATAAGAGAGATAGATGAATGCAAGGAAAGAACTATCACTTAACATTAAACAAAAACTACTTCATACACTCATGCAAGACTTGAAAAATCTAAAACTAGTTTGAATAATTAATTCAAAATGCAAATTAGTATTTAATTCAATAGGGCTTTGCCATACCAATGTGTGGATGTGTTATAATTCCCAAATAGTAATCATATATAGAAAATGAGGAAGAGAGAGAGAGAGAGAGAGAGAGAGAGAGAGAGAGAGAGAGAGAGAGAGAGAGAGAGAGAGAGAGAGGTACATTAGAGAGATCCTATAATGTTATTACTTCACCAAATAAGAATAAAAATAGCAATATATCATAATGATATGGAAATATAGCATAAAATATGAATAATAGATAAGCCACTTCAAGGGGCAACCTCACAAATGCTTGAAATAAGAAATGAATATGTCGATATGATTATGAATAACTAACCCTACCTCCTATTTATAATCTACTAAGGCTATGGACAACCCATAGGCTGACTTCCTAATAATATGAGTGCATAAAGAAATGTAAAATAATATGAAAAAGGGTTATACAAGACAATAATTCAGCTACATATATCCCTAGACACACCAATGATTAAGGGCGTACCATGCCCCTCCCATTCAAAACAACATTGTCCCCATCATTAAAGAAATCCTAGATGTTTTAAATGAAGGATTCATTCTCCTAGGTGGCATCTTTAGAAGGTAGATTATTTCATTTGATCAGATACTCTATAATCACTCTAGATCATAACTTTTTAGTGCACATTTGAAAGACCATTTCAAGATAAATAATAACTAAATGTTCATCCAATATTTGTTGTAGATTAGGATAGGTAGACTCCTTAGTTTTTTTAACATTAATGGAAAACAAGCACACCACAAATCTTTCAATACCATTTTTTACCATCTTGGTCATCTGATGTCAACTAACCACTTGTGGAGATTTATCTCTTAATCCTTATAGTTCCAATAGCTTACCTTCAAAATGAAGTGCATGAACAATTATTGGAAATTCATTTGAATAGTGCCTAGTGTGGTGAGCCATTGTAATCCCAAAATAATTTCAATCCCACCCATAGGAATAGAAAACATAGGATAATCTATTAAACAATCCCCCATTGCTAATTTAATACTATCATTTTCTAGAATAATTAACTATACCACCATCTGTAATCATGACCTAAACTTCTAGGGTTGGGTAGATGAAATAATTCAACCAAATATCCAGCTTACTATTGATGAAATTATGTGTACTTCATAAGTCAATCAACACTATGACCTTCTATTTCTTAAATAAACCCACCACCTTAAGAGTTTGATGAGTATAAATACCTACAAGGGCATGATAAGAGATAGTATATTAAGAATATGTAGCTCCCTCCTTGGGTCCTTCAATACCCTCACTAGATTCCTCCTCATCTTCTTCATCCTCATTGTCCCCTTTGATGTAAAATAAATTATTTTCAGCACATTGATGACCTTTTTTCCATTTGTTATCACAACCATAACATAACCCTTTAGCACACTTCTCAATTTATTGTAATGTCAATGTGGTAAGTGTTGGAGACTTAGGCTACATCCTAGCTAAAAGTAGAAGTGTTTAATCCCTACTCTCAAACCTATTCCAACATGGGAATGACCCTAGGCTATGGGTTACCTAAACATGGGTCAAACCTCTAGGATTTTTTATGAGGCTAACTTCTCATATATGATAATTTGGATCACTCTTATTAAAATTTAAATTTTTTGGATGAAAAAGGGAGAAAATTCATGAATGAAACCTACTTTAAGTGTGGTGATTCACCAATGCTCAATGATCCACTATCAGCTTAGACACATCTATGACTACTAATGAACACAATGGGAACAAGGATTGATCAAATTTTATGATAGATTTCTAAACATGAATATTTTGTATTAAGGTTTCAAAGAAGCCTATAACTGAAAGGATGAAAATAAATAGGTTTATAAAAGACACTATGGACTTATGACACTTCAAGGGAAACTTCACTAGCTAACACTTCATACAACCTACAAGAAACTAACAATACTAAAGAAAGGTACATAAAGGACCTAAAAATGATGAGTATACAACATAAAATTTTTAAATTAAACTTCAATAGAGCACACTTAACATTAAAATAGAATTTTAACTTGTATTATATTGCTTCAAAGAGTTTATAAAGTAATTTTAAGAAAGATTTGCTATAACCAATCAAGGGATACAATCAAGATCTCAAAGCCAGTATTTATAGGAAGAAAAAAGGTAAAAAAGAGAAATTTTGGTGATGAAGGGGGTCATTAATGAGCCCAATTCTACTCATAAAAATCACCACTAAAATCCTCCTTGAGCTCCTCATCATTAATTCCATTCACTATCTTTTTTAATCATGTTTAGTGCGCTCCCTATTATCAGGGAGTTACCTAAGATCACTTATTGATATTCTTTCTGACATTTCTTGTATAGTCACCATTCCACCATTGCTTTTAAATCTTAATTATATCTATTATTGATGAAAACCAATCACCCTATTGGTTTTCATATAGTCATGATTGCACCAAATATCTATAGGCTTGGGATTTTGATCATGAGATGTGGAACCTATGGTTATAAGTTCTCAAAAGCTTTATAGAGATTTAATAGCACCAAACAAACTTGTAGGATCTATTCCTAGTTATTTAGATCACATTTGATCTTGTATTTATGTATTTTACTTGCTCAAGGTGGTGAGATATTTTGTCTAATGTGTCTACCTTTATGTTATCCTCTGGTTTGACTTAAATCCTATTCAATTTCAGTTCCTTTATATTTATTTTACTTGAGTTGAAAACTACTTTTTTGACCTCTAATGAAAAATCTCCTAGGCTCTCCTTTGCTCATTAGCTATTGATGCTAACTCAATCCTGTTGACCCCTTGACCCATCTCACACCATCAATCTACTTGGTATGAATACACATGAGCCCTTGATCTAGATCCTTTGATTCTTTGACTTTAAATCATACCATTAGATTAAGATGTATGAATGCATGTGAGCCTTTTATCTTACTGGGACCTACCATTTGAACCCAAATTGATAATTCATGTGACCCAAATTTGATGTCTATGTGCCTGTATTTGACATCCATGTAAATATATTTGACATTTGTGTGAACATATTAGGATTTTTTTAACCCCAATGGCTATTTTTTGTAGATTAAATTTGATGTCTGCACACCTATCATTTGACATCTGTGTGCCTGTATTTGATGTATGTGATCCCATCACAATTTAAACACCAAAAGGTTAATTTATGAGCTTGAACTTGATGTCTATAAGTTCAACTTTGAAGGCTTATATCTCAAGATAGAGAATTTATCGAGACAAGAAATTTGTAGAGCATGATATTGGCATGAAGGACTTCATGTCCATGCAATTTTTTGGCTTGTAAGGCTCTCCAAGTGAACTATTAAATACATAAATAGCTTGTTCCACTCATTCTTGTATGACATCTTGATGATGGTTTGGCCTCTTAAGATTTCTTCTTGAAATATTGCTTAATTTTTTAACGCTGGAATGAATTTTTGAGGCCTTAAAAAACTTTCCATGTTCCTTAATGTTATGAACACCATGAGAACCTGCTTCTCAAAAATTTGACAAACTACACTTTAACTTTACTTAAAGTGTTTCAAAAGCTTTATGAGCCACATGTGATCTTTGGACCACTCATACCATCCATAACTTTTCTCATCTATTCAAACCATCTCTAGGCAAAATATCTTTATGTAGGCTAAATCTGGCCAACATTTCTAGTGACTCAGTTGGCTTGACTAGTCTTTTGGTCATGGAACCTAGAACCTCATTAAGCTTGTTCATGATAATTTGACAAATGGATTATTACCTATATAAAGATTATGCCTAAATCTTAGAAACATTTTGAAGCAATGAGACACACACAAATAACAAGAAAGTGATAAAGACACCAAATAACAACCTAAATGGAAAAAAAATGACAAACAAAGCAATGTGTAAGAGCACTTGGAGGTAAACACAGACCTATCTACATATGTACAAAGATCATGAGATAAAACTAGTATCATAATTTAATATAAATCCTATTGATAGGGATGGGAAGGCTCTCTCCATTCAATCTAGCAAGCTCAAAGGCACTTCACCTTGCAACCTATGATAACATGAGGTCCACTTTAAAGACTATCAAATTAGAGTGTTTTCTTGGTTTCACACAGTCCTCATCCCAATATATCACCTTATTGGAACATCCTTGAGAAAACCCTCTTGTCAAATGAATTCTTCACTTGGTGTTGATTAGATGACATAATGTACATAATAATATCCCTTATCTCCTTCAACTATCTTAGTTTATTTAGCCTTATTTGCATAGCATCATCCTCAAAGATCTCAAGTTGGTGTGTAAGCTCCAATGTAGGGAGTTTAAGAGATATATGAATGTTGGCCTCTTTCCCATAAACAAGAAGTTATGGGAGTGTCTAGTAGCTTCCTTAGGTGTCACCTTATCTTCCCATAGGGCAATCCTCAATCTAGTATGCCACTCCCTCTGACTATCTTCCATAGTTCTCTTGATAATCCTCAACAGGTTCTTATTTTTAGACTATGCTAATCCATTTCCCTATGGGTAATAGTTATAGGATACCTTAATATAAATTCCATGTGAAAGTGCCCACTCACATACCTTGTTGTTGCTTAAGGCCAATGCATTGTCAAAAATGATTATAAAAGGCACATCAAATCTAATCACAAAGTTATCATAAAATTCTAAATAAGAATCTTCATTAGCCTCCTTGAGATTAGTGGCTTCAACCCACCTTGTAAACTATTTTTTATTTATAATTATCCATTTATGTCCTTTACTAGAAGGGGTTGTGTCATCCTTATGAAATCTAATCTCCATTTCATGAAAATTTGTTCTACTTGTATGGGTTGTAAGGGAAGGTCAGCCAGTCTCTAGTTTCCAATAAACATTTCACTCTTTGGGTATTTCCTCACCCAATAATGTGCATCTTTAAAACTTTTGGGACAAAATTATCCAACTCTAATGATTTTGGAGGTTGTATTCTTGGTAGCAAAGTGCCCACTAGCTGGACCATCATGGAATTGTTCAAGTAGCCTATCCATTTGGCATGATTCCACACACCTCAAAAGTATGTCTCCTATGGCACTCTTGAAAATTAATCCATATATTAAGACATAAGGTATATGTTGTAACCTGAAATGCCTTCTCTTTGCTCTATCTATCCCCATAGGACATTGGCTTGACTTTAGAAATCTAGTTATATCATGTGTCTAACTGAAAGTTGTGTTATCTATAACTACCTATTAGCTATCATGGACTACCAACACTTTATTTTTATCTTGTTTTACCTCTACTTCAAGATGTTCACATAACCCTCTGAGACCCCTTACTAGCTTTGTAACTATAAACTCAAGGTCATACTCCATGTATCTTGTCACCCATCTAGCTCTTTTCTCATTGAGGTATTTGTTGAGTATAAACTATTTAATACTTAGGTGTACCACCATGAGGATGATCTTAATATTGGAGACCATGTACCTAAATTTATTTAAACCTATTATTACTATAGGCACATGTTTCTCTATAAATCTATACTTCTCATACACTTTTAAGGCTTGGCTAAAGAAAGAAATCGGTTGTTCCAAACCTGGTTCATTCTACTACATCAACATGGAAGAGATTGCATCCAATGTAGAGAAAGCATACAAGTATAATTCCTTGTTAAAATTAGGGTTAAGAAGTGTAAGAGCATGAGAGATGGCATCCTTGATGGCCTAAAAACTTCTCTTACCTTATTTGGTCCACATAAACTCCTTGCCCCTTCTTAACACATGAGTAAGGGGCTTGACCAGCTCTATAAAGCTTGGGATAAACCTTCTTATAAAGTTAATCTTTCCTAAAAAACTTTACAAATCCTTCTTATGCTTGGGTAAGGGTAAGGATAAGATGGACTCAACTCTTTCAGGGTCTATGGAAAGATCATCCTTGGACACTATATGGCCTAATAACCGACCCTCATGAACACCAAATATGCACTTTTTAGGATTCAAGGACACAACAAATTCCCTACATATTTTAAAAACTAACCTCAAGTGAGCAATGTGATTAGTTGGGTCCTTTGAGAAAATAGTGATGTCATATAGGTATATGAGCACCATGTCATTGATCAAACCTTCAAAATCAACATCCATTTCCCTCTAGAAGGTTGCTCCAGCATTAGATAATCCAAAGGACATTTTCATATATTCATAAGTGCCCCACTTTATGGTGAAGGTAGTCTTAATGTCTATCTTCTTCTTTGACCATAATTTGATTATAACTAGAGTAGAGATCAAGTAGTGAAAACTTCTAAGATCCTACCACATTTTGAATAATTTGATCCATTGAGGGTAGTGATTAATGGTCTTTTAAGGACACTTTATTGAGGTCCCTAAAGTTAACACATAGATGTATTTCCCCATTCTTCTTCCTCACTGGCACAAGGTTTTCCAGCCATGAGGAATTTTTAATGGGGAATATGATCTTTGATTCATTCAACTTAAATAACTCCCTTCTCATCAATTCCTCTACCTTTGGGTTGATATGCCTTTACTTTTACCTAAATGGTCTTGCATTGCTCTCTAGTTCATGGTATATTGTGTAAGTTTGGGTTCAAATCCCTTTAAATCCTTGTATTCCCATGAAAATACATCAAAAAAATATTGGCATAAAGCAACAAATGTATCTCTCTCTTATGCAGTGTTAATCTTTCCTAACTTCAATAATTTGTCCTTGAATATTTCTATCTTCTCATAATGTTCCTCCTTGGCTGAGATGTAGGCATTGCCTCTTTTCACCTGGTCATCTTCATTGAAGATTATTTTTAATGTCACAAGCCCCTTAGGTAGATTTTTAGACCTCAATTGTACTACCTAATCATCATATTAGTGTTAGAACTTACCCTAATTCTTATGGAAGAATTTTGCCTCCTATATTAGAAAACATATAATCTGGTCATCATTATCTGGTCATCATTATCAAACACCTACTAACTCATATCATTTTTAGGTATAAATGGCTTGCTTATGACCTTGACCTTGTCTTGACTCTAGTTGCCTTTGACTCCTTGCACTACCTCATACTGAGATCCAATGGATTCAAGCCTATCTGCTTGTTGGTTTTCCTCTCTTGGTATAGATTGTATATTGAATGCTAAGAAGTCCTCTATGAGATCCCATACATAATGTTTGTAAGCTTTAAAATGATGTTTTTTAACTACACTTATGCCTCTCACTTGTTGAACAATAATTTCACTATCACCCTTGACTTGAATAAGTTTGACACCTCTTCTTCTTACCTCTTGCATACCATGTATAAGAGCTTCATACTTAGTTGTGTTTGAATTGTAACTGAATTAGAATCTTACAGTTGAATAGTACTTCTAATCTAAGGGTGAAACTAGCATGGATCCAACTTCACTACCATTATTTAACCTTGAGCCATCAAATACTAAGGTCCATAGGCCATCTCCCCCTTGAGTGGTGTTAGTCAGGCAAGGTATAACAACATCTTCGTCATGCATACAATACACCCCTAAGTCTTCTTCTTCAATATGGCTAAAGATATTAAATCCATGCTTATCAACTACCTATTCATCCAATTATAGGTTTAAAATGCCTTCAATATGGTCATGAGGATCTTGAACACTAATATTTTTATCCTCTTTAAATATGTTATAGTTGACATTTACAAGGTTAGGCATATAGGGCTCTAGATGGAACCTAGAGATAGATTCTGACCTAATAGTGACCCTAGTCCCATATCTAGTCCTAAAAACCATGTATGACTAGTCAGAGGACAACTAGCCCCCAATTTTCATATTAAATTTCTTAAATAGGCATAGAGAAAAATATGGGGGTAAGTCTACAACCATTACATCTTGAGTGATGACATAATTTAGGCAAGTTGCCAATGTGATCTTAAGATCTTTCACTATACCTACTATTTTGGTGGGGGAACCATCCAATTGGAGAACACCTTTTTCATCAGGCACATACTTAACCTCAAGATTATGTGTTATGGCTTTAGGCATAACTAAGGTTGAATCCACTGAATCTATCATATAATTTTGCACTAAATAGTCCCCTATGATGACTAACAATTAGAAAAGAGGGGGTTTGAAAACCTTTGGGGAATGAACAACACTATGAACTTGACCTTGACTAGGAACTTAAATTTGGCTAGTTTGACTACTATTTTTAAAAATAGTGTCACCTTATCATCTATCTTGTCCACATGAGAGGGCTTAGAGAGTTATTGTTAAAGAGTCTCTTTCTATCTTGGAATGGATAGAGCATCATACATAGAATTAGTAAGATTATCCTTTTTCATATGATCCACAATATTGAAAGGAAGATTAGTACCTTTGTACTACACCTTGGAAGTGGAAGTATCACTTATAACTTGAGCTACATGAAGAACAAAATGAGACTTTTACATTTGCCCATGAGGTTGAGGCATTTGTTGAGTCATAGGAGATTTAGCAGTTGTATTCAAAGTAGTAGGTTGTTGACTAATTTTTGGAAGTATTTAAGAAGCCTTAGGTTATCTTGAATTATCATCTAACATCTTCCTCTTATCCCTTATATTATCTACAACTATTTCATCTACCTTCCATGTAGTGTGCCCCATGTTTATTGATACATGCTCAAACATATGCTCACCTTATTGAAATTTTATGCACATGGTGTTAGCTAATGGCTTACCCATGCTCCCTTGGTATTGAATTTGAGATTCTAATTATGTCATGGTATGCATGTTATCTTGATGCATTGGAGGGCCTTATGGTGCGGGAAGCATGGTGTCATAGCCTTGGAATGAAGTAGCATGCTTCCAAATAGGATCCTGATGCATTTCTCCACTTGTAGCCATTACCATCTCATTGGATTGTCATCATGATTACCATTGACCCTATTATGCAAGGTTATTTTAAGTGGGGACCAAGGTTCTTAAGCTACTAACATCTTTAGGATTTTAGTTATTATAGGATCTACCTTGAGTGATTTGGCCTTGGGTTTTTTGATTTGATGGATAGGGGGTCTATTGTAGGATTGAGCATGGTATTGAGCTTGTAAGAGACCTTGGTATGGCTATATGAAGTCTGTTATTGTCACTATAGAGCCACTAACATGTTGTTTTATGCCTTCAACAAGCTCTCAGTCCTTGCAAATTTATCCACTTGACTATCATTAGGTTGGGCTTGATTATTTGGAGTGGGTAATGAAGAAATGGTATGTGGGGTTGGATGAAGCTTAGGGAAAAGTGGCATGAGAGGTCTTGTCATGATTTTTCATACTTATATCGAATAATTTTCTATCCTTATAGCTATTTCATAAGCCCCAGGTAGATTTATCCCACCCATGGATTAGATCATGATTGTAATGTCTAAATGTAATGCTCTCAAATAATAAAGGAAAACATAATTGGGTGAGGAATTAATGATGGTAAGGATCCTATTCTAATTCTTTTGTAATATATAGTTTAAATCAATCGTAGATTCTTGGGATACCCTCTTGATTGAAGTGAGTTGTTCAATAAGTGAAACATGGTCACTTCTATCTTCAAAAATTTTACATATAAACTAACCAAACTCATCCTAGTTATTGATTGAGGTAGGATCTATACCCCTATACCATTGCAAGGCTTTTCCTTTCAAGCACACGTCTAGTTATCTCATGGCTACATTTTCTTATGTAATATTATCTATTGAATAAAGGTTTGTAATGTCAACTATGTGCCCTACAGGTGTAGTGGAATTTTCACCTATGAAATATGGTAGACTCTTTAAGGAGGTAGTAGGGATATCATCATGTTGCTAAAGGTTAAGAGGGATACCATCATTTAAGGGTACAAAATCTTGCATTCTAGACCTTGTCATTTACATAGTGGGGTTTATACTATTTATAATAATAGGATGATCAGGAGATGAATATTTCCTTTGGGGATAAGGAATTTCTATTAAATCTTGCTCTTTTATATGAAGTATAAGGTATCTTAATGAAATGAAATGGAATATCTTAACTAACTAACCTCCTAGTAACCTTTGGCATGATAGGTGTTGTCTGGATGATGCTATGCACTCTACATTTGAAAAATCTATAGCCTCTGATGATGGTGGATGTCTTCTTCTAAAAATACCTCTTCTCATCTCCAATTGTTGACTATTCTAAAGAGAAATGATCCCACCAGGTGTGCCAAAAACTATTGGAGACTTACGTTGCACCCTAACTAAAAGTACAAGTGTTCAATCCCTACTTTCAAACCTAGTCCAACATGGGAATGACCCTAAGTTTTTTATTACCTAAACTTAGGTCAAACCTCTAGGATTGTTTTTGAGGTTAGCTCCTTAAATATGAAAATTTGGATCGATCTTATTAAAACTTAAACAATTGGGATGAAAAGCGGAGAAAATGCATGAATGAAACCTACATTAAGTGTGTTTATTCACCAATGCTCAATGATCCACTATTAGCTTAGACACTTCTATGACTACTAATGAATATAATGGGGACAATAATTGATTAGATTCTATGATAGAGTTCCAAACATGAATATTTTATAAGAAGGTTTCAAAGAAGCATGTAACTTGAAGGATGAAAATAAATAGATCTATACAAGACACTATTGACTTATAACACTTGAAGGGAAACTTCACTAGTTAACACTTCATACAACCTATAGGAAACTAATAGTACTAAATCAAGGTATATGGACCTATAAATGATGAATACACAACATACACTCTATAAATCAAACTTTAATAGAGCACACTTAACATTAGATAGTATCTAAACTTGTCTTATATTGCTTCAAAGAGTTTAAAAAGTTATTTTAGTAAAGATTTTCTATACCCAGTTGAGAGATACAAATCAAGAGCTAAAAACTAATATTTATAGGAAGAAAGAAGGCAAGAGAGAAAATTTGGTGATGAAGGGGGTCATTAATGAGCCCAATTCTACTCAAAACAATCACCACTACAATCATCCTTGAGCTCCTCAGTTTTAATTCCATTCGCTATCTTTTTCAATCATGTTTGGTGCTCTCCCCATTATCAGGTAGTTACCTGAGCTCACTTATTGACATTCTTTCTGACATTTTTTACATAGTAACCATTCTTTCATTACTTATAAATCTTGAATATAGATCTATTATGGATGAAAACCAATCACCCTATTAGTTTTCATATAATCATGATGGTGCCAAATATCTGCAGGCTCAGGCTTATGATCATGAGATGTGGAACATGTTAATGATGTAAATTATACTATCATGAATCAACCCTTTCACCTATCACGAAGGTCAAATTAGAACCGTACTAGTCTAATTATGGGGGTTCTAAAGGTTCATCTAAAATCATAAAAATGTGAGGGGGGTTTTAGTATAAATTATGAGAAATAATCAACAAGTTATCAAGATAACTTATTCCATTATAATGATCAAAAATCCATTTATAAAACCATGAATTAGTTAAGATAAGAATCTGTCATCTATTCTATCTAATAGAGAAAACCTATGAGTTAGATAGTCTCTTAAAGAATAAAAATTTGATTCTATAATATATATGTATTCAAATAATATCTTTGCTTCTTACTTGCAATGTTTTCCAAGTTAATTCTAAATAAAACCAAAAATAAAGATATAGATCAAAGAGAGAGAGAGAGAGAGAGAGAGAGAGAGAGAGAGAGAGAGAGAGAGAGAGAGAGAGAGAGACCAACAGGTAAGAAAAAGAGCAAACTAACTATAAACTAGCTAATAATCAAGGCAAACAAATAATCCTAGAGCAAAGAGAGTAATTAGAAAAAGACAGTGAGCTAAGAAAAGATCTATTCTAAACAAAATATAAAATAAAACGTAAGAATTAACTAAGAAAACACTTCTAAGAAAAAGAAGAACCTCTAAAGAAAATAACATAAATTAATCTAAACTGAGAAACAAACTACACTCCATCTAAAGTAAGAAAATAGAAAAAATATAATTAATAAAATTATTCTAAAGAAATCCAATTAAAGATAAATAAATATTAAAAGACAATATTGAATATGAAAAGAAGACTGATTAAGGAAAAACTATAAACTACGAAAGCAAAGAGAAAAAAATTAATCTAAGAATTAAAACAGACCTATAGCCTATTTGATTTAAACTAAAACAAGAAAACAAAATGACTTAAACTATGAGGAAAATATCCAAAGATTAGTGTAGAAGATTTTTTTTTTTTTTTTTAAACTTAACTAATAACAAAGTGAAATGGATATAGATCTAGATACTTAAAGATATCAACTTATTGCAAAACAAAGGAAATAATTTGAGAAAATCTATAACTATCTAAAATAAAGAAAATAAAAAAACTAAACTAAGAACTAATAAAAGAGACAATCTAAAGTAAACTAATTAAAATATAAAATAACTCAAGATCAAAACTATATCTAAGGAAATCAAAATAGAAACAAAACTAGATTTAGAAGATATCTAAATATATTTATATTAAAGTTAGAGTCAAATAATTATAAAAGATGTGTGAGTCTATAAAGGTGAGTCATTTTATAAGAAAAAGATAAATTTCATTGAGAAAACCAACATCTTTTCTCTACAAAACTTTGAATGACAACTTTGCAATCAAAATAGATCAATGAGATGTCACAAAATAGTGAAATGATCATCATAATTCATGTTGAATACTTGAAATCTGCACATAGGACTGTAAATAGAAATCATCAAAAGATATTAAGCTTAAAAAACTTTAGATAATCAGTAATAAATGACAAATAAAATTGGATATACCTGTATTGCATAAGCAATTACTCAACTGTCAAATAAGGTACCATTGGGTCTATCTACAAAAGTTGTACTATCTCAAATAAGTTTCATAAAAAGAAGAGATAAATGATTAACTTCAAAAAATACTTAAGTCTTCAATACATATTGTACTTTTATCTTCAAATGAATGCTTAATCTCTTATTATACCTTCAATTTAATTGTAAAATAAGTTATAACTAACTTTAGTTAGTTATTAGTTGATATTAAATAATTAACTTTTAACAAAGTCAATTAATTATAAACTAAAATTGGTTCAAGACAGATTTAATTAAGACTTTAAAAGTCTTAATTTGACCAAAATATTTAAAAATAATAGACTTTGGGTACTAATATTAATGTGTGGAAACCCATATTAATTAATAATAGAATAGAATAGATATCAATCATAAAATAAATAAGTCAAAAATTGATAAATTCTACTCATATTTAAACCATAATGCATATTTAATTAACTTAAGCATATCTAATTATATCAAACTCTAAAATTATTGTATTTATCAAATTTACCAAAATTTGTTCAAAGTCTAAAAATCAAAGTGTCATACTGAAATATCAAGCCCTGCCATGTAATTTCAACACTAAACAAAAATTATCCTTTAGATGACCATTAGTCATCTGAATCTAATAACACTTCAATCACATGTTTGTCTTAACCTTGAATACAAACATTGTACTCCATTTTAGTAGTAGGAAATGGTAGCAATCTAGTTCCTAAATTAGTTGTATTGTCATCAACCTCTAGCTTAATTCTTTTCAGCAATCTGGCTTCCCTTGGTTCTTCAGGTTTAGCTTGACTAGTAATCCTTTTCTCAGCAAGTCTTCTTTTTAGCAATCTAAAGTAGAAAATATATAGTTTTCATTCTGCTAGCATAACCATGACTTTCCAAATTCAATCTCTCCAACCTCAAAAGGGGTTCACTATGGGCACCAAATAGGTTCAATTTTCAACATTTTCCAATAAGGTCTCTATGAGAAGGGGAAGGTGCATCCAAAAGAATGGCCATCTTCTTAAAGTTTTTGACATGGGTAGTTTCTAATTCAAACTACATGGACTAGTTTAGAGGTAAAATATCATTAATTGGTTCACCTCTAAAATTAGGGGGTTAGATAGGCAAATGCCAAGGATCATGTTCTAGATGATGAGATGAGTTGTTTTTGGAATATGCACAGGTTCCAATTCTATGGACATGGAAACCCCTATAACCTTTATAACCCATATTAGTTGGGTTAACATGCAAATTAGTTAGAATATTCTAAAATTTGGGATTATAGGCATCAATATGAATGGACATTCTTATCCCTCTATGAAATCTAGGTCCAAAATGACCTGCATAAAATCCACCCTTATTAAAACCTTTGATAGAATTTGATTGACTAAATCCTCTATTTTAATTTTTTCCCCATCCTCTATCATCATTACTTCCTAATAGCTTATCCCACCTAGACATACTGATCAATCTGACATACAATAGCAAAACCTAAGATTGGGAGATAAAATAAACTGCAAACTCTAACAAATGAAACTAAAACTGCATTATAACTGAAACATGTTACACTATATCTAAATCCAAAATGTATTGATCCTCATAACTTAAATATAATATTCTAATATCAACTTTGAAGTTTTAAAGAACATTAATCTCAATTTCTAAATCTAAAGAAAACTTCAAAACTTCAACATTGAGTTTAAACTTTAAATTAAACCTCATTTTCTTTAAAAATTAGTTATGTATCCATTCAAAGTATCCATATGAATTTATACAAACTTATGTCATTATCATTTTCAACACAGTCGACTGATTTAGTTTATATTTTCACATAATGACTCCAATTTTCATATTTTCAATCACATTTATATATTGAAACTAGACTTAGATTTCTAAGATGATTATCATGATATCAAATCCATAATAGATAATTAACTGAAAATAACCATTATGTGACTTCATGAATGTTGATATCCAAATCATATATATGTATGAGCCCAAAATCATCTCTTTTCAAAACATATGCTAACTAAAAATGTGATTGATGCAAACTATCATATACATGCATATTTCAGAGATAAACTCTAAACTGAACTTCATCAAAATCAAACAATACTGCATATAATTGTTACCAACTTCAAATCAAAAGTAATAGAGTATTAAAATATTTGCACAGTGGAGAATTATCATGTGTATGCCATAAAATAAAAACCCTTAAAATCTCAGATTTCAACCATGATCCAAAATCATCAAAAGCTCAACATATTGCATGCAACTAGGCTAAGAAATTTCTTGATCTATTTCATACCCAATTTTGAAAAGAAAGATAATTTTATCTTTTCATTATCTAAAACATGCAAGTGACTCCTCATACTAAGATTTATAAACATGTACCAATGTCAAAACCACATACCCTTTGAAACATTTTTTTTAAATCATTTAAAAATATACAAAACCTACGCCTTGTATTTCGACATTCAACCAAAACTAGAGATCATCATTTACTTATTTTTTAGAAAGGTGTCAAATTTTCTATGCATAAAACCATACCATTCATGTATAGCAAAATAATATCCTTAAAACTTCAAAAATTTGAAACCCTACTACATGCAGATCTTAGAAACTCTTATCTAAAGTTTCTCTAGATTCACAAATAACAAAAATTCACTCAATCATGCAAGGGTTATGCAAACTCTAAATAAATATTTATATTTCCCTTATAAGACTACATATAGACAACTTTTCTAGAAAACTTGAGTCATAAATTATATAAATGAAAACTTTATTTGCATGTGTATCAACCAACTATCACTTTTAAAATCTTTTTCTACATAGGATTTTAAAATATTCTCAAAACCTTTCAAATAAATAACACTTCTTTCCAAAATTCTGCATGCGTAAAACCATATATTTTCACACTATAATTCTTAATCTGAACACTCAAATAAACCCATAAACAAATGGTAGCGACTTTCAACCATTTAGGAAATAGAATATCAAAACACTTAACAAAAATCACCACAATCTTTATAACATCAACATGTAGGAGGATTCATCAAAAACTTCAAAGTACTTCCCATATTTTTTTATAATTAATCAAAATAAAATTTTAGAACTTTATTATCATCATGTAGACTAGAAATCACTTTAGTAAATTAAGTTGTTC
Organism: Torreya grandis; assembly: GCA_037957365.1. NCBI lineage: Eukaryota > Viridiplantae > Streptophyta > Pinopsida > Cupressales > Taxaceae > Torreya > Torreya grandis. The sequence goes on along the minus strand of JARHVA010001034.1, from coordinate 3,505,396 downwards.
CGACAACAAACTTTACATAATGAAAACCACTATGACCTAGTATCGTCATTTTGAATCATGTCATTAATGTAATGATAGACCTCTTTAGACTTAAGCATATTGAATGTAAATATAAAATTTAAAAGTCTCAAATGAGTCTTTAAAACATTGTTATTTTTGTTTTATGCATAAGTCTAAGGTTAATATTCAACTCATAAGTCCATGCCCAATGCAATGATTTTTATTATGGACTCAGCTTGTCTATTTCCTTGTGGATAATATTTAGATGAATGACTATAAATAATAGAATATTTTCTTAAAATTTCTAATAATTAATTTGAAATAAACTGAGGTCCATTATCTAAAATAATCTCATATAGAACTTCAAACTAGAAAAATTTTGATTTTCTAGGAAATAAATTACCTCACCTGTTACTAAACTTTTAAGTGCTTTGGCCTCAGGCCACTTGGTAAAATAATATGTGCCTATAAAAATATATCTATGACCCATAGATGAAGGTGGATGAATATCTAAAATAAAGTCAATTCCACATTTTTTAAAAGGTTTTTCAAGAATAACTATATTTAAAGGCATTACAAGCAGTTTATCTCTTCCAACAAATAGTTGATAAGGCTGATAAGAACGGACTAACTTATAAGCATCTTGAAACAAGTTAGGTCAATAATAAACATCCCTCAAAATCTTATAAGCAATTATTTTTTTAGCGTAGTGTCCACCATAGTTTCCTTTATAACAGCCCCTAAGAACTTTTTGGGTTTGATTATGCATAAGACATCTTAATACTACACCATCATGATTATGATAAAATAGGAATTTTTCTAATAAATAAAAATTTAATGCTTTTAGCCTTAACAAATGCCTTTCCTATTTAGTTTTTTAGGACAAGACTAATTCTGAAAATAATAAACTAAGTTATGATACTAATCATCTTCAACCAATAAATAGTCCCATTCATTCATTTCATGACCAAACTTAAAAAATTTAGAAAATTCAGCAGCTTTCATAGTTTTAAAGTATTGTTTTGCATTTAAATTTTCATCAACTGATAAAACTAGGACATTAATATCTGAGGCAACATTTTTGGCTAGGTGCTTTGCTAATTTATTACCTTTAATAGTTTTAGAAGTTCCAAATTCAAGATCAAATTCTTGAATGCGTAAGATCCACTTAGCAAGCCTTCCTTGAATAATTGGTTATTTTAAAAGATACGACAAAATTAGTATATTAGATTATACAAAAAAATTGTTTCTCATTAAAAAATATCAAATTTTAATTAAATAAGAAACAAGTGAGAAAAAAAAATTCTCAATAAGGGGGTACCTAGTTTTTGCATATTTTATGACTTGGCTCATACAATCGATAGGTTTCTCTTCCTTATTTTTGAATTATTGAGGTATTACTGCTCCTATATCCTTTTTAATAACATTAACATAAAGAATAAATGTTTTTTTTTCAAATCAGGCTTAGCAAGGATAAGAACACTTACAATTGCATTTTTAACAGAATTAGAAGCTAAATCAATATTTTTATCCCAAATATATATTTTATCTTTCTTAAACAATAATTGTAAAGGATTGATTTGTCAATAAAATCAAAAATGAATTTTTTAACAAAATTAATCTTGCCAAAGACATCTTAAACCTAATTGATCTTTGGGAGGAGGTAGTTATTTTATATATTTTACATGTTTAGGGTCAACATTAATACCTTCTTTAAAGATTATGTGACCTAACAACTTTCCCATGGTCATATCAAAAATAGACTTCTTTGGATTTAAAGAAATACTAAACTTCTTATTTCTTTTGAATACTTCATGAAGATGGTCTAAATGCTTCTTTATATTTTTAGAATGAATGGTGAGATCATCTAAATAAATTTGAATAACAATGTATATCAAATCATTAAAGGCAACATGCATAACTTTTTGAAAAGTGGATCCTGCATTCATCAAACCAAAAGGTATTCGATTGTAAGAAAAAATACCTCTATGAGTGTCGAAAGTAGTTTTATGTCTATCATCAGGGTTTATAAATATTTGATTATAACCTAAAAATCCATCTAATAAAGACATCATTTTAGATCTTGTAACCTATTGTAAAATATGATCTATGCTAGGTAGATGAAAATTATCTTTTATACTTGCTTTATTTAAAACTCTAAAATCCACACAAAGTCTAATATCACCATTTTTCTTTCTAACCAGAACTAGATTAGCTACCCATTCTGAATATGTTACAATAAAAATGACACCAACAACAATCATTTTATCTAGCTTTTTGTTAATGGTGTCCTCTAACAATGGGTTGATTCTTCATATTTTCTACCTAAAAAGTTTGATACCAAGATTAATAGGAATGTCATGTTTAATAATACTAGTATCATAACCTTTAAGGTCCTTGTATGACCATTCAAAGATGTTAATAAACACTTTAAACAATTTAATGAACTTGACTTTTTTATTTTTAGTTACTAGAATTCCTAGATAAACATACTTAGGATCTTCTTCAGTGCCTAAATTTATGGGAGCGGTTTCACCTAGGATTATTCTTGATGGTTATTCTATTCTAGAGATTTTTTATTGATCATTGGGTCAGAACATAGATTCTAAGCTTACCAAACTAGTAGGTAATTTGTTAGTACTTAGATGTAAATAATCTCCACAATTAAGTACATAGTCATCATGATCAAAGTAATTGCCTTTAAAGAATGAATCTCTATGTTCATCATAACTAAACACAGTCCAACTATCATTCAAATCAAAAATATTAAGACAAAAAACTTCAACTAAAATAAAATCAATAGTGGGCTCAATTTCACTCACAATTGGATTAGAAGCATAAAATGTAAGCTTATCAGCTCTTACATTGAATTTTTTAAGAATATGTATGATATTAAAGCTTTAAACTGCTCAAGTAATGACTAAACTTTTTTTTTGTAATATTCAAATGAGTTTAATTGATCTTATAAATCTTATGAACTTGTCTTACTACTAACTCTAAATCTCCAAAAAAAATTAAATATTTAACATTCAATTCTATGGCTTTTTTTAATCCTAAACATAATGCTTCAAATTCTACTATATTATTAGTATTTTCAAATGACAATTTAAAAGCATAACAAAATATTTTACCAACAAGAGATATGAGACAAATTAAAGCACCACTACCTTGTTGAGAGCAATCCCTATCAAATTAAAGAGACCATAAAATGTTCTTTTTAAATATTTCTTCATGTTGATTCTCTAGTTCGTTTACATTTAGCAATTTATAAGTTTCAATACCAATTTCAATGTAAGAAATGTTAGATGAAGAAGGTGATTCAATTGGAGTACTAAAAAAATCCTCCTTCTTAATAAATATAATCTCATTATTAACAAGAACCCAAGTTATATCTTTTCCAATGAAATCTCTAGTGGCTTTAGACCAATCCCTTCCTAACAACATTGCATAATTACTAGGAATATCTAAGACTTGAATATTAGTCATACATCTAATTCTCTCATCTAGCATAATTTTAATAATTATGTCATGAAACTTACCACAACTTTAAGTTTATCTAGCATCAAAACCAGTAAATTTCCTACTGTTTGCTTCATAAGATATACCTCATTGATCCACAATGCATTTAGGCATAATATTCTTTGAAGCACATATGTCTAAAATATAATTATGAATTATTTTATTACTAATCTTAACTATGAAATAAAAATTAGTTATATAATTAGTAGGGGGATCAAAATGTTGGGCATAAATATGTTCAAAATTATTTTCCTCTTGCATACTTACATCAGTTCTTGGATTTTTTACTGCTTCATTAATCTTATCTAACTATCATATAAGACTAGCAGCCTCCAACAGAGAAAATCTAGCTTTAATTATTCACAAGTCATCAATTATATTATAAGTTTTAACATTGATTTATCTAAAATTATTTGATTTATAATGTTGATACTGAGTATTATTATATCTAGTTGTAAAAAGATTACTTTAAGCAACATTATCATTATTATTAGCATTATTTTGAGTTGATTTACGTTTATCATCTAAAGTGGATTTATCATTTGTTGTTTTATTATTTTGTGAAGGATTATAATCTTTATTACTATTATTTATAGAATAAATATTCTTATTGTCAAAAAGATCATCAAGAGTATTTATGTTATAAGCTAAATCTTCAGTTATTTCATCTTTTCCTTGAAAAAGATATTTTTTAAATTTAATAACAGCTTGACATGTTTCAGGATTATGATCAAGTTCACAAACATTACAATAGTAAGCAATATCATCATTTTTCATGAATTTATATGAAAAATAAGGTTTATCATTTACCTACCTTTTAACAATGACCAACTCATTGTCTAAACTTTGTATTGCTTTTAATATCTCTTCATTATCTAAATTTAAGCATGTAGTAAACCTATCTTTGAAACCTACACGCTTAAGCTTATTTTCATATTTAATAAAAAATCTTATAGTTTCATCATAATCAGTAATATATTTATCTTTTAAATCCATTTTGTATTTCAAAGGTAAGGCATTGAAAAGATAAAGTCTAGACAATTTTTTTGAAGGTCTAAGATCACCTGAGATCTTTTGACGTAGCTTGGTAAATATAGAAACAAAATGATACATGGTCTCACTAAGATCCAAATAAATTTTTGAAATATCATTAACTAAATTAAAATCTTCCTTGGCCTTACCAAAAGACAACTCTAACTAGTCTTCTACATCTCTCCAATTATCAATAACTTTAGCAGGCAGACTAACAAATGCTTGATAAGCTTTTTCTTCTAATGTTTGGTCAAAAACTCTTAAAAAATATTTTTACTAGTTATCCTGAGAGTGGTACAAACTAACCTAAAGTATTCTAGGTGATCTTCCCAAGATTCTCTAACAACACTAGAAAATTTTGGTTTATTCAATCCCTTAAAGGAAGGTAACTTACCTGCATGATTTCTGACATTGATTGGATTAGCAAAAAACTATGGTGTATAGCTATTTGATGTTCTTGTTGACATTGATTGGATTAGCAAAAAATACCTATAGCATATTTGATTTAAAATAAAAAAGAAAATTAAAGGACTTAAACTATGAGGAAAATATCAAAAGATTAACTTTGAAGATGTATAAAAAAATTAAACTAATAAAAAACTAAAATGGATATAGATCTAGATATTAAAGATATCAACTTGTAGCAAAACAAAGGAAATAATAACTTGAGAAAATCTATAACTATTTAAAATAAATAAAAGAACAAAACTAAACTAAGAACTAATAAAAGAGACAATCTAAAGTAAACTAATTAAAATAAAAAAGAACTCAAGATCAAAACTATATCTAAGGAAATCAAAATAGTAACAAAACCAGAATTAGAAGAAATATGAATGTATTTATATTAAAGTTATAGTCAAACAATTACAAAAGATGTGCGAGTCTCTAAAGGAGAGTCATCTTAGCAGAAAAAAATATATTTCATTGAGAAAACTAACATCCTTTCTCTACAAAACTTTGAATGATAACTTTGCAATCAAAATAAATCAATGAGATGTCATGGAATAGCAAAATGATCATCATTATTCAAGTTGAATACTTGAAATATGTGTATAGGACTACAAATAGAGTTCACCAAAATATATTTAGCTTAGAAAAATTTAGATAATTAGTAATAGATGATAAATAAAACTAAATATACCAGTGTTGCATAAGCAATTACTAAGCCATCAGATAAGGTACCATTGGATTTATCTGCAAAAGTTGTACTATCTTAGAGAAATTGCATAGAAAGAAGAAATAAATGATTAACTTCAAAAAATACTTAAGTCTTCAATACCTATTGTGTTTCTATCTTCAAATGAATGATTGATCTCTTCTTATACCTTCAATTTAGTTGTAAAATAAGTTATAACTAGCTTTAATTAGTTATTAGTTGATGTTAACTAATTGAATTTTAACAAAGTCAATTAATTATAAACTAAAACTAGTTAAGGAATGATGTAATTAAGACTTCAAAAGTCTTAATTTGATCAAGATATTTAAAAATAATAGACCCAGGGTACTAATCTTAATGGGTGGAGACCCATATTAATTAATAATATAATAGAATATATAGCAATCATAAAATAAATAAGTCAGTAATTGATAAATTTTACTCATATTTAAACCATAATGCATATTTAATTAATTTAAGCATATATAATTATATCAAACTCCAAAAATTTTGTATTTATCAAATTTACCAAATTTTGTCAAAGTCTGAAAATCAAAGTGTCATACTGAAATATCAAGTCCTATCATGTAAGTTCAACACTAAACAAAAATTATCCTTTGGATGACCAGTAGTCATCTAAATCTAACAACACTTCAATCACATGTTTGTATTAACCTTGAAGATAAACACTGTACTCCATTTAAGTAGCAAGGAATGATAGCAATCTAGTTCCTAAATTACTCGTGTTGTCATCAACCTTCAGCTTAATTCTTTTCAGCAATCTAACTTCCCTTGGTGCTTCAGGTTCAGCTTGATTAGTAGTTATTTTCTTATCAGTCTTTTTTTCAATAGTCTAAGGCAAAAAATATATGGTTTTCCTTCTATTATCATAACCATAACTTCCCAAATTCAATCTCTCAGACCTCAAAATGGGTTCACTATGGGAACTAGACATGTTCAACTTTCTACATTTTCCAGCAAGGTCTCTATGAGAAGGGGAAGGTGCATCCAAAGGCATGCCCATCTTCTTAAGGTCTTTGGCATGGGTATTTTCTACTTCAATCTATGTGGATTAGTTTGTAGGCAAAGGATCATTAATTGGTTCACCTCTAAAATTAGGGGGTTGGATAGACAAATGTCGAGGATCATATTCTAGATGATGAGATGAGCTACTTTTGGAATGTGCACGGGTTCTAATTCTATGGCCATGAAATCCCTATAACCTTTATAACCCCTATTTGTTGGGTTAATAGGTATATTTCTCAGAATATTCCAAAACTCAGGATTATAGGCATCAAAATGAATAGGCATTCTTGTCCCTCTATGAAATCTAGGTCAAAAATGACATGCATGAAATCCACCCCTATTAAAACTTCTATTAGAATTTGATTGACTAATTCCTCTACAAGAATTTTGTCCTTGTCCTCTATCATCATTAATTCCTACTGGCTAATCCCACCCAGACATACTAATCAATTTGACATACAACAACAAAACCTAAGATTGGAAGACAATAATAACTACAAACTATAACAAATGAAACTAAAATTGCATTATGATTGAAACACATTACACTATATCTAAATCCAACATTTATTGATCCTCATAATTTAAATATAAAATTCTAATATCAAATTTAAAGTTTCAAGGAACTTTAATCTCAATTTCCAAATCTAAAGAAAAGTTCAAAACTTCAACATGGAGTTTAAACTTTAAATAAAATCTCATTTTCTTTAAAAATCAATTTTGTATCCATTCAAAGTATCCACATACATTTATACAGACTTATGCCATTATCATTTTCAACACAACCGACTGATTCAATTCATATTTTCACATAATGACTCCAATTTTCATATTTTCAATCACATTTATATATTGAAACTAAACTTAGATTTCTGAGATGATTATCATGATATCAAATCAATAATAGATAATCAACTAAAACTAACTAATATGTGACCTCATGAATGTTGATATCCAAATCATATATATGTATGAGCTCATAATCATCTCTTTTCAAAACATATGCTAACTAAAAATGTGATTGATGCTGACTATCATATACATGCATATTTGAGAGACAAACTCTAAACTGAAATTCATCAAAATAAAACAATACTGCATATAACTATTACCAACTTAAATTCAAAAATAACATAGTATTAAAATATCTGCACATTGGAGAATTATCATATGTATGCCATAAAATAAGAACCCTTAAAATATTAGATTTCAACCATGATTTAGAATCATAAAAATCTTAACATATTGCATGCAACCAGGCTAAGAAACTTCTTAATTTATTTCATACAGAGTTTTGAAAAGAAAGACAAATTTATCTTTTCATTATCTAAAACATGCAAGTGACTCCTCATACTAAGATTGACAAACACGTACCAATGTCACAACCAAATACCCTTTGAAATAGTTTTCTAAGAGAATCATTCAAAAATATACAAAACTTACACCTTGTATTTTGATATTCAACCAAAACCAGAGATCATCATTTACTTATTTTTTAGAAAGGCATCAAATTTTCTATTCACAGAACCATACCATTCATGTATAGGGAAATAATATCCTCAAAACTTCAAAAACCAAAAACCTTACTACATGCAAATCTCAAAAACTCTTGTTTAAATCTTCTCCAAATTTACAGATAATAAAAATTTGCTTAATTAAGCAAGGGTTATGCAAACTCTAAATAAATCTTTATATTTCCCTTATAAGACTACATATAAACAACTTTTCTAGAAAACCCAACTCATAAATTATGCAAAGGAAAACTTTGTTTACATGTGTATCAACCAATTATCACTTTCAAAACCTTTTTTTGCACAAGCTAAAAAAATATTCTCAAAACCTTTCAAATAAATAACACTTCTTTCAAAAAGTCTCCATGCATAAAACCATATATTTTCACACTATAGTTCTAACTCTCAACATTAAAATAAACCCATAAATAAATGGTAGCGACTTTCAACCATGCAAAAAATAGAATACTAAAACACTTAACAAAAATCACCATAATCTTTATAACATCTACATGCAAGAGGATTCATTGAAAACTTCAAACTACTTCCCATATTTTTTTACAATTAATCAAAATAAAATTTCAAAACTTTATTATCATCATGCAGACCAGAAATCACTTAAAACTTCTCTTCTTCACTCCAAACTTTCATACATCACCAAAACATTTTTGAAGAAAGACTAACCCACTGTCCCACATGGGCATACCTATTATTCTCACTTGAATCTTTTTTTACATATTCTTGCCAAAACTCATTATGAAACTCACCCACTGTCCTACCAGGGCTTCACTCCCACACAAAGCTTGCAAACAAATGATCAATAATCAAGAAAAAGAAAATTTTTATTTCCCAACCTAATTCCATAACCAACCAAGTGATGTGGTTACTCTTTATTGCTTTACATTAACTAATGGTGTACTTAGCAAAACTACTAAATTATTTATCAGTTTGATCAAACTTAGCAATTACTATTCCTCATACTATTTTATTTGCTAAGTTGCATCATTCTAGGAGATTAGTTAGTCATAAATACCAATATACCACCAAATCCTCAAATAATCCTGAAGCATTAAAAACACACACTCAGACTTAACTACATTTTCCAACTCACCTGCCTTAAATTTCAATTTTCTAAGTAGTTTTTAGCTTAATTAGATATTTTTCTTGTCATCTATCAAAGGGTCTTAAGACTTATGTTTTCATAGTGAATTTCACAATTTCCAATTAACTAAGCATAGTTACCAAAGACCTTTGAAATTATAGTCCATTCCTTAAGTCAAAATTACATTTCATGAATGAACCAAATACTTTAACCAAGTAAATTCACTTTGAAAATGCTTCACGATCAACCAAAAGGGTCCTCACTACTTTAGTATATTAAGTTGTTCCCACAACAAAATTTACATAATGCAAACCACTATGACATAGTATCATCATTTTGAATCATGTCATTAATGCAATGATAGACCTCTTTAGACTTAAGCAAATTGAATGTAAATGAAAACTTTAAAAGGATCAAATAAATCTTTAAAACATTGTTATTTTTTTTTCATGCATAAGTCTAAGATTAATATCCAACTCATAAGTCCATGCCCAATGAAATATGAAAAAATGGTGTCTAAGTCCTGACATTATATTCACCAATCTTGAACACTTATTCAAACATTAAGACAATTGAGATTTTAGAATATCCTCTAGATAATCATAAAAATATCAAGACTATAAGAGATATGATATAGCAATGAAAATATTGCTTAGATCAATAGTAGTGAATGAAACTAAACCATACATGAGATCCTATATCTTAGAATATATTTCAAATGTATCAATTTCAAATGCAATGTCTTACAAGATGCCATCTCACCATTATTCATCATGAACCATGAAACAAGTTCACTTATGAAGATCAAAACATCACCATAGATCAATAAATATGATCGAAAACTGAAAATCCATGTATCAACTAAAACTATCAAAAGTGCATTGAAACTGAATAGCAAAACAACTGATCATATTTATAACTATATATGCATACTTTACTCATTTATCCACCATGATCTTTGAAACCACCTAAAACATAAGTAAAACTTATCAAAAAATCATTACAATTTCATAATAAAAAATGCATCTAAAAATACTATCAATCAATTGGGTTCCTGACATAGTTTTAGGTTTTATGACAGGGTCATCTCTATGGCAACAAATATAGAATTTGAAAAAATTAGGGGGGGTGTAGAAAATAGGCATAATAGAAACTACATTAGAAGCTCTCAAAAGCTTTATAGATATTTAATGGCACTAGATGGCTTTGTAGGATCTACTCCTGATTAGCTAGATCACATTTTATATTGTATTTATGTCTTTTACCTACTCACGATGGTGATATCCTTTGTCCAATGTGTCTACCTTTGTGGTATCCTCTGGTTTGACCTAGATCATATTCAAGATAAATTATTTTGTATTTACTTTATTCAGGTCAAAAACTACTTATTTGACCTCCAATAAAAAATCACCTAGGCTCACCATAAACTAATTGGCTATGAATGCTGACTCAAGCTTGTTGACTCCTTAACCCTTCTCGCACCGTCAATCTACTTGGTATGAATACATGTGATCCCTTGATCTATATCCTCTGATTCTTTAAATAAATGTATGAATGCACATGAGCCATTTATCTTGTTGAGACCCATAATTTGAACCCAAATGGCTAATTCATGTGGCCCAAATTTGACATTTGTGTGCCTGTATTTGAAGTTTGCATGAACATATTTGATGTCTATGAAAACATCTTAAGATTTTTTGAATCCCAATGGATATTTATTATGGATTAAATTTGACATCTATATTCCCATCAATTGACATTTGCATGTTTGTATTTTATGTCTATGAGCCCATCACAATTTAAACACAAAATGATTAATTTATGAGCTTGAACTTGACGTCCATATGAATGTCTTGCTCTATAAGTTCAAATTTGAAGGCTTATATCTCAAGATAGAGAACTCATCAAGACATGAAATTTGTAAAGCATGATCTTGGCATGAAGGACTTTATGTGCATGCAATTTTTTGGCATGTGAGGTTCTCCAAGTGAACTTATTAAATGTAGAACTAACTTTATCCACTCATGCCTGCATGACATCATGATGATGGTTTGGCCTCTTAAGATTTGTTCCTAAACTGTTACTTGAATTTTCAGGGCTTGAATGAATTTTTGAGGCCTTAAAAAACTTTCCCATGCTCTTTAATGATATGAACACCATGAGAACCTACTTCCTCAAAATTTGACAAACTACAGTTTAAGTTTACTCAAAGTGTTTCAAAAGCTTTGCAAGCTACATGTGATCTTAAAGTGTTTCAAAAGATTTGCAAGCTACATCTGATCCTTAGAACACTCATTCCATCCATAAATTTACTCATATGTTCAAACCATCTCTAGGCAAAAGATTTTTATGTGGGCCAAATCTAGACAATAGTAGGTTAAGGTAGTGGCAGAGTTGGGAAGGTGCGTTCTGGACTAGTAGCGAAAGGATGATGTTTGCTCATCTCTTTTTCTTATGTTAAGCATGACCTTGGTATAGATTTAAATATATTTATGGGGTTAAACATGTTAACCTCTAATTAAATACTATCTTAGAGTCTACCCAGAAAAAGGTCAATCAAATTTGCCTCAGTGATGTCCTCTACACATATAGATAAATTTTAAAATTGGTGAATATAATCATTCACTATTCTTTTTGTTGCAGTTTGGCTAACTGGTTGAAGTATTTTTCAAAAACATTATCCTGATAGTGAGGCATTATTTCATCAAATAATACTAACCATTTAACAGGAGCACCAATCTTCTTTTAAGCACACAACCATTGATACCAAATGAATGTCTCAGATTCTAGATACAAAGATGCCATGACCACCTTTTGAGAGCTAGGAGTTTGGTGTAGATCAAATATATTTTCAATTTGAGTGATCCAAGTGAGTGGATTCTTAAAATAAAACTAATGCAAGTCCACTTTTGAAAACATCATTTTCACCCCCATATTGGTGGTGTTAGTGTTGAGAGGAGGATGACTAGAATGTAAAAGTGGAGGGTTGTTAAGTGTAAAATGAGATGAAATGGTAGCTAGTTGTGTCATGATCCACTGCAATTGATTATTCATGCCATTAAGCTCCCCTTGCATTGATGACATTTGAGTTTGGACTTGCACATCCTTCTGCATCAAGACATGTAGATTTGATTGAATTTGATAAATCATATCTAAAGACACTATATCAAAGGTTTCAAACTCCATGTCATCCCCTGAAGGAGTTTTAGGGGTTTCTTACCCTTCCCCTACCTACGAGTATTAGGACTAGCCATAAAAAGGCTCGATGGTGAACCTTATTTTGCCCTATTGACCCAAATTTGACCACAATTTTTTTAAATATCTCAACCTCAAATCACAAATATCAAAGAATAGACCCCAACTAATTTTTTCTAATATTTCCAAAAATGTAAATAAATTTGGAAATTTTTACAAATTGTGAGCTATGAAGCAAATTTATTAGAAAATCTAAAATGGATATAACTTTTTAAAAATAGATCCAAATGATCTTAAATTTGAATGGAATCTTATTTTAATGATTTCACACCTCCAATAAAAACATTGTAGATAAATTTGCAACCCTTTACGAGATATAGATAGATTCTAAGATCTAGGGTTTTCAACCTGATTATAGCCCAAATCAAAGCTCTGATACCAATTGTAATGATATAAATCCAAAAAATAACAATAATAATAGTAATATATCATAATGATATGGAAATAGATCAGAAAATATGAATAATATATCAACCACTTTGAGGGGCAACCTCCCAAATATTTATAATAAGAAATGAATACTCTGATATGATGATGAACAACTAACCCTACATCCTATTTATAGTCTACCAATTCCTTGTAAAACCCATAGGCTAACTTAATAATCATATGAGTGCATATAGAAATGCAAAAGGGTTATGCAATCCATATGTTGGCTACATATATCCCTAGACACACCAATCATTAAGGGCATAGCAAATCCAAGGATAAATGTCAATCTTCATAAGATAGTTCCAATATTGAAAATGGGTTAGAGGTAGTCATAACATTATTCTTGACATGTTTTGATCTCTTCTTATGATTGCTTCTTCAAAGTGCCCTGAGAGACCATTCACTTTCCTTATTATACAATCATCCCTAAAACTACCTCTAATTAGCTCATCAACATTGATTGACACCTAGATACACCTTGTAAAACTCAATAAAATCCTTTTGACCTCTTTGACACCTTACATCAATTTGAAGACCTATTATGATGAAATTTTAGTAGTGATCATCACATAGTTCCCTAAGTGTCTTGAAACCCACTAGTCTTACTACGGCTCTCCTTGTTCAAAATCCTTAAAACTTGGTTTAATCTTCATGAGTGTACTCTCTCTCTCTCTGTGAAAATATTTTCTCAATAATAATAGACTTGAGTCAACTCATTTGGATCCATAAAACACTTTCAAAGGCCTCATTTTTCACCTCAAGCTTGTCTTTTTCTTTATTTCCTTATAACCCTAAAAACACACAAAGATCCTTGTGTAGGATAATGTATGAATGATATTTGAAAACTATGCATATTTTTTAGTATAAAATATGCCCTTATATATTTATGAAAACTTTCATGACCCAAATCTGAGTGGAAGTGTACTTATTTACCTAATCTCTCTCTCTAATTAGGCCTCAATTAGGTCTTTGGGCCTAGAAACTGAGATTTCTCTCTAGACTTATCCCATACATGTGAAACCACAAATAAGTTTTTGATTCACTTTTCCTAACCCATGACCATTCTCCATGTCAAGTTTGGGATTTTGAAACCTTTTGTAGATGTGAGAACCATGAAATGGCTAAAAACCCTAGCCTTCCATATGCCTTTTTCACACTAGCTTCAATAATCAGACCTATAAGAGTATCTTCAGAGTTACATGAATGAATTTTTTGGCTTAACGAGATGTAAACCACCTTAATCCATACTCCCTAATTATTTTCATCTATCTATGAGATAATATACCCTATTTGAGCTCAAATCCCTATAAAAACTTAACATTTAATGCATTTGTATAGGTATAGTTAAAAAAATGTCATGGTGATATTATACCTAGAGTGAGAAATGATGTCCAAGTGGTTTCAAGACCAATCTAGCTCATTTTAGTCATCTTGGAAGCCAATCTCTCTCATCAAGTTCTTATTAAGGTTTTAGGAGGGTTTAGAGTGGTTCAAGTTCTTAATGATTATTCATAAACCCTAGGGCCTTAACACCAAAAACAATTCCAAAAAAATCAATAAAAAAAGTGTCTTTAGATACCCTTTTGTAATAAGGTTCCCATGCAACTTATCCATATAGTTGTAAGCACAAGAAAGTGCTCTTTGGGTCTCTATTATGCCATTGGAGAATGCTCTATAGTCTTATCCATTATTAATAAAGGTTGGAGGCATAAACCAATATATGATTCCAAAATATTAGAGTGTGGATACCTTTTAACCATCCTTGAAATACATTTGACCCTATTCACAAGGTCAAACTCACATTGAGCAAGAGAACCTTAGTCTTGAACTACAGTCATCCACTTAGAAGGGCTTGAGAAGGTTGTATAGGCCGAACGATCACTTTTATTGTATTCATATTCTTATGGATTCCCCTCTAGGGTTTTTACCATCATTATTAACTTATTATTGCCCTAATATTCCCATCTCACCCCCAACATGCCATTATTTTCATGATTGTTCATACAAGCTTATAGTGTTTGGTCTTAGGCTTAACAGGACTAAATAGACCTATCAACCTTGACTTCATTTTTATTGACCCTAGTGATCATGTAGGGTCATTATAACATCATATAATCAATTAAAATTTATTTTATTATTCTCATGGACCTCTTCTCTCTCAAACCAAGTAGGCACCTCTCACTTGACTAGGTAGGCTTGTAGGAGCCAAATTAACTATGATTATAGGGTTGAAGTGAGTTTGTTTTGATTAATATCTACTTGATATTATTTTAGGTTTATTAAAACTATAGTTACTCTTTTAAATTTATCTATTCAACTAAAATCTAACTCCATTATTATGCATTGTATCTTCTTTTCAAGTTTGAAACCAACCTGAGTTACTTAAGCAAACCTATAGGTACTCATTTGGTATCTTGTCTACATTCTAGAGTTTTGGATATCTTATAAATGTCTTTAAACATTTAAAAGATATTTATCATGGTATTTATATTTTATTTGTCCTATTTTGAACCTCTGAAACCCTTCCAATATCTTTCACCCTAAGCTTAACCATACATGTATGCACCATTTTCTACCTATAGGTCTATTTGGCTTTTTTTTACTTTCTCAATACATTTGTTCATCACATGAGAGCAATATGAGGTTTATAATATAACTAAATATGTCTAATTTTTTCTATATATTTCACATGTACATCTTTATATCTTCTCCATGCTAACTCAAGAATTCACACTGCTCAAAACTTGTCAATCATCCTATAGGTGGTGATTAGGTAACTTAAGCATTAAGTCTTGAAACCACACTTTCTCCATTAGTCTTTGAATTCTCAAATCTTATGTATGACACATTTAATTCAACATTTAGGCATTTAAACTCAAATTTTGATATACATTTCTTGTATTTCTCATGAAAAAGAGACTTATAGGTCTGCAGACCTATAGGTCTACTTTTTTCATGTTTTAGGCCTTGTATAGTGACTATTTTGATATATTTAAGCCTAATATAATTTATCCATTACCTAATTACCTCTATTTTTATTTCATTATATTCTTATTGGCACTGATAATACAAGATAAGACCTTTTAAAACCATATTTGTAGGTACCCTCATAACACAGTCCAATTGGTTGATGACATGAATGTTATTGGAAGACTAGTACAAAATTACCAATAATGTTGGAGAGTATTGAATGAGATGATAATATGGTTGAAAACTTTCAATCATCACCTATATACATGAAACTTTTCAACTCCTCCAAAACATCAAAATCTAAACCTATGACATATCCCTCATGAAGGTTCCTCTAATAGTACCTGATGTTCACATGTGCCAAATTGATGGATAAATATATCATATGATTTATCATACCCATAAAAACCTTATAAAACACTTATTATGCTCCAAATAGCTCCAAACTCCATGGAATTGGTGTAAAATATGAGCTTGTGGGGTTTAGTAGGGTTTCTTAACTGCTTATATTATTAACAATGGTTCATATAGTTCAACCCCTTAAACCTAAATTATTCTCATTAATATTAATCCCATTAGGTTTAATTCCTTTTCTTAAGATAATTTGACCCAACTCCTTTGCATATTCATGAAATAATCATAAACTTTTGGCCTTCTTGATTTTGTGAAGAGCTCGACTGGGATTCTGACTATTTTTATGCATCTATTGATCTCTCAACACTTGTGCAATATAATTTTCCATGTGAAATAATTGAATAAGTTTAAAAGACACTCTTACATGCATTTTCACTTGAAGGTGTACCTTTATGTCTGTACAAGTGACTTAAAACTGCTTTCATTTGCATGATTCTCCATATTTGGATATTGGTCTGAAAATTTCTCTAAATCTAACCATTATACGACCACCTTATGACACCATACATGTTATAACCTCTCTTGAAATTCTTATCTTTTTTAAAAATGTGCATAACTCCTAAAATTTCCCTTAGAATGTGACTTAAAGACCTTGGGGTGCATGACAAACATGGTGGAAGATTAAAACATAGTTAGACGACCTTAAATGCATGATTAAAACTTGTATGATGACTCATCACAATGATAAAACCTTGAACACACATGACAAACAACATTTTCTCATGAATGACCTTTTGAGACTATGCAAATGTATGAAGAGACCAAAACCTTAATCAGTGTTAAACAAGGATTTAATTAACCACTTCATAAAACCAAGGTGACCATATAAAATCTTGGGAAGCCCTATGAAAAAGTTTTAAACTATAGGGGTTGACCCTTTTGACCTAGGGGTCAAAAATGGTCAACACTTACTAAGGTAGCTCACTTCATTTAGGTAATTTAATATATGATTCACTAATGCTCACCAAAAGGTTTGTGAAAGAGGTTTATAGATTTCATGGATTACCAAAAAATATCACTTCATAGAGATGCCCTATAATGACCTCAAAGTTTTTTCAAACTCTTAATGTAACTTTGGGTACACAATTGAACTTTTGTACAACTTACCATCTATAAATAGATGAGAAAACAAAGATAATAAATCAAGTTTTAGAGGATATTTTGAGGATGTATTGCATGGACCAACAATAAAAATGGGAATAATACATGTCATTGGTTGAGTTTGCTTATAATAATTCATACCAATCATATTTGAAAATGGCTCCTTTTAAGGCATTATATGGTAAGAGGTGTATAATACCAATTAACTGAGATAAATTACAAGATAGAGTGGTTTTTGGGCTTGATATGCTTGTAAAAATGGAAGAAAAATTAAACTTGATAAGGAAAATATTTGTTGAAGCTAATGATAGGTAGAAAAGTTATGTTAATCTGAAAAAGAATAGCAAGGTAATTCTTAGTTGGAGATAAGGTTTTTCTATAATTTAAACCCAAAGAGTGTTATTAAGTTTGGTAAATCATATAAATTATCACTGATATATATGCAATCCTTCGAGGTTATATAAGTGATTAATCATGTAGTGTATAGACTTGCATTGTGACCAGCTTTACCTCAAATGCATAATGTTTTTATGTATCTTACCATAATAAATATATTGTTGATCCTACACATATTTTTTATTGGAATGCATTATAGGTTTAGGATATAGGGGTGGTCATACTAGAACTAATTATAATAATTTATACTCACAAGTTTAGCTTACAAAAGAGAGAAGTATCACAATGCAATATCTAGTGGGACCAATATTCTGAGGATAATTCTACATGGGAAGATTAGGAAGAATTATTGAGACTATTTCCTCATTTCTCTAAATGATATTTTTATTGAACATTTATTTTATTTCTTGAATTACTATTTGAAATATATGTCATTAGATGATGACCTAATTTAGGGGGAGGATGTCACATCTAGTCCTGCTCTACAAAACTACTTAAGTATTAGTATTGTATTAATAAATTAATCATTTATATTTTTGTTTTTTATGTCTGATCTGGTATGTATGTTGCATGATTGATAGTCATATTGTTGTTTCATGATTAGTTATTATGTTAGAGAACATTTGAATATGTTTAAATTATGCATTGTGATCCTATTGACTATGATTTCATTTGCATATGATTTATATTACAACAATTTATTAATTATTATATATTGATTATTGTTATAATATTAGACTAACTAGCCATGTTTTTATTGAGGTGGTTGTAGGACCGTTCTTCCTTCATAGTTAATTCAAATGGATAGTATCTTCAAATATGGGGTATAGATACTAATATCAGGGGTTGAGATAATTAATCCAGACCTGCACATGCCATGTTCTATTTTTATTGGGTGAAATGAATGATAATCAGAATTTTACTTAAATTATGAATGTTGCTTTTTTATTTGTTCTTCAAACAAATGAGGCATGTTTTGAATTATTTAATTTTATCACTTATCATGATTAGGATAAAATGTGAAGTTTATGATTGAATGGTTGTGTTTGTTAAAATATTTATAAGAACTAAACTATATTGTGTTAACCTTTACTTCATTATATTTGGTTGAGGAATGGGTGTTTATTGGTCTTGTTTGATTATTTTTTGCTTTCTCATTTGGTAACACAATGAAGAGGCAAAATCACCCCAGAGAAAATTAATTAAAAGGAACCTTGGAACTTTGATAATGTTTAATTGGAGATGTCACAACGTAAAAAGGTTAACATCTTAGGTTATTTTGGAATCATGAAAAGGATTTAGGTTTTATTTGTTGCTATGATTTGGGATTTGAATTCACCATTTGGGGAGTTTGAGGGTTTCATGTTGCTACCATGCCAAGAATAAGGTGAATTATCAAAGTTAACAACCATTAGTTCAATTCAATCATTGATGAATTCAAGTTGCATGATGGTGAAATCATAGATTTTTAAGAGAGTTAAGGACATGGAAAAAGTACATAGATTTTTGAAAAAGAATAAGAAGAGAGAAAAGTAGAAGAATAGGGTATGATAGAAGCCAAAAAATAAAAGAAAGCTCAGCCAAAGGGGAGTAAAGGCTAGAATTTCACACATTGAAACAATAAAGACAATATATCCAAATCAGTTCATCTTTCATTATTTATAGATTTTAAATGGTAAGAGAAATGTAGGTTTTGATATGGGTTTTAGCATACTCTTTTGAATGCATGAAATGTTAAATTTTAGAAAACCTATTAATCTAAACCCTAGGGTTTCAGGTCTATAGACCTAGGGATGGAACTCAATTCCATCCTCAGCCTATAGATTTGAGGCCACACCATTTCAAATGAAGACTAGGCCTATAAGTTTGATATTAATCCTTGTCAGTTGGTTATTTTATTATGGATATAGTCAACCCTATATTTTTTATTGGTTCTAAAATAAATATTGATTTAAATGACATCAAAATACTCATTCTTTAAAATCTACCAAATTGCTATAGGTTTAAGGGATTTATTTCAAATTGTTAAAAACCTTTTATATTTTATACAAAATTAAGTGTTACATATTTCATAGGGATTTTGTTGTACACTCCTGTGTGTTTCAAAATGAACCAAAGTGGATAAAAATTTGAGTACATCTCGTTAGAAGTCATAATTTAGAACCTATGTTAATTTATTAGTCTCCTATTATATTAGAAATAAATGTATATACATATTCGTGTGTGTGTGTGTGTGTGTGTGTGTGTGTGTGTGTGTGTGTGTGTGTGTGTGTGTGTGTAAATGAATAATAAGATTGTGTCAAAATGTGAGCAGATTGTATATCCTAGTGACTTGATTAAGTATTGATTTATTGAAACCTGCAAGAAGTTTACATAATGTTTGATGGTGCCATTATATTTAATCCAAATGGGAAGTGGATACTTTTGGATACGAATATAATGTAGGGGATTAATAGATCATTATAATGTCAAACCTAGGAATGTATTAGATAAGATGAACTAGTTTATCTATAAGTTATAATGAAAATATTGCAGACCTGTATAATAATTATCTATGAATAAATATGAGCATATACATAATTGTTTATCTAGTATGTAAAACTTACATTAACTATATGAATTATATGTGGATTAACATGAATAGCATGATATTGTAGATAAAAATAATATGAGTGTGTATATATGTATGAATGGATGTATATATTTATCCATGCATATAATGATGATTATACTTGTATATTCATATACATAGTCAACTATCATTATGATATTAAATATGGATCTTTATTTGTATTTTTTGTTTATTTTGAACACTTGTACATTATTTGATAATTTGCATCTAAGTTACTTAGGTCATAATTACATTTGGTAGAATGATGAAATCATTATACATATATTTAAATAGCTAAAATAAATTAATTAATTCATACTTTACTTGGATATATTATCATATTTATACAATAATTAAATGTTTGATTTATGATACAAAAAGAGATATGTGTAAAATGTATAGTGGAACATATGGAAATTGTTTTGTGTTGACCAAATATTCTAATTTTATACTAGTTACATCATGTGGAAAGGTCTCTTGATATATTTATAATTAATATGGGAGATCAATAAATAAAACATTTATGGGATGTCATACATAATAGTTAAACCATGAGGCTTTATTGTAGTAAGGACATGAGGTAACAATTTTTGAATAGATTAAGTGTCAAAGAAGTATGAAATAAGATTAAGACACATTGTATATATTTTATGAGCTATTTTGAGATTTTATGGTTTATATTATTTATTGAGTTTCTATCATCAGATATATATACATATGAATGGTGTTTGAGGAATATGTTGAGAAGGGACTTAGTATACTTATATTCTCCATCTATCCTCCTATATATTTCTAGTTTTGAATATAGTTCATTTTGATAACACTATACATATCACTGTTGAGGTCAAGTGAATGGAAACAATCTAATTGATGAGTTATGATTGTATGTATTTTACATTACTATTAGACTGAGTGCATTTCATAATATATATTTATTCTAATTTAATCTATATGTGAAAATTATTAGACCTATTTCATGAATAACATGTGATAGATATATGAGGGTGCCATTATACAACTCATAAACTCATCCTCTAATATCATCTGATAGTTATGAGTCAATAATAGAGAGTTTTATGTGAGTGAAATTAACTTGGAACCTTAGATCTGATTTATATAATGAAAACTTTGGACAAATTAACATTATAGCTAGGACATTGTCATTCCATTATACTTTATATTTTACATGTGTATATTGATGAAATATTAGATAAAGGATTGGTTTCCATGGACTGTGTGATTGTTACATGTATTAGTGATTATACACACATGGGTTTTAGTTAATTTCTTGGTATCTAAATTATTCTTATCTTCCCCTCTATGAAGGGTAGGACCATTCCAAAATGATATGTATGTTTTTTTGAATCACAATGACTAAGAGGGTGGGTGAATTATTCTTCAAAACTTTTACAATCTTTACCTTATCATTCATGAATTATCAACAACATAATAAGCTAGCAACACATGAACATGAGAGAAGAACATAACACACAAAACACTTATTTAAGTGGCAATCCTCAAGGAGAAGAAAACCCACTGATGATTAAAATGAACTACTATCCTATAATTCAAACATCAAGACTTAGTGAAGCACCAACTTCACTTGGAGCACCAACCCCAACTAGTCAAGCACCAACTTGACTAGGCTTTAGCAAGCACCCACTTGTAAGGAGGAACTAACCCCTATATGAATCAAAACTAACTCATTCACCTCCATCCTTTTATTAAATTCATAACCCTTTTTTTTCATAAAATATATGATGATATTCATCTTCATCTCTCCTCACACACCTATCCTTCACAAACTGTTCTCTAGCCTTCTTCACTCAATTAGCCCTCTCTTTGACTTGGTTAGGACAAATGACCTTGATAATATCTATAGTACCCATGTTATATCTTCATCATATTTTATTTTTAACCTCTTGATATTATTCAATACCTTCTTCATCCCTTCAAATTTTTATCTCATTCTTCTCAACACTCATACTCTCACTCTAGACAATTAGGCATATTAGGCCTTGTTCTTATATTAGGCTCTTACTCATACACCTCTTGATCATACATACACACTTTACCACTAATTTTTTAAATTAAATTGTACTTATGACATGTAAAAAACATGAACCAAACATTACAATAGGTCATTCATAACATATAGGACCAAACACCCCTTTTTAGGCCTTCATTAGCACACCTTACCCTTTACACACCTTGAAACACTCTCAAATTTATCAAAAAGAAGTAACATATAATATTACTCTTTAATATACCCATAATAATCTCATATTGGGTCCAATACACCTTTTATCACCAACCACCACTTGAACCATGCCATTAACACTCTTCATAATTAGGCTTGTGCATACCCAAAAAGTTTATCATGAATAATTGAACCAAAAACACAATCTTGTCATAAAATAATGGAAACAAATTATAGTCACATAATCATCATGACCTTAGGGTAATCACCATGTTCATTAGACCTCACAAATTAAGGTAAAAGTGCTCAAACCCTTCTCTATAAGAAGCTTACTCAAAACTGTACATAAGCTTCAAAATACAATCATGGAAATAATGATATAAAACACTTGTAGAATCACTTTCATAAAATTAAAATGAATTTATATAATCCTAAAACATCTTTAAAACAAATTACAACAAATATATCATAAGCTTTAATAGCAATATTGGTCTTACAGACCAATCTTATGACTTCACTATACACAGACCTTATTGAGTTAGACAAGTCAATTTGAGAGCAACTTTATGATATATAAAACAATATAAAAATATTATGTGCAATATGGAAATTTGTTACAGGTATTTAAAAATAACCCCATGCATTTTTATCCATCCATAATCCATGATAACACATTCCTAATCTCATTCCCACTTTTACCTAGTTTTCTCATTGTCTACACCATTAGGCCTTTTAGTGATAGGTCAAATTTCATGAATAATTTAGCACATATAAGGTATAAAAATTAATTATAAACCACCATTTACATATTATATAATTCTCAATCTTCAACCTCCATTCATTTATCTACTTTGACTCGATCAACCTTGCCTGCTATAGCAAATTTTTGAGAAACAAGGCTTTTCTTGTAGGGTCACTCACTCACATGACAAACCAATGCCACATAAAGATAATTAAGAGAGTATAATTCATTATCCAATCATAAAAACAGCTCATATAATCTATTATGATCCATTTCCATTAATATCTTCCATATTAGGTCAAAGTTGAGGTTTTAGAGAGGTTTAAACCACCTTACAGTCTTAACGATCATTCATAAAGCTTAAGCCCTTAATCTAGAAACCAAAACATGTAAATTTTATATATTAACATTCCCCATATACCTTAAATTTATTATATTATCATGTATAGGTTACACGTGTCAAGGAATACATGAAAGTTCTTCTCAGGTTGAGAATCCTTTATTTTGTGCACATAGGAAACCTCAAAACCACATTCCATCTATTTTCTTACATAATCTGACCTAAAACATGGTCAACATACCTTAAAAAACATGAAATACCTTTTTAAATTATAATTTATCCATGATTACCTTGTAAATTTATCTTGATACCCCATAAGGCCACCATCTCTCTCTTTGCTCTCTAAGATTTTAATCTGTAGGTCACATTAGGCATTAAAATAGACCTTATAGCTATTGTAAAATCACTCTCCACCTTAATCACATGATCAATAAACCTATCACATGTTATAACACTACTTTTCATCCTTTATGTGTCTTTGAAACACCTCATGACCCCTTACTGGGTCAGGTAGAGTCTATAACTAGCCTATTTGCATGTTAGTCCTATAGAGTCTACCCCTATAAAGTCATCTTGAAGCTCTCCTGAGTTCTCCAATGCTTCATATACATGATCAAGTGTTCTAAAACATACTCTTATGTTTTTTTTCATATATATTACTAGGCCACCATGCTCCTTTATATACAATACTAGGCATCCTAAGCATAAGCCTTCTCAAGTCTCTTGCTAGGTTCAAACACCTGACAACCTTGACCACTAATATTGAAACATTATTTGATGCTTATATACCTTAATTAAATTAAATAGAATTTTTTCAAACAATTTAATACCTCTTATAGATGAAATCAAATAAAAAAATTGTTCAATGACCTCATACCTCATGAACAACCTTTGACATCAATGACAACATCATTGCCAAGTCTCAACAATAGAAACAATGCTCAACAATATTCCCCTTTGTCATTAATGTCAAACTAAATTGAATATTTATCATCTTTATCTCCATATTTTTATCTTTTTCCCTCTTTGACATAAATGACAAAGTTATGTCTTCAATTCCTTGAATCACACTCCTCGCAATCAAAATACTCAACACATAGAACTATGAGTTTATGAGACATAAAACAAACATGATCCCTTATCTCCATGCATACCTTTTTGGGAAAACTCACCTATTCTTTTATATAATGATAATTATTATCTCCCCCTAAATACTTGGATTCTTCAAGGATTTCTAGGGGTAGGAATTACACCAATTCATGTCTTAGGTGTTTAAAAGTTACCTTTGAAAGTGGTTTGGTCAAGATGTCTGCAATCTAATCCTGTGTAGAAACATACTAAAGTTTGAAACTTTGTTCACTTACTTTATCTCTTATAAAATGATACCTTATGGGAATGTTTTTGGTCCTTGAGTGCATGATAGGGTTCTTTGATATGCTTATAGCACTTGTATTTCATAAAAGATAGGTTAGGGCCATCATACTTCACCTTGTAGTCATTTAGGGTCTATCTCATCCATATAACTTGAGTGAAGAATGAATATGTTTCAATATACTTAGTCTCACAAGTGTAAAAATATTTTTATGGTTGATTCTTTCTTATCCATTAGACCAGACACCCACCTAAAAATAAGGCTCCTCTATTAGTACTCTTCATATCATCTATACTTCCTACCCAATATGCATCTATGTAGGCTATCAAATTGAAATCCTTTCTTATTGGATACCATAATCCATACTCCATATTCCCCTTGAGATACCTAAGTATCCTTTTGACTGCTTATAGATGATTCTCCTTTGGATCTACTTGAAACCTTCCCACAAGACCTATTACTTATATGATGTCAAGTCTAGAGGCAATGGTGTATAAAAAACATCTACTCATTGACCTATATTATGTTTGATTGATATTTGAAGACTCATCTTCCTTACTCAACTTACATCCTATGATAATGGGTGTATTAACTACCTTGAAATCCTCCATTTCAAACTTCTTCAACATCTCTCTTATGTATTTTTCTTGTGAGATGAATATACCTTTTATAAGTTGAGTGATTTGTAACCCAAGAAAAGATGATAATTATCCTAGAATGGACATCTCAAACTCTTTCTTCATCATGTCTATAAAGTCCTTTGTCATGTTCTCATTATTTCCACCAAAGATGATATCATCTACATAGACAACTACAATTAGTTGATGGTCACCTTCAATCTTGATGTATAAATTGGTGTCTGTAATTCCTCTTTTGAATCCTTGATCCAATAGATATTTATCCAACATAGCATACCAAGATTAAAGTGATTGGTTTAGATCATAGAGATATTTATTCAATATGTAAACATAGTCTTTTTCATGGATAGTGATAACCCTTTACCTTTCTCAATGTACACTTCTTCCAAATTCCCATTCAAAAAGGCAGATTTAACATCCATCTAGTATACCTTGAATCCTTTGAACCCTGCATAGCTATAAATAATATAATTGCTTCTAATATTGATACTAGCAAAAAAAAATCCTCAAAGTCTACTCCTTTCACTTATTCATATCCCTTGCATACCAATCTAGCCTTGTTCATAGTGACTTCTCCATCTTCATTCAACTTATTTTTCAACACTCATTTTGTGCCAATGACATTTTTGTCTTTAGGCCTAGGAACTAATTCCCAAGTCTCATTATTTTCTATTTGTTCTAGCCCCTCATTCATATCACCTATCAAAAATATGTCCTTTCTTTCTTATATAAGACTCTTAGGTTTAATCTTTGATAATAAATCATTCTCTTGATTTAGATTACTTACTAATATTCTCCTAATTTGCATACCTACATTCTTGTTACCAATGATTTGGTATTCAAGGTGGTCTCTTTCAATCTATCTTAATAGTCATTTTGAGTCTTGTCTCTCTTCAACTTATTTTTCCTCCTCATCAATATCTATAGTCTCCTATTCATTCTTAAATTCCACATTCTCTAAAGTGTTCTTTGATTGTGAGTGATATTTTCCTTTCTCATCAATCCTCACATTGGTGCTTTCCACTATCTTTTGTAGTCTATTGTTATAACATCTATAGGCTGAGCTCATTGATGAGTATCCTAAGAATATGCCTTCATCATATCTTGAATCAAAATTACCCAAGTATTCATCACCTCTTTTGATGAAATATTTGCTTCCAAACACTCTAAATTGTTCTACATTTATAGGTCTTCCCTTCCATAGTTCATAAAGAGTATCATTGCCATTTGTCCTTATCTATCCCCTATTAAAAATGTAGATATCAATGCTTACTACCTCTCTTTAATATCCATCAAATAATATAGACTCATTAAACATAGTTCTATGCGTCTCTTATATTGTCATATTCTTCCTTTCTACTACCCATTCTACTGAGGTGTCCTAACTACTAAGAATTGTCTCCTTATTGCATGAACCTCACAGAAGTCATCAAACTCATTGTACAATAACTCTCCTCCTCTATCAGATCTTAGACACTTGATCTTCTCATTCTTCTCATTCTCAATAAGAACCTTGAATACCTTGAACTTGTCAAGAGCTTCTAATTTCTCTTTTAGGAATATAACCCAAGTCATTCTTGTGTAATCATCAATGAGTAACATGAAGTATTTATCTCCTTGAATGCTTTGAATTTTTATATGCCCATAGATATTAGTGTGGATTAACTCCAAGGGTCTTGTAGTAGAGTACTCTTTAGACTTGAACCTTCTTCTAGTCTACTTACCATGTTGACATGCCTTGCACAGTATGTTTGTAGGTTTGATGATCTTAGGCAGGTTCTTCATAGACTTATTAGTGTTAATCCTGACTAGGTTATCAAAGTTTAGGTGACCTAGTATTCTATGCCATATCCAAATTTCATCAATCTTCGTGATGAAACATTTCTCCTTCTTGATCTCATTTAATACATATAGGTTGTTCTCAATCCCCTTTGGCATTGGTAATTGTCCCTCCTAATTTGGCTCTCCTTATCTCACATCCTTTGTCAAGAAATGTTAGTGTGTGTCCTTGATTACACATTTTACTCACACTAATTAGGTTATGATACATACCTATCTTGGTCTTTTCATTATCCAAACTAAAGACACCTTTGCCAATTATATTAGTAGTTGTGTTGTCTCCAAACCTCAAAGTTCTTGCATCATTCTTCTTAAAATAAATGAACTTTTTCTTATCACCTATCATGTGACTTGAGAATAAACTATATATATACCATTTCATGCCTTCATCTTGAATGTGAAATGTAGTTTAAGCTAGCATATATTCCTCTTTGGTCTTATATTCCTCCCTGGAAAATAGTTTATCTTGCTTTTTGAGCTCAATATGATCTATCTTAGTTTGTTTTGGATTCCATACCAATGTTTGATCCTTATTATGCATTCTAAGAGATTCATATGTCTTTTTTAATCTTGTGGACCTTATAACTCTATTAGAGCATAATCTTGTAATGTGTCCTATGTTGTGACAGATGTATCAAACAACTTTTATGTACTTACCATGGTTCCATGATGACTTATCCTTTATAGCATTGGGTTGCCTAATTGATCTTCTCAAGTTAGTACTCTTGACTTGTTCTAACTTCTCATGCTCTTTCTCAAACATTCTTAATTTTTTTGTGAGATATTCATGCTCAATCTTTAAGGAATCTAGCTCTATCTTTAATTGGTCATACTCAACTTCCTTTGACTTACACCTTCCATTAACCTATTCTGAATGACTCCTGATCTCTCTGATAGTCTCCTTTTAATGTTTCAAATCATCAAGTATACTTATTATCTTAGCTTCAAGTTCTAATTTATCTTTTCCCTCTTCACTATCATAGTAGACTTTTTCATCATACATGTTTTCTTCTTCATGTTGATCGCAAGACATTATTATGCTTCTTAGGACCACCTTTAAGCTATTAGACTAGACACAAAGTACCAAGATCTAATAACAATTTTTGGAAGCACAATGACTGAGAGGGGGGTGAATCAGTCTTTAAAAATTTTACAATATTTACCTTATCTTTCATGAACTATCAACAATATAGTAAGCTAGCAACACATGAACATGAGAGAACACAACACACAAAACACTTATTTGAGGGGGAAAACCTCAAGGGGAAGAAAACCCACTGATGATGCAAATGGAATACTATCTTATAAGTCAAACATCAATATTTAGTGAATCCCCAACTTCACTAGGAGCATCAACCCCAACTAATCAAGCAACAACTTGATTGGGCTTTAGCAAGCATCCACTTGCAAGGAGGCACCAACCACCTAGATGACTTAGCACCAACTTATCCACCTTGAAAATTTGATCACCTTCATAACCCTATGTTTCTCATACAACATATTATTATCTTAATCTTCATATCTCCTCACACGCATGTCCTTTTCAAATTGTTCTCTATCCTTCTTTACTTAATTAGCCCTCTTTTTGACTTGGTCAAGTTAAATAACCTTGATAATAATCTATAGTACCCCTATTATATCTTAATTATAGTTTATTTTTACCCTCCTAATGGTCTAAAATACCTTATTCATCCCTTAAAATTTATATCCTATTTGCTTCAACACTCATACTCTCACTCTAGACAATTAGGCCTATTAGGCCTTGTTCTTATACTAGGCTATTACTCATACACATCTTGGTCAGCCATACATAGTTACACATTTATTTTTTTAATTAAATTGGCCTTATGACAAGTAAAAAACATGAACCAAACATTAAAATATTTTTTTCATATCATATAGGACCAAAGACCCCTTTTTAGGCTTTAAGGAGACCTAATTCAATTAGGCCTTCATTAGCACACATTACCCTTTGAACATATTGAAACACTCTAAAACTTATAAAATAGTATTAAAACATCATATTACACTTTAATATACCCCTAATAATCTCATATTTCTTAAAATACACCTTTTATCACCAACCACCACTTGAATCACACCATTAGCACAATTCACAATTAGGCTTGTGCATACCCAGAAAGTTTGTCATGAATAACTGAACCAAAAACATAATATTGTTAAAAAATAATGGAAAAATATAATATTAATATAATAATCATGACCTTATTTTCATCACCATGTGCATTATACCTCACAACTCAAGGCAAAAGTGCTCAAACTCTTCTCTATAAGTAGCTTACTTAGAACTATTAATAAGCTTCAAAACACAATCATGGAAATAATGATCTAAAACAGCTATAAAATCACTTTCATAAAATTCCAATGAATTTATATAATCCTTAAAAATTCCCAAAATAAATTATAATAAATATATCATAACTATAATAACAATATTGGTCCTAAAGACCAATCTCATGACTTCACTATATACAGACCTTACTGAGTTAGACAAGTCAATTTGAGAGTAACTTTCTGATATATAAAACCATCTCCAAATATTATATCCAATATTTAAATTTTTTACAGGTATTTAAAAACAATTCCATGTATTTTTATCTATCCCTAATCCATGAGAACACATCCCTATTCTCATTCCCACTTTTGCCTAGTTTTTCTCACTATCTACACCATTAGGCCTTTTAGTGATAGGTCAAATTTCATGACTAATTTAGCACATCTGAGATATATAACCTACTCATAAACCACCATGTACATCAGATATAAATCTCAATATTCAACCTCTATTCATTTAACAAATTTCACTTGATCAACCTTGCCTACTATAGCAAATTTTTTAGAAATAAGGCTTTTCTTAAAGGGTCCACTCACTCACATGATAAAACAATGCCACCTGGAGATACCTGGGAGAGTCCAATAAATTATACAATAATAAAACTATGTCATCTAATCCATTCTTATCTATTTCCATCAATATCTTCCATATTGGGTCAAAGTTAGGGTTTTAGAGAGGTTTAAACCACCTTATAGTCTTAATGATCATTCATAAATCATAGGCCCTTAATAAAGAAACCAATGCTTGTAAATTTGAGATAGGACCATTACCCATATACCATGAATATATTAGGTTCTCATGCAAATTTTACATATTCCAATGAGTACATGAAAGTTCTTGGGTTGAGAATCCTTTATTTTGTGCACATAGGAAACCTCAAAACCACATTTCATGCCTTTTCTTGCATAATTTGACCTCAAACTTGGTAAACATAACTAAAA
This sequence comes from Torreya grandis, assembly GCA_037957365.1. Lineage (NCBI taxonomy): Eukaryota > Viridiplantae > Streptophyta > Pinopsida > Cupressales > Taxaceae > Torreya > Torreya grandis. Next base: position 3,474,443 of record JARHVA010001034.1, on the reverse strand, counting down.
AAACATTACATACTTTTTTTAATGCTCATTGTAGTCCATTATTACCTTATAAATTGATCCTAATACCCCATTAGGCCACCATCTCTCTCTTTGCTCTTTAAGTTTTTGATCTACAAGCCAAATTAGGCCTTAAAATAGACCTTTTAACTATTGTCTATGCACTCTCCACCTCACTCACATTATAAATCAACATCTTACATTCTCTACCATTTATTTTCATATTTTATGGGTCTTGGAAGCACCTCATGACCCCTTATTGGGTCAGGTAGAGTCTAGAACTAGTCTATTTTCATGTTAGTCCTGTAGAGTCTACCCATATAGACTCACCTTGAATATCTCCTGAGTGATCCAATGCTTCATATTCATGATCAAGTGTCCTAAAACATCCTATTATGCTTATATTCATACATATTACTAGGTCATCATGTTCTTTTATGCACAATACTAGGCATCTTATACATAAGCCTTCTCAAGTCTCCTGCTAGGTTCAAACACTTGACAACCTTGACCACTAATCTTGAAACATTATTTGATGCTTATATACCTTGCTTAAATTATTTATAACTTTTTTAAAAAAATTAATACCTCTCATAGATGTAATTAACCAAAAACATTTTTTAATTATCTCATACCTCATGAATAACCTTTGACATCAATGACAACATCATTGCCAAGTCTCAACAATAGAAATAATGCTCAACAATGTGGAAAACAAATAGTTTTTTAGTTGGAGGTAAATCACTCATATGATTCACTCCCTATTTTCAATTGTTTCAACCTTTTGGGATCATACTCATGGCTATATTCATGGATCATTAAGTTGTTTGTGAGGCTCATTTGTATTGTTGAACATAGTATATTTTATATTTGACTTTGTAATGAAATATAACATGTAGTACATTTTTATTTGATGGATATTCAACACAATAGTGGTTGTATTCTTATTTAAAGCTAAAACATGGATTACATTAGTGTTTTATTGTACTTGATTCCTTCCACTATTCATTTTGTGAGAAGTATTCATCTTGTAATCTGATATAGACTATTTAGAAACTAAATGGATCATTTTATTAAATAATGGCTTAATACATTTATGTATTTATTGCTTAAGATGCATTTAGTAGTCAAATAGTGATTTTATAGATAGTTTTAATGATTGTATAAGTGTACCATATATATATATATATATATATATATATATATATATATATATATAATTGTGTAAATCTATTGTAACCCAATGGGGATATAATATAGGATTAAGGGGACTCCACATAACCCCTTAGTCCTCTCCTTGATTTTATCCCTATTTAATAAGAGAGGACAACCATCAAGCCTATATATATCCCACTCAAGTTAAGGCCCTCTCTTTTGAGAGTGTCTTGTCATAGTCATGAGTCTAGATGGGAGGGCATCTATTCTTTATGGGGATATTTCATGATATTTTCCTATTACTAGGGTAGGGGTGGGATACAATATTGATCAAGCCATGAAAAATAGGTTTGTAAATAAATAACCACATATTATACATAGTGGGGGTCGACCACTTTCCTTCTTTCCTTTTATATATGTATGTATGTATGTATGTATGTATGTATGTATGTATGTATGTATGTATATATGTATATATGTATATGTGTATATATATATATATATATAAGGAGTTATATATTAGACAAAGAGATTCAGCATGAAATAAGAATTGTGTAAATTGGGCCTCACCTCTATAAGTTATATAATTAGTTTCATGCACTTTGTTCATTACATGTTAGGTGCATATAGAGTAGAGGTTTAGGTGACTACAATAAAAAATGTGAGGGACTAGACATATATATGGAGGGAGGATATCAGTGACATATAATGACTAATTTTGGTATGAATGCTATATATCTATGTTTGATAGTCAGTTAGTCTAATTTATATGAGGTGACAGGATTTATTCAGAATAGAGAGATAAGATAATATCCAAATAGATATATAGACCCAGACTCTATGAAATATATGGGGTTGGGCCACCTATATACTATACTATATTATACTATACTATACTATATAGGGGTGCCATATCTAAGGGTTCCATATATAGAATATATAGGGTCCCTAAACCTATCACCTATCAACTATTTATATACCTACCATCCCATATAAATTTTAGGGAGGCTGAGGTCATTACATATAGATATAGTTATGGATATAGATAGGCCCTCACTGTCACTAGATGATCAGTCATGTTACGTATAGAATCTATATATCTTATTACTAAAGCACAAGTATCAAAGTTTGAACTATATAAGTAAATGACTAGACAAATATATCTATAGAAGATAATTTCATAAATACTATTTATCTATAGTTGTTAATACTACCTATATTCATAGTCATGAATAATATATTTGTAGATAAACCTCAAGATTCATCATAATATATAGTTTAATTGGTAATATGTATATATATATATATATATTGGTTGATGAAAATAACCCTAATTTATATCAACTACCACCCCTATATATCTTAATATAAACAAAGTGTGGAAATGACCCTGTCTATAGATGGGGATTATTTGTTTATATATATGTTCCCACTTGAATTTATGGATTTTTAGTTCATGAGAAGTAGTATGGGCTTAGCAGTAGGTGAAAAATAACTCATATAATCCATCATGATACTAATAAATATATTCCATTAATTATTTTTTGTGTTTTTAGTAGAGCGCATATGTAATAAGGAAGTTTTAGTTTAATGTAAATGAATAAAATAGTTATTATGTTTTGTATGCATGAAAAGGAAAAAAATTACTATATATTTTGATTCTTACATATCCTATAATGCCTCTACCTCTACTTTAGGGTTAGAGTTTGGATTGAGGTTGAGATTTGGGTTGATGTCATTTGTGTTATGCGCTTGACTGACCCCTAACTTGGGGCATTTATGCTCTTGACTGGGATATATAACTATGTATAATCCACCCTTAGATTATAGACTACAAGTGGGCTATATATAGTTTGAGTAAGTCAAGGCCATATTGTATATATTTATGAATATATATAGAGGTGGGGAGTAAATAAAATTGAGTGTATACATATGCTCTATACTCTATGAAATTTGAATTAAGTTTGAAACTACTAGAACAAATCATCAAGATTGGTTCTAAAATATTTAGTATGTGGTGTTCCTTCTATGGATTCCACATTCCACTATTTAGTGAAACAAAATAAGAATATTCCCAAGCTTTATTTTCATTATAGTTATAAAATATTTTTAAATCTAGGTGTCAACATTCCTTACCTATCCTCTCACCCATACACACATCATGTTGACTCCATTCACCATCTCCACACAACATACCAACTCCATCCTCCATTGGGGGATTTATGGTTTTAGGGCCTTTAGGAACTTCCCCTCCTCCCCTAAGTGGAGGGGGAATGGGAAATAGTGGTATATGTAATATAAGCAAGAGGAAGAGGGATATGAGTGTTTTTTATAATTTGGTATGAGGGGTAAGGGAGTAGTGGTTAGTCTAAACTATAACCAAAAAAGTGAGTAGATAGGGGTGAAAGATTAATCCCCAACTCAACCCAACTAAATTTTATATCCATAAGGAAATTCGATCATTACCCTTGTATTATATATCTACATGGTGAGGGTATAATAGAGATAAGGATAAGGACCCCTACATGGATAGGCCAATGGAACATAACTACATACCACAAACCCCTATATATAGGTTGATGACCTCCACTCTCTATCTATATTTGGGTTAGGAGAGGGCCCCCTATCTATTGATGGCATCCACCCTTGAGGATAGGACCTACTACCATACCAATTATGTAATCTCCTCCCCTATCTATATATATGGAGATATGATCATCCCATTGGTGGCCTCCTCTCTCCTTTATAGAGATGGGCCCCTATAAATAGATTTGATTTCAAGGGGTGTCAGTGAGTGATCTCAACTTATTGGAATGAATATATTTATCAAATAATCATATAACATAATATATATACCTTTTATCCCTTATGCCATTGATCTTGAAACTCCCTTCCACCATACTTGTTATAGATAGGGAGCTAGGAAGTTGAGCTTCTAGATCTACACATACCATAACTAGTACAGCTCTCTTCACTTAAGTCCTTGCATTCATCCCTATAAGAAGAGATAGATATATATGTCACCATATATAACCTATATATAAGGGTAGTTTTATATCTCACACACTTTGGTCTATATATATCACCATATAGAGTATAGATATAAAGAGTCCTTCTCCCTACCCATGATTTATTCTTATAGTATCCCTCTATCACCTAATAGTAAGGGGATAGAATATAGAGATAGTCCATTCAATTCAAGTTCCATACTATATACATACATACATACATACATATATATATATATATATATATATATATAGTCTAGGGTCTATTCTTTAACTCTCAACATGGAGTATAACTACAGAGAGTTTGGTTGTCACCCTCCCCTATATAGAAATGGGAGATGGGACCATATATCTAAGGGTCCCACCTCTATCTGTTGCATTGTTAATTTATTCCCTACTACATTTTTACTCATCATTTACTTAAAAATGGTGAGTCAAAACAATTTATTTTTATTATCAATATAATTATTACTAATTTCTAGATGAATTCTAGATCATTTTTGAAAAAGGGACTAGGGGTTTGATCTGATATAATATTTATAATATGTAGGCCAACCAGTTCAATTAAATTGGGTGGGTGGTTTAGAAAAACATGTCATGTTGTACATTATGGTATGGGATTCTAGTCCTCAATGCAATTTTGGTCCTCTCATTCTCAAGTATGGAATGTGTGCCAGATAGCTAGATAGTATCCACTAAAATATATGTATGTATGTATATGTATATAGGTATGTATGTATGCATTCATGGATGCACGTATGTATCTATGTATGTATTTGTACTATGTATATATGTGTGTGTGTGTATCTATGTCTGTATATGTATTATGTATATGTGTGTGTGCGTTTATATATATATATATATATATATATATATTGGTCTAAAGTTAGGTATGAAGCCATTAGTGGTCAATTTTAGATGTCTTCAAATTGTGTGTCAGATAATCCACCCCCACCTATTATATTTTAATTAGATCTAAGATAAATCCATCCATATGGATATATGGGGTAGATCTAAGATTTGTATTATATATGCCCTACCCCATACACACACATATACACGTGTATATATATGTACATATGTATATATGTATGTTGTTATGTACATACATACACACACACACACACATACATATATAGATAGATACATACATACATACATACATGTGTGTGTGTGTGTGTGTGTGTGTGTGTGTGTGTGTGTGTGTGTGTGTGTGTGTGTGTGTGTGTGTGTGTGTGTGTGTGTGTGTGTGTGTGTCTATCTATCTATCTATCTATCTATCTATCTATGTGTGTGTGTGTATGTATGTACATAACAACATACATATATACATATGTACATATATATACACATGTATATGTGTGTGTATGGGGTAGGGCATATATAATATAAATCTTAGATCTACCCCATATATCCATATGGATGGATTTATCTTAGATCTAATTAAAATATAATAGGTGGGGATGGATTATCTGACACACAATTTGTAGACATCTAAAATTGACCACTAATGGCTTCATACCTAAATTTAGACCAATTCTTTCCAACCATTGAATATCTAGCCCAAGAATTTCTAAATATCTCAAATTTGGCTTCATATCATGCATTTAAATCAATTTGGCCCATAAATCAATTAAACAAGACAAATGCACATTGAATAAATTAAAATCAAACAAATGTCCAAATGCCTAAAAAGAATTAATTAACTTCAAAATCCTAATCAAGTCCTAATTAAATTCATCTATGAGCAAATAAATCTATTATCAAAAAGGAAAATTCAAATATCAATGAATATCCTAAAAGCTAATCATTACCCTTATGTGAGTTGTCCAAATGAAAAATATCTCAAAGCACACCTATTCCATGTTAATGATGAGATTTTGGACACCTCTTGACCCTACTATGGTTAGATAAGCAAACCAATATTAGGATTTAACCCATTCCAATTTTATTTCAAAGCCTATAAATAACATGCCTTGCCTATTGAATTAACAAGCTATTTTGGTGCAAAGTTATCATGCACAAATGATCTTAGAGCTTGGATAGAGTAAATTTATAATGTTGATTTTATGACATGAATGCAAACATAATATTATAATGCCAAAATTATGAATCACAAGCCAATCCATCAAGCTTTTAAGTAAACATCAAGCCAAATCCAAACCAAATGTGGTGTTAAAAGGAGATGGAGATAGCCAAACCCCATTGATGAAGACCTTTTGAGCACAATCTGAGTAAGCCAATACATAAATATCTTAGAGCAATCAAGGAAGGTAAGGAAGTTGTAATTTCTTTTAATTTTAGTTATGTTTTCAATTGGTTTGTTCACCATGCTCCCCCCATGATCTAGGCCTACAGATGTTAGTTTGTTAGTTGTTAATTTCATTATTTTCTGGAACTAACACTATACTAACCTCCTCTCTTGAGTAAAATTCCTTTCTCACAAAAGGCATTCTTGGTGCATCCCATGTACAAGAATATCAAAATGCAAATCCTAAATTTTCATATGAATACTTGAATTCCTTAGAAATTAGAGTTGTTGGCTTTGATTTTCCATGTTCTATTTTTTTAATTACACTCAGTTTTGATAGTGAATCGACGTCGATTCTTCATCAATCGATGTTGATTCTCATGAATCGACATCGATTCCTTATATACAGGAATAGGGTGTGGTGGGAACTAGTCTTTTTGATTTTTTCTTTAGTTTGATCGAATTATTCTATTTTTAAGGGCCTAGATATTGTTATGCTAACCATTTTACTATAAAATTTAGTGTTATTCCT
>JARHVA010001034.1:2805000-2862500 GCA_037957365.1 Torreya grandis | reverse complement strand
AGAAGAACAAGGTTAGGAGTAAACTTTTGTGTCGATGCAAGCATCTTATCTTTTGGTAATTTGATTTGAAAGTATGCATCATTATGAAACATTGGATATGAAATTAGGACAATTCTAAACATTTAAGTACACATGCACACACAAATAGATATATATTGGAGGACAAATTTACCAAACCTAAATATAAATGTGAGTTGAAACATGACCATTGAGCTTGTTTCCTCTCAATCGTGCAACCCAAATATGTGCATAATCTAGTGAGTGTGAGTGATTTAATCAAATCACAATATATTTTTAATGAGGGTAGATGATTTAATAAATAAAAACTATAATTATAGTAAATTTATATGATTTAATCAAATATAACTTATAATCTTAATAATATTTAGCAATTTATTCAACTCAATCTTCTAAAGATGAACCAACTATTACAACAGATTGGCTTGATAACAATCTATAATAGTACATCCTAGGTATAATAATAGTCCATAATAGTATTTGAAATATATAAATTGATTTTATTTTGAAATTTTAGGTAGTCCATAATCTATAGTGGTAGTTTTTCCCCTAAAGGTGGTGGTTCCAACACCATTATTCTACCTTCTAAATTTAGCTTTCATGATTCATTTCTTGATTGGTTTTACATTATTATTATTATTATTATTATTATTCATTTATCTACCTTAAGTTTTCCTCTAATTAGGATAAAATACCTCCCTCTTCTATTTTCAATAATTTTGAGTCCATCCTAATTTATCTCTTAGTTTAACTTAATTAAACACCTTCATGTAAGCTCCATTTCTCTTCTACAAAAAAGCCAATTTTTGCTTTATTTTGGATCCAAAAATTTGAATTTAGAGCTTAAGAATTTTGAATCCTTTAAATAAAAAACTAATAAAATTGATTTTTATCTTTAATTTGATTTATTTAATGTTATAATACATAGTTATAAATAGGGATATCTATTATTATTGTAACCCAACCTTTGCAAACAATGTCCTCAACTAGCCGTAGTCAGTTGTTCCTTATTTGGACCTATTTTTATTTTATTATTATCCAAATTGTGATAGTAATTAATTCATACAAATTTTTAGATATTTATTTTAATCTTCATTTTCATAAAGGAGCTAGCATACTAAAGATCACAGTGCAATAAATTTCTTGCCTTCAGCTAGTCTACATTAAGATTAGGTTGGAGGTTCTTAGCTTAGATTTTTTTATTATAATAGAATAAATTAAATTCTAGTTAATATTTGTATTATATTAAATATAAATTTTAAATAAAAAATATACAAATTTTATAGGATAAATAACTCCCTTCTTTTTCATGTCTTTGATATAAAAAAAAATAGTAGATAGATTCTTTATTTTGCATCCCTCTCAGTAGATTGACTCTAATTAGAATAAAATATTGAAATAAAAATTTAGGAATGTTTTAGGAAAAATTTCATACAATTATATACAACACAATGGATATATTTTAGATTCAAAACAAACTTCATTTCCCTTAAAATAATCAACTAGCAAACAACAAAATCCTAGATAAACTCTAGGTAAACAAGAGGCTTTCATATTTATTATTTTATATTAATTTGAATGTTGTTATTATTTAGATAAAAATACAAATAATAATTTATATTTATTAATTATTTTTGAATAAATCATTCAAAACTTCCATGCAATAACTAGGAAAGTTAGAAAACTGGTTTAATTTATTGATTTGCAAGAAAATTGTAAAAGCATTAGATTATTGTTTTAAGATAGATTATTCATTAATTTTTTTGCATATTTATAAAAACATAATTCATATTATAACCATATATAAAATCAATAAAAAAATATCAAAACATCCTCACGTAGATTTTGTTTAGACAAAGCTAGGAAAATTCAACAACTTGCATTGATATGGTATATCTCTTCCTCTCTCCTTGCATGCATTGTCAAATAATTATAAAAGGATAAAAATAATATATCATTCCATTAAATTATAGTTTATTTATTTATTTATTTAATTTTATCATTTTAATTTCATAAATCAAGTATGATACTCTCAAATAAAATAAATAAAAACAAAATCCTTATCTAATTACATAAGACACACACAACCTTATTTATAATAACAAAATAAGTCTACACACAATATATTTAGACAAGATCATATACATACACATTTAATATTGCCTCTTGTATGACACTTATTGAAACATCTGGTATTGTTATAGAAGTATTTTCCCTAGGGTTATAACACTTGGTCCAATAGTTGGCATATAGTCTAATATCAACACTAAGATAAAGAGAGATGTCTTACATTATGCCCTATTACATAACCTCATTGTTGAATATATCAATGAATTATATTATAAATATAAATTTAGTTACCAAAAAATTATTATCCTTCCTCATAACAAAGGTTGATGATATAACATAACCCAAGTTTGGATCCTCATCTCTACCCCTTTCCTTCTTCTCCTTGGGTCTAGCCTCATATTATATCATTAAAATTTATGGATGAAATTGATGGGTTATAGCCAAAATAATAGATTTTATATCATTTCATGAGTCATTTATCCTAATATCTAATATTTTACTAATCTTAGCATTAACAAGGAACTTCGCTTCTTTATGATATAAACAAATGAAGGACCTTGGAACTTTATTTACACATAGGTCGACACTCTCAATAATTATTATGATTATTATAAGGCATTTATAATCCATAAAAATAATGCTTTACCATCACATATTTTGAATCCCAATCTACCTAACACCTAGCCCAATCCATAACCCATCCATTATGTTGGTTGCCTCGACCTAACCTAGGGGAATTGAGTGAATAGTTTTAACATGTGATATTCACATGTACACTAATTGTTGAAACCAATGTGAAGGAACTATATCCTTTGTGTTTTAAAATTTTCTTCCTCATCTCCTTCTTCTCTTTTCCATTTTTTCCTCTCAGTTATTCTGTGGGTATACATATACCTATATAATATGTCTAGATATGACATAGGTAGATATCTTGTCTTAGAATGATATAGGAGAAGCCAAATCAACTCTAGTGAGTATTTATTGGTGAGTTAGACCAATAAAACCTTTGAAACGAATGTAGACTACCAATTATATGATTACTCTCATCTTAATACCCAATTAGGAGTAGGGTCTCCATTCAAGAAATATGCAACATATATGAAACTAAAATTAACCACCCTAAATCCAATGCAATGACCACTAGGGGAGGCACAACCACTCATCACATGGGAACTAGGAAATCAATCAACATAAAATTCCCAAAGATATAAATCATTTCTAAATATGATCATTATCTAGGAAGGATCTACCACTTGGAAGATGAGGTTAATCATATGTAAGAAATTATGCATTGTCTTAATATGATCCAAGATACATCTAACCCACTAGTAAAAACCAAAACACTATTTATGGTGCACCTTCCCCAAACCAATTTCCTTATAATAACCCATATCATGCCTATACCCCTCTTGTACATGAATTTCTTAGGCCTAATACTATCGCTAGCATAAACCAACTTACCAAAACCCTAGTGGATCACATTCATGACCTAGAGAATAATGAAAAAACTATGGGTTAGGGGATGGGCCCAAATTTTATTTCAAAATATCATCCCTTTCCTTTTCTTATTTGAATGATGACTGATCAATCACCATAACAATAATCTTACATTCTTCCAAAATAAAATTATCATGTGTACCCACTAAACCATGTATCTCACCAACCCCTTAGGGATATCCTTACTCATGCGGTACCCAAATTAGACATCTCTAAAGTTTATTCATCCTATCAGGTTCCTATTCAAACCCAAATATAGATAATATAAAATTCTATTATACCTTTAAAAATGATGTAGTGGTAAAAAAATACACCATTATTTATGCCTATAAGTTATGTGCCTCCCATGTACACTATCATCCAAATAAAATGTATATACCACCTTACATAGCATCAGGTTATGTGAAAACCACATACACCCCACCGCAACAAACCACCACACATCTTATAATTAAAAATATTCTTCCTTAGTTTCATATGTATCCCAGATCCACTCAACTAATTAATTTTTTTGGTCTTATTCCACTTCGACTTATCAAACTTATTATATCCATTCTAGTGGTTACCAAACTAACCCTTAAGCGATCTTGCCTTTCAACTTTAGTTCTACCATGACAATAAACTTATCAAACCCTTAAGCGATCTTGTCTTTCAACTTTAGGCTTTTTATCAAACTTATTATATCCATTCTAGTGGTTACTTATGTTGAGTACCATAAAGAGCCTCTTGATCCCAAAATATGAGGGATTATTCTTCCATGTCCCCTACTTGACCTTCCCAAGTTCAAAGGGGATGGATATACTAATGTACATGTCAAATCTTATGATACAACTATTATGGAAATATTATCATGCTTGAGTTTTATTACTACCTCTCTGAGGGGTATAAAATTTATTTTTCTCAACTCATGGTTGAGTTTGTCAAACTTTTTGATATGAATAAACTCATAAAGACTGGGAAATGAGATTTATTACACATCAATAAAAAACAATGAGTCAACTACCATTTCATCACGAGATGGTGGTAGGTCTTATATTTTTTTGTTAGCATACCCCACATGGATCAATGGTAACTATGTGATATCTTAATTCACTCCCTTAATAATGAGATAAATGAGGATGTACAAAAATTCCCATATCAATCCCATGAAGAAGATATTGAGACCACATTATAGTTTGACTAGGTGACTATTTATGGTGGTTGGTAGATTTACAATATAAATAGACAAATTATCACCCCAAACTAAAATAATAGATTATTTCAAAGTGTAAGTATAAATAATACTAATAATCAAGGTGCTAAGATCCTAAATCAAAAAATGAATATGACTACTAATGATGTCATTTACTGGAACAAAAAGGAAAACCTTATGATAAATAATACTAATAATCAATGTGCTAAGATCCTAAATCAAAAAATGAATATGACTATAATGATGTCATTTAATGGAACAAAAAGGAAACCCTTATGACTAACAATGAATATCAACCTATAAATAACACTATTGTTGCTAACAATGCAGGTGATATGATCCAAAATCTACATATTTAATGTGTTTAACTTTAATAAACCACCACCTTGAAATATGCAGTACCAAAATCAAAATCAAAATCAATGTTATCATGTCAAATAATTCCCTCAATTTTAGAATTAAATATATTACCAATAAAGTAATAAAAAAGGTTTTGGTTAATAAATGAAAAACACGAGGCCTTGGGAATATGATCCCAATGTTTATTTACTCTTCCATCAAGTTATTACTCATGACACTCGTAACTACATGGGGTAAAATAAATTTATCCAAATAATCTTAGAATATCAAAGGCAAACATTTGTTAATATATTCCTAGGAAATTCTAGTACAAAATCCTATGCCTTTCAAAATGGCCTTGTCACCCATAAAAATTAAAATCCACAAATATAATAAAAGCATTTTCCTAACCAAAAAGCATATATCACCCAAACTTAATAGCAAGGTGGCCTACAAAATCATCTAATTCAATATAATCAACCAATGATGGTGTGCACTCATGATGTCAAATCCTCTACCTCTAGAATTATTAACACTGATGTTGCTCCTTAATTGTGAGTACAAAGAAAAACCAGAATTTTAGGATTCATGGAGTTATAGTTTGAATAAAATGAAAATACTATTAACTTAACCAAAGGGTATCAACCCATGAATCTTTATCCCTCAAATGTCTTGGAAATTGAGTTTATCCTTAAACCCATAGGAAAACATGATTTGATTTATAAATTAATGAAGACATTATCCCATATTTCATTCTTTGATTTACTCAAGAACTCACACACTCATCAATTAGACTTTAATGATTCTATAGTTCTAGGGCATTTATCTAGTGTTACTCCTCCTCCATAATCTCATATAAATCATATTGATCTAGATATGTTTCCACTTGGTCAGGAATCATACGATGCTAGCTATTTAATTAATTTATGAAGTCTTACTCTTAAATATAAGATGGAAATAAGGGGAGATCCAACCTTATATAGTTTGGATTTATTAAAATTATGTGAAGAGAGCCATGGTGAAGGAAGTGTATAAATAAAAAATTAGGACAAATATAAGCAACCAACATGAACCTAACATAGTAATTCTTATAAATATTTTCTAGTAAGATATGTTTATATAATATAAAGTACACTATGAAAGATATAATCATGGATATAGGTATGTGTATGTATCTAATCTCAAAAATGATAATGGAAAGTTATCATATAATAATATTATTTGGGTGTATCATGATAAAAAAAGATGCCCTCAACATACATAGGACATGAGTGGAGGTAAATCCCAACATTTATATGTGCATATATCATGCATATTGGTATGCTTGTATCACCCTCAAATGAAGCATGAAACATGTGTATATATGAAAGGAATGATATTCTATCTAATAATATGAAAGAAACAACATATGTATTAGAAATAGTAAAACTAGGAACATGCTATTTTTTGGTATTTTAAAACTATTTGAATGTTTTTGTATTTTTAAAATATTTTAGGTAAGATACTTATGCAAGTGAATTATGTTTATTGGGTTTTTTATAGGTTTATATTCAAGTGTGGCTAGGAAGTATATGCCTTTGCCCAATGTTTATGTAAATACAAATGGTCCCAACCAATTTGATTTAAATTTCCATTTTTTTGTCTTTTTACACATTGGTATTCTTTTGATTTTATTTGAGTATTATATCACCTATAAAAAATTCACATGGATATAACTTTGTTAAATGCACACTTGATTTGATCATGATAAACTCGTAAGTATTCAATAGCCTGGGTACATTTTTCACTCAAATTTTCTAAGTAATGTAATTATTTTTCATGATAGTCATTATATTTTATAATAATCTTGAGTGAAACATGTAAGGATGGGATTTAAATTTATATTGGTAAACCTAATTTTTTACCATAAACTAAGGAATAATGTATGGCTCAAATAGGTGTAAAAACACTAATGCAGTGTGCCCATAAAGAATGCACCATATATTGGTGCCAATCAGTACTATATCAATCAAATATTTTTACAAGTATTTTGATAATAGTTTTGTTTGTTTCTTCTACCTATCCATTACCCTATGGGTAATAATGTGTATGAAAGGTATGCTTGATTTTTTATTTTTTGAAAAAGTGTTTCACTGTTTTATTTTTAAATGATGATCCATTATTTGTAATAATAAATTAAGGTATGCCGAAATGGGAAATAATATTGGTCATAAAAAACATTCATATGTCATAACCTATGATAAAATTATGTGTAATTGAATATTCCCATTTTTAAAAATATTTTGTAGCTATAATTATGAATTTGCATCCTGTATGCACCAAATTTTTGCATGGTGTGATATTCTTGACATGACAAATTTGATGATGATGTAGTGAACCCATGCATAATGCTAAAATGGGAACTCTCTAAAAATTTATTCTCTTTTACTTCCCTCTCTCTCATATCCCCCAAAAACTTTTTGTCAACCCTTCTAGCTTCCCTCAACCTATTTTCAAAAACTTCTCATTGGTGATGAAACTACCCTATTAGGTTATATAACTACCCTATGAGGTTATAGAATCACCACATTCATGATAGGTTCATCACGGTGTTTGTGTAAACCATAATGGAGGTTAAATCCTAATAAGGTGGTTTTATATTAAATTAAATATGGTTTTGTAATCTATAGTGGTAGTTTTGTCCCCAAAGGTGACAGTTCCATCACCATTTTTCTACGTTATAAATTTAGCTTTCATGATTCATTTGTTGGCATGTTTTAAATGATTATTATTATTATTATTATTATTATTATTATTATTATTATTATTATTATTATTATTATTATTATTATTATTATTATTATTATTATTATTATTGATTTATTTGCCTCAAGTTTTCCTCTAATCAGGTACAATTCACTCCCTCTTCTATTTTAAATCATTTTGAGTCATCCCAAGTTTAACTCCTAGTTCAAATTAGTTAAACTCCTTCATGTAATCTTCATTGCTCTTCTACAAGAAAGCCAATTTTGGCTTGATTTTGGATCCAAAAATTTGCATTTAGAGCTTAATAATTTTTAATCCTTTACATACATAATCTACTAAAATTGATTTTGATCTTTAATTTTATTTATTTTATGTTAGAATACATAGTCCTAGATAGGGATAGCCATTATTATTGACACCCAAACTTTGCAAAAATGTATTCAACTAGCCACAATCAGTTGTTACTTATTTGGATCTATGTTTATTATATTATTATCCCATTTTTGATAGTCAATCTTTCATCCTCATTTTTAGGTATTTATTTTAATCTTTATTTACATAAAGTATCTATCATACTGAGGATCACAGTGCAATAATTTTTTTACCTTCAACTGGTCTACATTAAGATTAAGTTGGAGGTTCTTACATTGGATTTATTTTTTTGTTATATTATACTATATTATATTATAATTAATATTTTTATTATCTTAAATACCTATTTTAAATAAAAAAAGATACAAATTTGATAGGAGAAACAACCCCCTTCCTTTTCTTGTCTTTGATATAAAAAAATAGTAGATAGATTCTTTATTTTGCATCCCTCTCAGTAGATTTATTATAATTAGCATAAAATTTTGAAATAAAACTTTAGGAATGTTTTATGGAAAATTTCATACACTTTTATCCAACATAGTGGTTATATTTTAGATTCAAAACAAACTTCATTTCCCTTAAAATAATCAACTAGCAAGCAACAAAACCCTAGATAAACTCTAGATAAATAAAAGGCTTTCATATTTATGATTTTATTATTGTTTTATAATAATTTGAATATTATTATTATTTATATAAATATAAAAATAATAATTTATATTTATTTATTCTTTTCAAACAAATCATTCAAAAATTTCATGTAATAACTAGGAAAGTTAGAAACCTAGTTTAGTTTATTGATTTGCAAGAAAACTATACAAGCATTAGGTAGTTGTTATTTTAGGATATATTATTAATTAATTTTTTGAATATTTATAAAAATATAATTCATATTATAACCATATCCACCATCAATTAAAAAAAAAAAAAAAAACATCCTCATGAAGATTACGCTTAGACAAAGCTAAGAAAAATCAGCATCTTGCATGATATAGTAGATATCTTCCTCTCTCCTTGCATACATTATAAAATCATTAGAAAATGATAAAAATAAGATTTTATTCCATTTAATTTATGTTTTTTTATTTATTTACTTTCAAAATTTAAATTTCATCAAGCAAGTATTATAATCTCAAATAAAAATAATAACAAAATCCTTGTCTAATCACACAAGACAAACAAAACCTTTCTTATAACAACACAATAATACAACACACAATATATTCAGACAAGATCATGCACTTAAACATTACCTATTACCTCTTGGATGACACTTCCTGAAACATTTTTTCTTGATAGAGAAGGTATTTTCCCTAGGGTTATATCACTTGGTCCCACAGTTGGTTTATAGTCTGATATCAACACTAAGCTTAGGATAGATGTCTTCCATTATAACCTAGTCCATAACCTCATTTTTGAATCTCTTAATGTCTTATAGGATCAAGATAAATTTATTTACCCACCAATAATTATCCATCCTCATAATAAAGGTTGATAATATAACATAATTCAAGCTTAGATCCTCACCTCTACCCCTTTCTTTCTTCTCCTTGGGTCTAGCCTCATCTTATATCATTCAAATTTGTAGATGAAAATGATGGGATATAGCCAAAATGATATAATTGATATCATTTCATGAGTCATTGATCGTAAGATCTTGTATTTTTCTAGTCTTACAATTAACCAGGATCTTTGCCTCCTTATGATCTCAAAAACCAAAGGACCTTGGATCTCTAGTTCCACATAACTTAACACTCTAAAAAATCACTATGATGTTGTTAAGGTATTTTTGTTCCACTATAATAATGCCTTACCACCACATATTTTGAATCCCAATTTTCCTAATACCCAGCTTGATCCACATCCCATGCATTATGTTGGCCAACTTGGCCTAACCTAGGGGAGTTGAGTGCATAGTTTATCATGTGATATTCACATGTACAAAAATTGGTGAAACCAATGTGAAGGAATTATATCCTTTATGTTTTCCCCTCTTCATCCTCTTCTCCTTCCTCCATTCTCCATTTTTTGTTCCTCCTTCCATTTATTCTATGGTTATCTATATGCCTCCATAATATGTATAGATATGACATATGAAAATATGTTGGCTTAGAGGGATAGGAGAAGCCAACTCAACTATAGTGAGCTTTTTTTGATGAGTTGGTCCAACCCAAAATTTTAAACCAATTTATAATACCAATTATATGATTAATCTCATCCCAATACCCAATTAGGAGTGGGGTCTCCATTCAAGAAATATGCAACATATATGAAACTAAAAGTAACCACCCTAACTCTAATGCAATGACCCTAACTAGTGGATACAATCACTCATCTCATGGACACTATGCCATCAATAAAATTATAAATCCCAAACATATAAAGAATTTATAAATATGATCATTATCTGGGAAGGATCTGCCACTTAAAAGATGAGGTTAATCATATGTAAGTGGTTATTAATTCCCATAGTATAAGCTAAGATACATCCAACCCACTAATACAAACCAAAAACATTAACCCTAGTGCCCCTATCTTAAAATAATCTCCTAAGACTAACCCATATTATGATTATACTTGCCCTATAGAGGAATTTATTAAGCCTAACACTAGAGCTAGCCCAAACTAACTCATTAACACCCTAGGGGATCACATTTATGACCTAGAAATCAATGAAAAACCTCTAGGTTAGGGGATGGGCATAATTTCTCTTACACAAGCTCATCCATTTCCTTCTCTTGTTTGAATTATGACTCATCAAGAAACACAACAGTAAGCTTACATGATTATGAGTTAACAATATCATGTTACCCCACTAAATCATGTATCTCACCAACCCCTTAGGGATATCCTTACTCATGTAGTACCAAAAGTGGATGTCTATAAATTCCATTCATTTTATCAAGTTCTTATTCAAACCCAAATTGGGAGCACATAAAATTATGTCACACCTTTGAAAAATGATGCAATGGTAAAAAATACACCATTATTTATGCCTATGAGTTATGTGCCTCCCACATACACTCCCTTCCACATAAAAGATATATCCAACCATACATAACATTAGGTTATGTGAAAAGCATATACAACCCACCAAAATAAACCACCACACATCATATATAATAATAATAATAATAATAATAATAATAATAATAATAATAATAATAATAATAATAATAATAATAATAACAACAACAACAACAACAACAACAACAATAATAATAATAATAATAATAATAATAATAATCTTCCTCCTTAGTTTCATATGTATTCCAGATCCACTCAATTGATTAACTATTTTTTTATCTTATTCCACTTTTCCTTATCAAACTTATTATATTCCTTATAGTGGTTACTAAACTAAGCCCTATGTGATCCTGCCTTTCAACTCTAGTCACACCAAAACAATAAACTTTAACAATATGGGGACTTATGTTAAGTAACTTAAGGAACCTCTTGATCCCAACATATGAGGGGTTATTCTTTTATGTCCCCTACCTAACCTTCCCAAGTTCAAAGGGGAGGGATATCCCAATCCACATGTCAAATATTATGCTATAACTATTATAAAACTCTTATCTTAAAATGGAGTTTTTACAAAAAATTACCGAAAACCTAAAGTGAATTAGTTTTGATTCTTGTTACCACCTCCCTGAGTCAAGTCAATAAAAAAACAATGATTCAAATGCCCATTTCATAATGGGATAGTGGTAGGTCTTATATTCTAGTGTTATCACACACCACATGGATCAATAGGAACTAGGTGATATATTCCTTCACTCTCTTAATAAGGAGATGAGGGAGGATGTAAAAAAAATCCCATATCAATCTTATGAAGAAGATATTAAGAGCACATTATGAATTGACTAGGTAGTTATTGATGGTGGTCAATAGATTTACAAGAGCAATAGACACATTATCACCTAAAACAAAACAATAAATGATTTTAAAGTGTAAGTCCAAATAATATAAATAACCAAGGTGTTAAATTCATAAATCAAAAAAAGAATGCCACTAAAAATGATGCCATTGACCAAAACTAAGGGAAAATCTTGTGAATAATAATTAGTATCAGACTGTGAGCAACACCAATGTTGCTAAAAATATAGGTAGAAAGATACAAAATACCCATCCTTGAAATGGTTGACTTTAATAAACCACCACCATGGAATATGCAGAACCAATACCATAATCAAAATCAATGTTATCACGTCAAATAATTACCTAGTTTCAGAATCAAACCTATCACCAATGAAATAATCAACAAGGGTTTGGTTAACTAAGGAAAAACATAAGGCCTCAGGAATATAATCCCAATGCTTATTTCCTCTTCCATTGAGTTATCAATCATGATACTCATAACTACATGGATTACAATAAATTTATCCAAAAAATCCTAAAAGATCAAAGGCAAACATTTGTTAACATGTTCCTAGGGAATGCTAGTACAAACTCCTAGGCCTTTCAAAATGGCCTTGTCACCCCTAAAAATTAGAATTAAAAAATATACAAAAACCCTTTTCCTAACCACAATGTACATGTTGACCAAAATTAACATCAAGGTGGCCCACATAACCACCCGATTCAACATAATCAACCAATGATAGTGTGTGCTTACGATGTTGAAGCCTCCACCTCAAAAACTATTAACACTGATGTTGGTCCTCAATTGGGAATACAAATCAAAACCAAAATGATATGATTCATGGATTTAGAATTTGAATGAAAATAAAATACTGTTAATTTTATCAAAGAGTATCAACCCATGACTCTTCATCCCTCAAATGTCTTGGAATAAAGTCTATCCCTAAAGCCATGGGGAACTATGATTTGATCTTTAATTTAACTAAGAAAATTTCCCACATTTAATTCCTTGATTTACTCAATAACTCCCCAAATCATTGGTTAGAATTTCTTGATTCTATAGGATTGGGGCATCTATCTAGTGTTACGCCTCCTCCACAAGCTCATATCAACCACATTGATCTAGACATGTTTCCACTTGGTTAGGAATCATGGGATTCTAGTTATTTAATTGATTTGTGAAGTCTTTCTCTTTAATTTAAGATGGTAAGGAGGGGAGATCCAAATTTTTTTATAAAATTTTGGATTTTAAAAAAATTTGTGAAGAGATCCATGGTTGACAATGGATTACCTATCAATATTATCCCCTTTTATTTCTTACAAATTCTTGGTTATGGGGAAACCAATTATTCTATGATGCATAACACCCTACAAGGATAAAATATGATCAAATATAACTCCATAGGGACCATTTTACTTCTATTAACTCTAGGTCCCAATTTGGTTCTAATTGAGTTTTATGTCATATAAAAAGATACCAACTATAATATGATCTTGGGAAGACCTTAGATACATAGGATGAAGGCTATATTTTCAACCTTGTTTTAATAAATTAGGCTCATACATATAGGAAAATACTTCATATCCCAGGGAGATCTTAAATCTTTGGACATGCTAAAATAAACCATGCATAATCAACTTGGGTTAAACATCAACTACCATTTACTTGCCAATGACCCCCATAATTGGTTGATATTATTTAACTTGAAAAGCCTAAAGTGGTTATATTAAAGAAAGGGGCTGAAATAACCCAAGCTCTATTAAAATATAAGGTAGATATCCAACCCTATTTATATAGGTTTGTATATCCAACCTTTTGAAGTCTTCCTCCTAAATCTAAGATGGAAAGGAGGGATATCCAACCTTGTTTATATAGGTTTTTATTTACAAAATTTATGTGAAGAGATCCATGGTTGACAATGGAGTGGTTGTTAGTATTGTCCCCTTTTCCTTCTTATAAAAGCTTTTTTATGAGGAAACCACTTATTCTATGATGTGTAAGACCCTAAAAATATAAAATAATATCAAATATACCTCCATAGGGACCTTTTTAATTCCAGTAAATATAGGTCCCAAGATGGTTATAACTGATTTTTATGTCATATAAAAAGATACCAATTTTAATATGATCTTGGGAATACTTTGGATACATAGTATGAAGGATATATTTTCAACCTTATTTCAAAAAATTTGGTTCTTACATATAGGAAAAGTATTCATATCCTAGAGATATCTTAAACCTTTGGACATGATAAAAGAAACCATGCATAATCAACTTGGGTTAAACATCAACTACCATTTACTTACCAATGACCCTCATAATTAGTAGATGTTACTAAATTTGTGAATCCTAAAATGGTTATCTTAAATAAAGGGATTGAAATACCCTAATCACTATTAAAATATAAAGTAAAGGAGAAATACATAGTGATGGTCAAAAATACCAATAATCTATAAATAGTCACTAGTTTGGCAATCTCCACCCTATCTATAATTGAGATCACAATATCTTGGAAAATAACACTCCAATAGTCCTCCCATTCAATCCATGAGGTATTGATACCAATGATTTATCTTATACTTAAATCCAATAGCCCCAAGAAGGATTATCTAGTCTACCTGACCTTTTCATGATAGAGGTTTTAGGGAATGAAGGGGTCCCCTTCATAATAATCATTTCAACAATAACCATCATTATCACCCAAAACTCAACCACATAGGAGAAGGCTTCAATTTAAATTCTACTCTTATCTTTTCTAAGCCTTTTTAGAGTATGATATTGGATCATGCTATGATAGGTTCATACCAATTTTTCTAGAGTTCCTAACCCATTGGGTTTACTTCCTCTTGAGATGTCAACTATTCTACTTCATCCTGCACCTAGTTGTACTTCTCATCATGTTTCAAGTCCTCTAATAGGTAACCAAACCATTTTTACTCCCCTATCCATGTTAGTGATCAATGATAAGATTCATAATATGATATTACATACTATATAAATCAACATTTGAACCGATGATTATCCATAGATTCCTAAAGGGGGACCCCCTCTTCCCCTCCTAAAGAGAGAATATCTTGGAAAGTCACTCATTAAATTATATTAGGCTTTCCCACATATAAAAATCCAATAAACAATACTACCCATGTCTTATAAATAGTAATACAAGATGCATAACTATGTCTATGCACTTATTGCATTGAAATAATATCCTAATTACATTGACATACTACCCACACTAAAATAAGATAGTATGTCAAAATACTTCTCACACCAAAGAAAAGGCCTAGTAAGAAACCTTTTAAATTCATAGAGGTGCTTATCTACCTCAACCCAAAACTAAGAAAATAACCTTTTGAGTTCTTATAAGTTCTTTGCTTCCTTCATCATGATCATGATAGTATATCTTTTAAGTTTCTACAAGACATTCCATTTACCTTGTGAGAGGGACGTGATCATTATTATTATAAGTCTTGAGAATAGGAACCCCAAGAAGAATTAACTTAGATTTTTGATATCCATATGGTTAAGATATAAAAATACCAAAAAACTTCACTAGATGACTATCCCCCTTATACATACAATCATTGGATCCTTTACTATGATGGGGATAATTTCCACTTAGGAAAGCAATGTGAGTCATTATTATTTATTTTGAAGGGTGAGTCATGCCTTTTGGTTTCAATCAAGACAGTGAGTGTATGAATAATGGGGATGAATATGAGGCCTTATTACTTTTCATGTTCATTTCAAAATATTTGGGTGTTCAAAACTTAAGGATTCAAGGTGGCTCAAATTTAGTTGTAAACCAAGTTTTTTAAGTCTATCAAACCAAGGCTAAACATCTTTAGCTATACAAGACTATTGTGCACACTATCTCTAAATATTTTAACTTAGTTTCTATATAAGTAGTCTTTGTAACATCCCCATTGAGATTTACTAGAGTAACATAATAATTTTAAGAAAAAAATTATATTCTACTTATTCTTTCATTATATCATACCATGAAAATTTAATTAATTATCTTATCATACTAAATAAGTATGATAAACATAAAGTAAACATGTAACATTTAAAAGTTACTGATCACTATCATCATATGAAACAAAACATAAATGCATAAGGAAAGTAATTACATATAATCCAGCCATAATTGATACAATAATACAACAACTAATATCAATGTATATGAGAAATAATTACAATATCAATTAAACATAATGTTTCATTAATAAATAAAATAATAGATACAATTCTTGATGGAGCATGAGTCACTAAAACTCTAGTGTTTCTAATAATCTCAAGTGTAGTCTCTAATAAGTACTATTGTGGGGAGGGAGAGCATCATCTGAGTGATTTTCCACAACAATCATGGACCATTGATAACTATCAAAATCCCACAAATATGGAATGTCCTTCCCTTTATATATGGGTAGATAATGATGGTATAAAAATCTATAAAGATAATCTAGTATTAGTGTGTTTTAAGATTCTAATACATGATTTGTACCATAAATAAAATACATTCTAATATGATATCTCACAAACATGTAAATCATACGTATGAAATGACAATGTCTAACTAAACATTAATTTGGATAAAGTTTTCAATAGTTATTAATATATAATATCAATCAAATTCATACATACCACTTGATTAGATTACCTTCATCTAGTATTGGTGATGCTAAGTAAGCTAGTGAAGTCCATCTCATATCTTAGTTATGGTTACATTGTGATATCAGAGATGTGGCTCAAACTCTAGGACTTAATGAGTCTACTAACATTTTAAAATTACTTTATTATTAGAAATAATAATTATTCTATCAATAACATCTAGAGAGGGAACTTTAAATGTCAATGATAATAACCCTTCATTTAATCCTAACTAATTTTTTGCTGAGCAAGCAACAAAGTTGGATCATATTCTTGTAGTCATGAATGAGACTAGGGATAGAATTTTATCCCTAGAATAGGAAATTAATGTACTGAGGAGGAATCCTTTTAAGATGAGCCTAAAGAGAATATTATTGAGCAAGAAATCCCTCAAGAATAGAGACATGAGGAAGTGACTCAAGACACAAGAGCTTGTGTAGCCATAGAATTGGCTAGGGATATGAAAAAGGTGAATCCACTAAAGTTAGATGAAACCATTATGGGAAATGAAGATGAAGCATGGTTCACTAAAATGGAAAAATATTTCAAGATTCAAAACTACTATGAGGTTACCAAAGCCGTTTGGGGAACATATCAGTTGGCTAGAGAAGTAACTATGTGGTGGGATAAAAAGAAGTTAGAAATGAATCTTAACTCAACCACCATTACTTGGGAGTAATTTTTGACACTACTTAGATCATAGTGGCTTCCACAGTTATATTTTGACCAAATTATTATAGATTCTTAGAATCTAAATCAAGGAGACTTATCGGTTAATGAGTATTAGGAACAATTCACCAAGTTTCTAAAATATGTACCTCAATATCAAACAAATGAGAGGTTAAGGATTAGGAATTTCATCATGGGATTAAAAACCTAGATTGATGGAGAGGTGGACATTCATAGAACATCTACCATAGACAAAGTCTTTGAGAAAATAGTCAAATAGGAGAAATATTTAAAATATCTTGCTCAGGTTAGAGACAAGTTTAAGAAAACATTTGGAATTTATAAGACAAATTTCAAAAAGATGAATTAGAAGCAGAGAAGTGAAGACTTTTAAGACTTAATTCAAAAATTAGAATACCAAATTCAATAGTGGTTCAGTAAAAAGAAACCAAGTAATGGTTCCAAAGGTGGTTTTAATGAAAACCAATAGTATGATAAGAAGTGACAATCAAGAGGTTATTTCATCTCTGGAGGTGACCATTTTACATGTGAATGTACCTAGGATAAGTTGAGAATCAAAGGTTATACCCCTCAACAAAGAACTTTTCAATAATGTATTCATGTGGTAGTTGATAATATGAAAGCCTAATTCCAAGATTCACCCATAAAACTATCAAGTATTTTTTTTGAACATAAATTTTCCATTTTGATATATATAAGGGATATAGAATGTTTTATATCTCCTATAATTCTAAATAAGTTGTCTAGAAAGGTTGGTGTAATGGTAAACGCATGGTCAATATAATATTGGAATGATTACAAAGTCAAATTTGATAAGTGTTTAGTTTAAATAGAGATTAGGTTTCCCAAATTCATAATAGTTATGGATCTATAAGTAACACCACTAGGGTCATACTATGTAATCCTAGGAGTCAACTGGATTGTGAAGCATAAAGCCAATGTTGAATACTACCTAAAAAAGGTTGAGTGTTTAGATAATTCATAGAAATCAAACACTAATTTATGGTGAGAAAAGGGAATTAAGGCTTAAGTATATTTCTAAAATGAAACTAAAGAAGTCCTAAGGAAAAATATGTCAAGCATTTATCATCAAGATAAATGAAATGGAAGAAACTAAAGAACCATCAATTAAAGATTATCCTTTCCTTAGGAATTTTTATGATGTATTTCCAAAGGAATTTCCAATATTTCCTCCTAAATGGGAGTTTTATTTCTATATTGATATCAAAATAGGATTAGAACCTCAGTCAAGGCACCATATAGAGTGAAAACCACCGAGTTGGTTGAATTGAAGGCCCAACTCCAAGATTTTTTGTCTAAAGGGTTGATCAAACCAAGTGTGTCATGATGGGGTGCACCATTTATTTTCATCAAGAAGAAAGATGACACTTTTTGACTTTGCATTGATTATAGAATGTTGAATAAAGTTACTATAAAAAATAGGTATCTGCTACCTTGAATAGATGTTCTTTTTTATCAGATTCATGGAGGAACGATATTTTATAAGATTGATATTAGAGATAGATATCATAAGTTAATTATAAAAGATGAGGATATTTTTAAGACAACATTTATAACTTGATATGAACACTATGAGTTTATAGTGTTACCATTTGGGTTGATGAATTCATACGTAACATTCATTAGTATCATGAACAGTGTGTTTAGATATTATCTAAATCATTTTGTTTTGGTATTTTTAGATGACTTTATTATATATTATAAGGATGAATAAGAAAATATTCAACATATATAACTAGTTTTTTAACAATTATGAAAGCACAAGTTGTATGGTAAATTATCCAAGTGTGCATTTTTCCAAAAGAAAATACAATATCTAGGACATATTATTTTAGTAGATGACATTTTAGTTGATATAGATAAGATAAGAGCCATTATAGAGTGGCAAAAACCAAGGAATGCCCATGAGGTAAGGATTTTCATGGGATTAGCAAGCTATTATAGGAAATTCACTTCAAAATTTTCTAAGATAGATAATCTGATTACCTCTGTGTAGTGTAAAAATCAAAGTTTTATCAAGTCAGATAAGTGTGAAGTAGATTTTTAGGAATTAAAAATAAGGCTTACTTTAGCATCAGTGCTAAGAGTTCTTGATCCCAATAATCAATTTTTAATGATCACAAATACATCTAGGGACGGACTATGATGAATCCTTATGTAGGATGGTGTAGTGGTAGCTTATGAGTCAAGGAACCTGAAGCCTTATGGGGTACATTATGCCCCTCATGACCTTAAAATTTCAAAAATTATTTGCTTTGCAAGTTTAGAGACATTATTTTTTGGGAAAACTATTTGAGCTCAAGACTGATAACTTGGGACTCAAATACATCTTCACCCAACCAAATTTAAATGCTCATCAGAGATGTTAGTTAGAATTTTTATCTGAATATGACTTCAATATCAATTAAATCAAAGGTAATGAAAATAGAGTAGCTAATGATTTAAGTTGTAAAAGGTACATATTAGCTATGGATACTATAAATAGTAATTTTAGAGATCTAGTGATTGAATTCTCACTAGGAGATGAATTCTATGATCAAGTTAGGAAATCTTTGTCTGAGAATACTTAGATACCTAGGTGTAAAGGATACAAATTTAAAAATGATAGTATTATATGATATAACAAAAGGATGTATATGCTAGATCAAGAGAATATAAGGATCAAAGTGTTAAAGGAACTACATAATGCCCCATATTTAGGACATCTAGGAGTAACTAAGCTCATGACAAATCTTAGACCACTTTATTTCTAGTAGGGAATCAAGAAAGATGTAACAAACTTTATGTCATGTTATCTAGAATGTCAGTGAGTGAAATATGAACATGTGTAGCTAGATGGATTTTTGTATCCACATGAGGTACTAGAATATAAATGTTAGGTGATTATTATGGACTTTGTCTAAGTGTTACTATTTTTATGGAAAAGGCATGACATGATCTTGGTAGTAGTTGATAAACTAACCAAGGTAACACATTTTATACTAGTTAATATAACAAATGATGAACCAAACCTTGAGAATATATTCCTAAAGGAAGTGTATTTATTGTATGAATTTATATAGAAGATCATTTTAGATCATGATATAAGGATGAATTCTAGGTTTTGTTTAACTCTAAATTCAAATTTGGGTATGCAACTAGACTTTAGTAATGCATACTAGCCACTAATTGATGGTAAAAATAAGTGAGTTAATCAAGTGTTAAAGGATATTATTCACATATATTGAATGGATCAAAAATACAATTCAAAATAATTCCTTCCAATGGTTGAGTTTTATTATAATAACTTATATCAATCTTCTTTGAAAATGGCACCATTTGAAGTTCTGTATGGAAGAAGATGCATGACTCTAATTAGTTGGGATAGGTTGGAAGATAGGGTAGTATTTGGACATAATATTCTTTTAAAAATGGAATATAAATTCAAAATAATTAGGCAAATATTTCCAAGGGCCAATGATAGGTAGAAGAGTTATTCTAATTTGAAGACAACATCTAGGCAATTTTTAGTAGGTGATAAAGTATTCTTGTAGGTTAAGCTGTAAAAAAGATCGACTAAATTTGAGAAGTTAGTGAAATATTATTGAGGTATGTTCCTATTGTTGGTTTATAATCTTTATTATTGTCATTGATATCAAAGTCAAATAGATATCATTAATGTCAAGGTCATATTTGAGTCCATAAATGGTGAGATGATATGTGTCAAAGAAGTCTCATGATAAGATAAAATTTGAAGGCAACCTCTTGTTCCTTTGTTGAGAAATAATTTTAAGGAAAATTAATAATAATTTTGAATTTTATGTCATGTAAAATTCAATATCATGGTATAAGGTAAGCTATTATTGTGTACCAAGTGGCTTGAGAAACCTAGTGTAGCCCTAAGAGAAGGTGTAAGCATGAAGCATAGTGAGGCTTGGTGATTTATGTTAGTAAAAGAATAAGATAGTGTATAAAGATGTGTAAACATGATAAAGAGGCAAATAATCCTTCATATGAGTTCAAAGGTAAATTTTTAATCTTAATTATTACATGAAGAGACCAAATGAGTAGATACAAGATTGGTAACATGATAAGTTGAGTAATACGAGACTTGTGTGAAGAAGGTTGGTGGTGTGTGATAATGGTATGAGTTCATTTGACATGTGGATGAGGTATTGTAAGTAGTTTAATAGGTTTCAAGGTGTGATCATGGTCTAAGTATGGCTGATAGTTTAAGGCATAGTGTGTAAAAAGACCTAGTGTGGCCTAATGAGTGGTCAAGTTCATTTCCCAAGGTAAAAAATATCTTGAGATAACTGACAGAGTTGTGATATGTTGTGTTAAGTGTGTTTACAAAGTTTTAGGTCATATACTAAAGGATAAATAATGAAAATTGGTGATAAGGTTTTTTATGTGCTTATAATGGTGTCTTATAGACCCAAGAAGAAATTTATTATTATTATTGGCATGTGAAACATTTACATGAGATCATGAGAAATTCATGAAAGTTGGGTAAGGTCCCTAACTTGAATTTTATATAATTGGTTTTGGAGTTGAGGGATAATCTTTTATGAATGATTGCTAAGAAGGGAAACTAGGAAAACCCCTCCTAAAACCCTCATTATGACCTGAGAGGAAATATATTGTTGGTTATGGATCAGAATGGTTTTTTTGTATAAATTACTCTTTCAAGTTTCTCTAGGTGATTTTTGATTGTCATGACAATGAGTAGAAACTATAAGAAACCCCTTTTTTCTCAAAATTTTGATGTAGTAGGTAGGTTTGACCAAGTTAAAGCATGAAAATAGATGGAAGATGATGTGTGAGACTTATATTTTATGCTCAAATAATTTTATAAGTAGGTTTTATAACCTAAATGTGACAAACCTATCATGGAAGTTGGCTTATCACTAAAATGACTTGATGAACAAGATAGTGAGAAAATTAGGTAGTAGTGAGAAAGAGATTAGGGATTAGTTGCAGAGGATTAGGGATGGATAAAAATGCATGGGGTAATTTTTAAATACATATACCTAATATTAAATTTTTACAATTTTTGGTGATGCACACAAACATGCTAAAATTTAATCTTGAAGTGATCTATCTAACATAGTGAAGTGTGTATAGGGTAAAGATGGGAGATTGGTCTGTAAGACCATTATTGATATTAAAAACTGTAATATATATTTTCCAATATGTTATAAGTATTATTAATTACCATTATAAATCATTATAATATCATAAAAGTTTTCCCATAGGTGTTCTAAGACTTGATCTTCATGACTATGTTTTTGGATCTACAAGCAAATTTCTATGTGTGAGTGAAAATGTTGTTCCTAAGTGTTTATAAATAGTGTTGAATAATAAAATTCACATAAAGTTATTATATATGTCTCATATTTTTATTTTAACATATTTTTATTCATGATAATCTCTTATGAAGGTATGAAAATTCAAAGGCTCTTGATTGTGTTTTTGGAGCCAAGTTCTGAGTGAGCATATGAAGTTGATCAATTAGAGGTCTTTTGCCTTATTTGGTGAATTATAATGAACATTATGTTGAACATAAGGTCATTAATATAATATCCATGTTTTTTTTAGTATGTTATGTGGAAAATTTGAGTACATATTTTTAGATTTACAAGATAGACTTTTTGGTAGTAAGAAGGCCTAATGGTGAGTAGACCTAATTAGGTGGTTTAAGGAGTGAAATGAGAAAAATGGTGTTGGATACATAAGGTAATATTATAAAGGGTCTATTTGAGTCATTTTTAAAAATTTTAATACAATTTTTAAGACTCAAAGTGTTCCAAATAGGTCTAAGTGAAATATGTTCTTAGAGAAGGCTTAATAACATTAGGTCTCTATTAGGCCTAATGGTAGTTTTGGCCCTTAAGGGTAAAGACAAAAATATGTGGTGGTTTTTTAAATTATTATATTTTTTTGTTGATATATTTAAATGGTGATCCAATTATGATGAGTTTATTATTAAACCAAGATGGGTAAGAGCTAGAGTTAAGTATAAAGAGAAGGTCTAATAGGCCTAATTTGACTAGTTAGAATATTGAGCATATGAGTGTATGATATAGAGTTTTATAAACCAAATAAAGGGATTTAATATTATCAGATATGTTTTTTAAATATTCCATGAAGATATAAATATATATTTTCTAGTGATGAACAAGGTTATTTGATATAATTCAGCCAAGGAAAGGGTTAGTTCAGTGAGAAGTCCTAATAGGCTATTTGAGAAAGATAGATGAGTGGGAAAAGAAAAAAGAGGAGGTTATATTAAATTTAGTGAGGAAAATGTATTATAAGGTGATCATAGGTTTAAGGTATCTGAGTTGGTGATGATTTACCCAGGGGGTTGTATCCTCCTTACAAGTTGGTTCTTGTTAAAGAACTAGTTGAGTTGGTGCTTGACTTGTAAGGGGTTGGTCCTGTTTGTGGGGTTAGTGCCTCACTAAAAGTTTGATTAATTTATTATAAGAATATAGTATATTATATTAATTAGTGGGTTTTATTCCCCAATAGGACTTCCCAAATATATCTTATGTTCTTATGTTGTTTGATTTCATAGATGCTTGTGTATGCATTGATTGATGTATGTATGTGAATGAATGCTTCATGGATGTTAAGTGAAATTGAAGGAATATTTTAAGGTAATTGATTAAAACCACCTACTATTAGTATATATAATTAAAACATTTGGTATCATATTAGGTCCTTTGAATGATTTCTAATAACCTAAATGAGATTCTAAGCAAGCAAAGATGGCTAGTAAAGCACAAGGTAGTTTTTCTACAAGCAAAGCTCCATTGTTTATAGGATCCAATTATATTTTTTGGAGTGTCAATATGAGGACATATCTGATGTCTCAAGGTAATTATGTTTGGTAATTATTCTTGTATGGATATATTATACCCCCTATTCCTCCTATAGATGCAGTAGGTAACAAGGCTAATGACAATAACTCAAAAGTAATGAATGGTATTATGTGTGGCCTATTAGATGAAGAATTTGTGAAGGTGATGCACTAAATTTATACCAAATAAATGTGGGATAGTTTGAATAATATTCATGAGGGATACTCCAAAGTCAAATTGGCCAAGTTATAAACCCATACAAGATAATTTGAAATCCTAAAAATAAATGAGGATGAGACCATTATAGGCTAATTATTGAGGGTTAATGAAATGGTCAACATCATAAGAGGTCTAGGTGAATAGTTGAAAGAGTCTAATATTTTTAAAAATGTATCGAGATCTCTAATCCCAAATTTTATTCTATTGTATATGCTATGGAATAAATTCAAGATCTAGACAAGCTAGAGATGGATGGACTTCATGGCACCCTAAAAACCTATGAGATGAGGACAAGTGAAGGAAGACCTACAAATAAATAAATTTAATTCAAGGTAGAAAATAAAATAAAGGAGAAGAAGACAAAAGTTAATAAATTTAAAGACAATGATGAATTTGATATTGATGATGATGAGTTGATAGCTATGTTTCCAAGAAAGTTGAAGATAGTCTCAAGTAAATACAAGGACAAATTGCCCTTTAAATTATTCAATTATGGAGAGATTAGACACTTTGATAAAAAATGACCTCATAAACATAAGGATAAAGATTATTAAAGTCATGATAATTATAAAATGTCCTATAGGTCTAATAAGAGTAAGAAAAGCTTTATAAGGTATGATGATAAGAAGTTTTTCAAAAACAAAAGAAGTTTCTATACCAAGGAATATTACAATTCATCTAATGAGAGTGAGAGAAGTGATTCTAAGAGTGACCATGAAGGTTATGTCCCTAATGTCAATTAATTTATCTTCATGGCTGAATAATCAAGTTACTCAAATCAAGAAGAGTCCATATGGATTGGAGTTGTTGGTGATTCAGATGAAGAAGAAGAAGAAGATGACATGGACTTTGAGGTTGAGTTGATGAATACTACAGAATAATTAAAGATGGTAAAAAAGAAGAATAGGGTGATGAGGTATCTTATAAAATATGATGAGGAGAAAATTAACTTGTTTAAATCTATAATAAGCAACAATTCCAAGGATCAAGAGGAAATAGTCAAATAACTTGAGACTCAACTTAAGATTGTGACTACTAGTATAAATACCATATAAGAAGTGTGTATAAGGTACATAACTGAAGTGGATTCCTTGAGAGTTGAGTTATATTAGGCATAAAGTAACGTTAAGTAATTTATAAGGTTTGAAAATAATACCAATGATCTAGACAACATTATGAGTATTCAAAACATTGATAATGACAAAATAGGCCTTGGTTTCAAAGGATACCAAAAGAAGAACACTAATGTGATCAAGAAGGTCATTGATCAATCAAAAAATGAGGGTGTTAGTAGAATAAAGGATAATAATATCAATCAACCTAATTTTATAAGGTATGCTAACCTTTTCAATGGCTATTGTTATTCATGTAACCAATTTGGACATAGAGTAAGGCATTGTAGAAGGCCCTCCAAGAATGAATATGCATGGAACTATGAGGAGATTCATCAATCAAGAGGTATGGGTCATGGTGATTTTTCATCAAAAATAATAGTGTGTTTTAATTTTCATAATATTGGTCATATTTAAAATTACTATAAGCATGAATTCTCAAGACAAAATAAGAATGTTGAGAATCCTAGAGTAAAAGAAAGAAGACAAGATAGTAAGTGGAAACCTAAGGTATCTAAGGTTGATTACCATTTTTTAAGTCCAAGTGGACTATTTTAAATGATAGAGTATATTCAATATGAAAATGATTTCTAAGAATTCTCTTTTTCAACTCATATTATTGATGGAGACAATACCAATATAACAAGCTAGAATGTTGTTCAAATGAAGATTGAGGAGGTCAAGCCAAAATGACTATTCAATCCCAAGAGGATCATGAAGTAAGTTAAATTAATTAAAGATATTGGAATATAATAATCTCTTGATTTTATACTATTTTAGTTCTTTAGAGAAGAGGTGACTTCATTATGCTTCATGGAGGCACTCAACTAGTAAGCAAGAAGCATAAAGGATGCTTAGTCTTAGGGGGAGTTTTTGTGTTCTTTATTGAACTTTAGATTCAAGGTTAATTCAAAATCTTGATGAAAGTGTGATAAAAATATATTGTTCAAAAAAAAAAATTATGATGACTTGATCAAACCAAGTCATAGTTTTATAAATGTCTGAAATTATCATAGAGACAAGGAGAGCCAATCATGCTACAAGAGTAGGTATGTAAGCCTGATCTATGTTAATTTTTTTTGAAGAGAAAAAGGTGTGTTGTTTCAAGTCCAAGGATAAAATATTTTCCAAGAAGATTAATTTTTTTCATTAATGTAAAAGGGGGAAAAAGTTCCTATTTGGGAGAAAGATCAAGTATTAAAGAAGATCCATCTTGGGGAGTTGTGACTAATGATCATTTTTGTGTGAATGTTGCCATTAATGATAAAGGGGGATATTATTGAGGTATTTTCATATTATTGTTTTTAAATATTTATTATTTTCATTGATGTCAAATTCAAAATAGATGTCATTAGTATAAAGATTAGAATTGAGGCTATGCATGGTGAGATGATATGTGTCAAAGAAGTCTCATGAAAAGAGAAAATTTGAAGGAAACCTCTTGTCTCTATATTAAGATAGAATTTTAAGGAAACCTAGTAATAATTTTGAGGTTGATGTCATGTCAAAGTTAATATCATGGTACAAAGTAAGCTACTATTATATACTAGGTGTCTTGAGAAGCTTAGTTTATTCCTAAGAGAAGGTGTAAGCATGAAGCATAGTGAGGCTTGGTGATTTATGTTAGTAAAAGCATGAAAGAGTGAATAAATTTGTGTAAACATTAGTAATATGAAAATAATCCTTCAAATAATTTCAAAGGTCAAGTTTGAATACTAATTATTTTATGAAGAAACCTAGTTAGTAGACATAGGCTTGGTAACATGATGAGTTGAGAAATATGATACTTGTATGAATAAATTTGGTAGTGTGTGAGAATGGTATGAGTTAATTTTATATGTGTATTGGGTATTGTGAGAGGTAAAAGAGGTTTTAAGGTGTGATCATGGTCTAAGTATGAATGGTAGTTTAAGGCATGGTGTGAAAAGAGACCTAGTATGGCCTAATGAGGGGTCAAGTTTATTTCCCTAGGTACCAGATATCTTGAGAGAATTTACATAGGTTTTAAAGGTTGTTTTAAGTGTTTTGACTAAGTTTTAGGTCATAACCTAAATTATAAAACATGAAAATTGGTAATAAGGTTTTTTATGTATACAAAATGGGGTGTTTCAGACTCAAGAAGGAATTTATTATGCTCATTGGCATGTGAAACCTTTGCATGATATCTTGAGATATTTAGAGAATTTTTTGAAGGTAAATATCTTTAATTTCTTAGAATTATTTTTGGATTTGATGGGCAATCCTTTATTAATGATTTCTAAGAAGGGAAACCAGTTAAAACCCTCATAATGACTTTATAGAAAATATCTTGTTATTTATGTCTCATTATGGTTTTTTTTATCTATTAT
This sequence comes from Torreya grandis, assembly GCA_037957365.1. Taxonomy (NCBI): domain Eukaryota; kingdom Viridiplantae; phylum Streptophyta; class Pinopsida; order Cupressales; family Taxaceae; genus Torreya; species Torreya grandis. The sequence goes on along the minus strand of JARHVA010001034.1, from coordinate 2,834,511 downwards.
AATTTTATTAATGTGTAAATTAATCTTCCAAGTTTCTCTAGGTTGTTTTGGTTTATCATGACAGTGAGTAGAAGCTATATAAAACCCCTTGTTACTTAGAATTTTGATGTAATAGGCATGGTTGACTAGGTCAAAGCATGAAACTAGATGGAATATGATGTGTGAGACTTACATTTTATGAAAATTTAAGTTTTTTATCAGGTTTTAAGCCCTAAATATGCCAAACAGGTCATGGAAGTTGGCCTACTAAAAGGTCCTGATGAGCAAGACAATGAGAAAACTAGGTAGTAGTGAGATAAATATTAGGTATTGGTCGTAGAGGATTAGGGATGGATACAAATGTATGGGTTAATTTTTAAAGACCTATAACTTATATTAAATTTATTTATAATTTTTGGTTATGCACACAAACATGTTAAAAGTTGTTCTCAAAGTGATCTGTCTAACACAGTTTGTGTAGGGTGAAGATGGGAGATTGTTTTCTAAGACCAATATTGATATTAAACATTATAATATATATATTAAAATATGTTATAATTATTATTAATGACCATGATAAATCATTTTAATATCAAAAAAGTGTTCTCATAGGTGTTCTAAGATTTGATCTTCATGACTATGTTTTTGGAGTTACAAGGAGTTTTCTATGTGAGGGAGAATGTTGTTCTTGAGTGTTTATGCATAGTTTTGAAGAATAAAATTGACATAAATTTTTTAGATAGGTATCATAGGTTAATTTTAACACATTTTTATGCATTATAAACTTATATTAATAAATTAAAATTCAAATGCTCTTGATTGGGTTTTTGGAGCCTATGTGCAATTCTAAGTGAGCATATGAAGTTGATCAGTTAGAAGTTTTTTTCCATATTTAGTGAATTATAATTAAAATTATGTTTAAAATATGGTAATTTAGATCATATAAATTTTTTATTTTATTATTTTTATGTGGTAAATTTGAGTATATGTTTAATATTTACAAGACAAACTTTCTGGTAATAAGAAGGCCTAATGATGAGTAAACCTAATTGAGTGGTTTAAGGAGTGAAACAAGCCAAATGGTGTTTGGTAAATAAGATGAGATTATAAAGGGTATATTAGAGTTATTTTCTAAGTGTTTCATCCATTTTTTAGACTCAAATTATTCCAAGGAGGTCTAAGTGAAATGTGTGCTTAGAGAAGGCCTAATTGCATTAAGTCTTTATTAGGCCTAATGGTGGTTTTGGCCCTTAAGGGTAATGAACAATGTATTTGGTGGTTATTAAAATGATAAATTTTTTTTGTTGATATATTAAATTTTTTATATAATTATGGTGAGGTTATTTGATGACCAAGATGGGTAAGAGCTAGAGTCAAGTATAAAAAGGTCTAATAGGCATAATTTAACTAGTTAGAATATTGAGCTTATGAGCAAATGATATAGATTTTTGGAAACCAGGTAAAGGGATTTAATATTATTATATAAGTGTGATGATTTTTTCATGATTATATAACTATATGTATAAATATTATGAGAAAGTTCATTTTATCTAATTCTACCAAGGAAAGGGCTAGTTGAGTGAGAAGGCCTAATAGGCTATTTGAGAAAGATATAAGAATGAGAAGAGAAAAATAAGGATGTCATATTAAGTTGAGTGAGAATTTTTTTTTCTAATATGATAAAATTTTCAATGTAGTTGATTTTCTTCTAATTTACCTATGGGGTTAGATCCTACTTACAAGTTGGTACTTGCTAAATGACTAGTTGAGTTGGTGTTTGACTAGTAAGGGGTTGGTGCTCCATGTGGGGTTGTGCCTCACTAAAAGTTTGATTCATTGATTATATTAATATATTAAAAGATATAAATTAGTGGGTTTTATTTTGAAATAGGGTTTCCCACATATATCTTATGTTTTTATGTTGTTTACTTTCATAAATGCTTGTGTATGCATTGATTGATATATACATGTGAATGAATGTTTCATGGATGTTAAGTGAAATTGAAGGAATGTTTTAATACACATTATTTAACCCCTCTTATTATATATAATTCTAAAAACTATCACTAAGATATGTGGGACCATTCAAAGTTTTATAAGTGACCAATCCTATAGTGTATAAGCTTACATTACCACCAGCCCTAACTCTATTGCATAATATCTTCCATGTATCTTATCTTAAAAACTATATATTTGATCCTTCACATGTTTTATATTATAATGATTTATAGTTTATATATATTTTAGTGGTCATGGTCTAACCAATAAAATTAATTAACACTCACAAACTTCATTTGCATAATAGAGAAGTGTCATAATACAAGGACTTATGGGACCAATACTCTGAGGATAGTGCTACTTGGGAGGACTATGATGAGTTATAAAGGATATTTCCACATTGTTTGATTGATTTTATAATTCATATTATGTTATTTTTATGTTAAATTATGTTTGTTAATCAAATTTATTATCTGAACAAGTGTCATTGGGATGTTGACCATCTTTAGGGGGAAGAATGTTACATCCCAATTTCTCATGAAGATGATATACCTAATTATCCATGGATTATTATGGTTTTTAGATTGATTAGTAATTTTTAACTAAAGTATGTCATAATTTTTTATGGGATAGTTATATGTTACTTTGATTTCATGATGTTATTTGTATGAGTTATTTGTATTATGAATTATGTACATTATGATTATGATAATAATTATTACAACATTGTCTTTATGATATATGTCATGATGTATCAGGATAACCACCTTCTTGTCATGAGTTGGATGAAGGAGAGTTCATCCCTTAGAGCATGATAGAGGGATAGCATCATCAGAGAGGGTGATGTAGATGAAGATTTTGAGGGATGACAAGTAACTACTAAAACCTATGCACATACTATATTAGCTAATATATGTTATTTGAATTATGTGGATTATTATATTCAGTATGTTTTTTTATTTTATTTGCATGTAAATATTAAATTGTGCATGCTAGTGAGTGTTAGTTTAGTTTAATAATTATATATGGAATAAATCATGTGTGTGATTGCATTGTGTATATTTTATGTAGACTTATTACATAATGTTGTAGCATGATTATATTATGTTTTAGATTAAGGTAAAATCAGGTTTTGAAGGGACCCCAAAACCCAAGTACAAAGAAAGAAAGATAAAGCCTCAACGACCATAGGCAGAACCTAAAAACTACTACAGAGAAGTAGTAAAAACAGGTTTTATATGGACCTGAAACCACTAGAGAGACCACCAGTCAAAACCCAGATTTAACAAAGATCTGGCTGCACCATAGACATAAGATTACAAAAAGAAACCAGAGAACAGGACCAGTAAACATAACCAACAAGAAGAATCAGGCTATTCTTCCAGTTCCAAAATCATTTTTACAGTTTCTTTACCTTTCACAACAGTAGTATCCTGAGTAGTAGTTGCTGCCAACATGGCTCCCTCTTGTGTAGCCTTCTTTCTAGAGCTTTGTCTTGTCATTTTGCTAGGCCCCTCCAAGGATTTGGTCTCCTCATTTGCTCTTTTTCCAATATTGACAGCTGCAGTACAAATATTGGACGTTACTTCCTCCATTTTCGTTCTGTTCTCCTTAATGAGTTCCCAAAGGTTATTCTCGTAATCTTTGAGCTTGACGGGGATATCTCTTATCTATTTTTCCATGATGTTAATTTTTTTCCATGCAGCTTTTTGGTTATCTTCCATAATTTCCACTTTCCTTTTGAGATCCTTGATCTCCTTACACATCCAAGAATCAAGTTGGAGAGAAGCCTCTGCTTTGCAATTAACCCAACTCATAGGTGTGTGCATTCCATCATTCTGCCCCTTCTCTCTCCATTCCTCAGAATTCTTATTGGGACTATTCCCACCTTCTTCAAAGTGATCCTCTCAGCCCCTTTGATGCTGTTCTTTGGTTCCAGTTTGAATTTTAATCATGTGGCATGATTATATTATGTTATTGTAATCATGTTTGTTTACGATTACAAAATGTAAATTTTTATGGATAATATCTAGTTACTATTATATATAGATTAAAAAACCATCTTTTCAATGTTTTAAAACATTACCTTGTTATTATTGATATTTAGGAATATCAATATATGTTTTAAGTTAGGAAGATAATAAAAGACGTAAATAGTCTATATAAAATAGTAATAATGTGATAATTATATTACTATAATAATATTATGATTAGAAAACCAATTGTCTAATTTACATTTTGATAAAATAATATCATCAAGTTTATTTTTAGTAATAATATTATTTAAAAGTCATGATATTGATTATCTTTACAAAACTATTGTAAAGATTGCATTATAACCTAAAGACTATTCTATGATATAAACCTAGTCTTTGATTATCATTCGTACACTACATTGATATTTAAAAGTTCAAGTTATCATTTTGAATAACGTTTAAATTTAACTTTTCTTGAGTGGGACACTTGGGCATGTAACGTAGTTGGTCATTCAAGGTTTTAAAATGAATAAAAATAATAATTAGGGAAATTAGGGAAATATTTGAGGTATAAATTAGGGATTTTATAGTTTGGATAATGAAAGCTAATAGAGAAATTAGTTGAGTTAAAGAATAATAGGGATTATACATGGAATGATAGCTAAGAGTTAACAGATGCATGTAAATTTTGAATGGTAAGAGATATATGAGGAAAATATTGATAAGAGGTGAGCCATGGAGGAGAATGATACATGAAGAGGAGAGGAGAATGAGACACGAAGAGGAGAGGAGAAAGGGCCAAGAAAGGAAGTGAAGGAATTATAGTTCATTTAGTTTCAAATTTGGAAGTGATTTTGAGGTTGGTAATGTTAATTACTATTATATTATTTAAGAAATTCTATGTATGGTTTGAAGTCATAAGATTTATAATATGAATTTATATTTGTATTAGATATAGTCTTATCCCTACGTATGTCTCATCCATCCACAAAGCTAATCCATTACCTCTAAATCCTATGACTGAAAAATAGTTTTATATAAACATGGAACCATAGAGGTTAAATGAGTTTAGTTTGCTTAGACTATGTGATGCCCTAGCTTGAGATAGAAATCTAGGTAGATGGTTTTGTTGTATATAATTTAGACTGAGTATTTGAAACTCTAGATGTATATTCATATAAAATGATTATTTAAGATAATCTAGACTTATGATCCAAAATTGGACTAGAGAGAATGTTATACAAAGAATAATTTTCATATATTACAAAATAAACTAGACTAGGAGAGTTTTAATACTTTGGATCTATTCCTCATTTATTTCATTAGAGAGAATTTATAACATAAAATATTCAAATAATTAAGACTTATCTATAATATTTTTTTGGAGTTAGATTAGTAAATACTCCAAATTATTGGAAATGGTCGCTATAGGTAAAATGCTTGAAAGGGTACACAAACACACACTTAGCTAAGTAGATAAACTAAGTATACACACACACACATAAATATAATATAAATTTTTTGAGTATTTTAAGATTGTTCAAGTCAAAAATATTATGAACATATTTAAATGGAATTATTTAGGAGACTGTCTATTTGGTTAAATATGTATGTTGACTGTGTAATTTTGATAGTTAAGAAAAATGAAGATAAACATATATAACTGATGTTATGCCTTATTTAATCCATGTTTATATACATATAAATGGAATGTGTATTCAAGAAATATAAAGTTGAGTATATATATGTGGTCTATGTATACTTGAAATGTGAACATGACACATAAACACATACACACACTTATACTAAGAATATACCTATCACACATAGTTGTGATATTATGTATATATGCTTAATCCATTATCATAAACCTTAAAAATTATGAATAATTATATAAATGGACTATGTACTTGTGTCTTTCAAAATAGATAAAATGTTTATTTATCAACCATATTCTTATCATTTAAAATTGATAATAACATGTAGTGACTATGTGAATATAATTATAGAAAACCATGTATATTTATATTCAAAAAATTAAGGTAATTTGGATTAAATATATAGATCACATAAATAAATGAACTGTATCATGTTTACAAAGGAACAAAGTATAAAAAATGGAATACAAAAGTATAGATATACTAATTGTGTGCTACTTGATAGGAAGGATATATGAATTTTGTAATTATTTGTCTTTAAATATAAGTAACATAAGTTTGAGAACTATGTATACATATAAGTTTAATGTGAAATGATATAGATTCAAGTTATTTTTAAAAATAAAAAAATAATGAATTATAGTCTTTAAAGTTCATAAATATTAGTTGGAAATTGACTGTGATAGGGTATGTGAAATTAGTATTTGATGTCAATTTGATTCATATCAAAACTCAAAATGAGTATAATTTTTTTTAAAAGCTAAACCAAGGCTAAGTATAGGTCTATTTGGGTTTAATGTTATATATTTTGTTTCCAATATTACATGTAAAGTCAAAGGACTTAAATAAAGGGGGAAAAAAGGGTATTGGATTTGGAATGGTTATGTATCATAATCATATAAACATATTTTATATTGAAGTTTATGAATCTAATTTTTGGCTTGAGGAAATGTTAAGACCCTATTTAGATCTAAATGCTTATTCATGAAAAGTTAATAGAATCATATAGTACTATAAGAAATTGGGAAATACTTTAGTATGATAGAATAGGGACACACACACACACACACACACACACACACACACACACACACACACACACACACACACACACACACACACACACACACACACACACACACACACACACACACACACACACACACACACACACACACACACACACACACACACACACAAATAATGCAAAGTGCATAAATATATGATATATATCTATATGTGAACTTAGGTTCACATATGCATAAATATATTATTTGCATACATTGGATGCATGCCTATAATTATAGATTTTGGCTAGTAATAAAATTAAATAATCCTAAGGTTTGGGTACTATAATTATATGTATAAAGCCTCCTCAAAAAATTATAATAAGATGAAAGATTATGATTTTGATTTATTATATATATTTTCTTTTAAATCATTATGATTTCTAGTATAATTGAGTGGTATGTGCAATATACTATGAGAATGTTTTTTGTACTACATTTGTATTTTGTTTACAAACATTAGATCGTGCAGTATAAGTATGTATTTTACCAATTTGGTATTAAAAACATACTTTTTATGATTATTATTTATATGATAAATAATGTATAAAAAAATCATTCATAAATTTGATGGATTAAATGTATGCATAAAGATTATTCCTGTAAGTGGCATATTTTTATACCTACTAATAGAAATAATCTATATGAATCTATCAGTTAAATTATTATTAACCAAATCATTAGTCTCTTAAATAATTCCATTTAAATCTATTCATAATCTTTTTGACTCAGACAATGTTAAAATACTCAAAACCCATATATTATATTTATGTATATATAAATATATACTCAATTGGTAGATATACCTAACTGAGTATATATATATATATATATTGGAGTTTTTTACCTATATGAATATACATTTAGAGTTTCAAAAACTTAATCTAAATTATATATAGAAAAATCATCCACCTAGATTTCTATCATGAGTTAGGGCATCACATAATCTAAGCAAACCGAGCCCATTTAACCTCTATGGTTTGATGTTTATATAAAACTAGTTTATACTCATAGGATTTAGAGGATAATGGATTATAATTTTGTATGTATGAGCCATCCACAAGGCTAAGCTTGTATCCAATAAAAATATAAATTCATTTTCTAAATCCTATTACTTCGAACCATACACAAAAATTCTTAAACAATATAATAGTAATTAACAATACCAACCTCAAAATCACTTCCAAATTTGAAATTAAACAAACTAGAATTCCTTCACTTCCTTGCTCAGACCTTAATCCTCTCCTCTTTATGTCTCATTCTCTTCCATGGATCGCCTCTTATTAATATTTTATTCATCTATCTCTTACCATTAAAAATTCAAATGCATATGTTAAATCTTAGCTAGCAGTCCATTTATATAACTATTCATAGTATTAAAGGTTTATGATAATGGATTGAGCATATATACATAATATCACAACTATGTGTGATAAGTATATTATTAGTATAAGTGTAAGTTTGTGTGTGTGTGTGTGTGTGTTATTCACATTTCAAGTATACATAGACCATATATATATATATATATATATATATATATATATATATACTTAGTTTTATATTTCTTGAATACATAGTCCATTTATATGTATATAAACATAGATTAAATAAGGAATAATTTTAGTTCTATATGTTTCTCTTGATTTTTTTTAACTATCAAAATTACACAATCAACATACATATTTAACCAAATTTATACTCTCCAAAGAATTCCATTTAAATATCTTCATAATCTTTTGACTCAGATAATTATTAAAATAATCAAAACCCATATATTATATCTATGTATATATATAAATATTTAATCAGTTATTGATATACATAGCTAAGTGTATAAGTGTATATATATACCTTTTGAATAATTTTACCTATATATATATATATATATATATATATATATATATATATATATATATATATATATATATATATATATATATATATATAGAGAGAGAGAGAGAGAGAGAGAGAGAGAGAGAGTTTCAAAAACTTAGTCTAAATTATATATAGCAAAACCATCCACTAAGATTTTTATCTCAAGCTAGGGTATCACATAGTCTAAGCAAATTGAACCTATTTAAGCTCTATAGTTTCATGTTTATACAAAACTAGCAACAAGATAATGGTTTAAAATATTTCAAATATGTTTTTCTTAGTCTATAGATAATAGTAACTAGATATTATCCATATAGATTTACGTTCCTGTAATCATAAACAAACATGAGTACGGTAACATAATATAATCATACTACAACATTATGCACTAAGTCTATGTAAAATATATACAATGCAATCATGCACATAATTTATTCCACATATAAGTATTAAATTGAAATAACACTCACTAACACACAAAATCTAATATTTACATGCAAATAACATCAAAAACATACAATATTTAATAGTCTACATAATGCAAATAACATGTATTATCTAATGTAGCGTGTGAATGGGTTTTATTAGTTCCTCTATCATCCATCAACATCTCCATGTCACCCTCTTTTATTATTCTCTCCCTTTGTCATGCTCTGATGGATGAACTCACCTGCATCCAACTCATGACAAGAAGGTAGTTAGCCCAATACATCATGATATATATCATAAAAACAATGTTGTAACAATAATTAACAAAATCAAAATGTACATAATTCATAATAAAACCAATTAATAGTGATGAAATAATGAAATAAAAGTAACATACAACTATCCCATAACAACTTATGACTTACAATTTAGTATAAAGTAACTAATTAATCTAACAACCATAATAATCCATTGATAATTAGGTAAATTAGCTTAGTGAGAAATTGGAATGTAACAATCTTAGGGAAGGAAAACAAGTTGTTGACTCTATGGTTGCTTCATATTAATTCTTTGATCCTCATCCCATTATGCTATAATTTTATTTCATAGTTTCAATCAAGACAAAACCTCTTGTGTGCAAAAATCCTAATGACCAAACCATTTCCCATTATCAATAAATATAATGGTCCATTAGTCTTTAAATTATCTAAGAGTGATGAAGCTATTCTAGATTTCTTGTGATATTATGATGGCATTCCATCATTCCACCATAAGGGTGGATTATCACTTACCTAATATCCCACATTGGCCCTTTAGAGTGAAAACTATGATTCTTACTACCATATTGAGTATTACCTATCCTTTGATGATGAACATGATGTTTTAAATGTAAAGCATGAAGATATTGATATTCACCCAACCCCTGAGGTGTTTGAGGATGGAAATGACTCCCTTATTGAATAAACCATTGGCATTAACATTAGGATGGAGGATATTCCCAAAATTCTCAAGTTAGGGTCTTCACTCTCTAAACAGGAGGTGGAATACCATAAGTAACTCCTCACAAAACTCTCAAAAGATTTCACTTTTTCTTACACTGACATGGTAGGCATAAATTCCAATATGGTTTTCCATAACATAGTTAGAATGCTTGATGCAAAACCAATAAAACAAAATATCAATCCCCTCAATTCTAAGGTCATGTTGATGTTAAAAGAGGAAGTTATTAAACTTTTAAAAGTTATATTTACTAAGCCAGTGGACTATTCAATGTGGATTTACAAAATTATCCTTATCCTCAAGAAGAATAGTAAAATCAAGATATGTATATACTTTACAATATAAAAAAAATGTCCAAAATATGAATTCCCTCTCCTATCCATTATCATCATTATTGGCACTACCACAAGATATGAATTGTTATTTCTCATGGGAGAGTTCTTGGTATATAATCAAATCCAATTTTTTTATGAGGATCAGAGTAATAACTCCTTTACTATGCCATGATGAACCTTTTGTTATGTCATGATGCCTTCTAGTCTCAAAAACATAGGGGAAACATATCAAAAGGCCATGACCCACATATTTCATGATCATAGTCACAAGATAGTGGAGGTTTACATAGATTATCTTCTAATAAAAATGAGATGACCAATATACCACTTAGAGGTGTTACAAATAATATTAACATGTTTAATCAAATGTAATGTTACTCTTAATATATAAAATGTGTGTTTATAGTCACCAATGGAAAACTCATATGATATATCATATCATAATGTAGGATTAATATTGAACTAATAAGATATAATAAATATTGGAAATACTCCCTCCCATAAATGAATTTGGAATTAGAACATAGATAGGTAAGTTGGGATACATTTGATGGTTCATTCTTAATCTTGCCTATGTCATTCATCCTATCAATAACCTACATAAAAAGACAAGTGGATTAAATTGGATAGATGATTATTAAGAGGAATTTTAATTAGTAAAATTATTCCTTATTTCTCCCCTATTATTATGGCATATAGTCCAATAAGCCCTTGATAATTTACCTTAGAGTGATTGAGGTGTGCTTCACATGTATGTTGGCTCAAGAAAATGATATTGATATAGAATGTTCCATTTATTTCATTACTCATAACCTTGAGATTATAATATGTGATACACTCAAGCATAAAAGGAATGCTTATCCATAATGTTTACAACCAAATTATTGTGACATTATATGATCAATTAATAAATATAGGTTATCATGAGGTATCAATCCTTACATACTTTTATAACCCATCCAACTCTCTCTAAGAAGGATGGGCACTTCATCATGATCCTAAATGAGTTTAATATAACTTACGAAACCAAAATTCCATTAAGGGATAAATAATTTATGATTGTTTAGTTGATTCTCCCTTGGAAGTTAATGACCTCATTGATACTAAGTTTATCTATGAATTGATCTGATATGTATAAAACCTACTATTAGCTCCTATCCTTGGTACATAGATATTGTCAATTACCTAATCGACCACACTCATCCTAAGAAAACCAAATCAAAACAAAAGATAAAACTTCATGTCATCACATCCAAGTATATTATTATAGATATTTTCCTTTATCATAAGTTCTTTTATGGCATGTTGATCCAATGTATTGACTAGGAGGAGTCATGAAGAGTCCTCTTTCATTGTCAAATTGGAATTTATTATGGAAACTTTGATAGCCACCCAACTACTTGTAAAATCCATAAGATGGGATATCTATGGCCCACTTTAGACCATGATGTAATTTGATAAGTATGTAAATGTGATAATTTCCAACATTTTCATAGGAGATACATACTCCCACTAAGGTGTTGTAACCCATTGTCACTCCATGGGCCTTTTCCACTCAGGGTTTGAATATAGTAAGTAAGCTCTCCCTTAATTCCTTATATGATCATCACTTCATTATCATGGAAATTGAGTATTTTACAAAGTGGGTAGAGCTTATTCCATTAACAACTATTATGGGTTTAGTTATCATAAATTTTATCTTGAACTAAATAATTTTTTGATTTGGGGTCCCACAGGTCATCATTACTGACAATAGGTCCGCTTTCAAAAATGTTGAGATTTGGGAGTTATGTAAGAAGTTTATTATGTCTCACCAATTGACCTAATTATACTACCCATAAGACAATGGTTAGGCCAAAGCTACTAAAAAAAACCTAAAGCTAATTTTGGTCAAAACTATCAGAGATTCTAAATGAGATTGGCTCTTATAGCTCTATCCAACAATTTGGATTTATAAAAAAACTAAATTCACCCATGGGGATAACTCAATAATTACTCATGTTTAGATTTAAAACTATCTACCCTTAGAAGTATAAATACCTAGCCTTCACATTTCCATCCAAGGCCTCCTTGATCATGAAGAGTATAGAGAGGTTTGGCTAGCTAAAATAGAAAATTTAGATGAACGTCAGATCACCATAAAAAAAAATCATATTTATTATGATCATCATATGGGTATAAAATATAATAAAAATGTCCACAAGTTCTTAATTCTTATAGGATACCTTCTCCTTAGGCTAAATAGTTAGATTGACAAGAAAAAAGGAGAAGGTTAGATGTTTAGACCTAATTAGTTAGAAGACACACACACAGAGTCTAGTGATAAAAGAGTTCAAAAATTGAGCCTATTGATTATGGAATTTAGAGAGCAAGGATTTTAATGAGTTAGTGAACTATCTTCACCTAAAACACACACACACACATAGTACTTTCACATCACACTATTCTCATTTGTATTACATTTTCATTGTTTGTATGTTCATTTGCATATTATATGTGTTGTTTAATGATTATGTGGATTTTTAGTTCACACAACTAAAAAAAATTATAATGAAACATATCACATTATTCCATTCTCACATTATCCTATTACCTCATATAAAACATTTTCAAAATTAGCATCATGTTGGTTCTTGCCTTAGTTCATACAATCAGATTCCATATATTTTCCCTGCATCTTCTTACAAAACTTAGAAAATGTTAGCCTACATTCTAGTCCAAAGGCTTGTCCATGATAGAGTCTCCTCTTACGGTGACTTCTAAAGCATAACATTATCATGCTCAAAATTAGGTAACTTTACTCACCTATCTTAGTCCTTGGTGATGAGCAATTGCATCTTAGTAGTTGAATCGGGCTAAGATTTGGGGATAAAAGCCTTAAAAATAAGAAAAATAGACACTAATATGAAAAATCAAAAGTTTATGAAAATATAAAAGTCAAATTACACATCTCTCACCCTTTTATAATATTGATTGTTGATACCTTACATATTACTAGTTACATAGGGTTAGCATTGGGGAGAATTTCCATTACTTGCCTACATATAACCTTTGGTGATGATCCCATTTGTCTTCCCAGAGTCATAAGTCTAAGTGTAGGGGGTCAGAAAGAGAAGTAAAATCCAAATGTGGAAGAAATATAAAATCAAAGAGTGTCTAAATATAAATTTATTCAAAAACATTGCCTACATGCCTATGTTTAAAATGAGAACCTTTTCCCATTTACCAATTCTGTCAGGATTATTTATCTATAGGTAAAACCAATGAAGTTATTATTTTTTAAGTCTATCAAGAATTACTTTTTCCCATTTTATCATGAGGATTAGTTCATCTTCATTTTTACTATGAAATTTTAATCTATGGTTTTCATTAGACATCACCTCACATTTATCCTACTCTCATTTTCATTCCTTGATACAAATTTAAAGTCATATGTTGTGTACAAAAATAACTAGGTCATACCTACAAAATAAATGTTAGCATATTTAATATTTCATATATCTATCCATCACATTACAACATATACATAAATTTCCCCCCCTCATGTATAAGCATTTTACATAGTATTATATCAAAATCAAAGAGATACAAGTACATCAACACATGCTTAATCATATAGAGTGCATAATTTTAAAAATAAATACATGGAAGTTAAAGCCACAACACATGAATTATAAACCACTAAGATAAGTTATATATATATATATATATATATATATATATATATACATATCATGATAATTATTGAATTTGTACAAAAAGGATACCCAATACAAACACCTATATATAGGTATAATGTGCCTTAATACATCTAATAAAGAATTATCATATACAATGGTATGGAAAAACATCTATAACAAAGTTTAGGAGCCTATCCTCCACCTCTGAGAATGTCCCAAGGTAAAGGAATTTTGGGCGTTGTTGCTCCAGTATCATCTCTTGATAATTTCTCCTTTAGAAGCTACCTCACCCTCTCCAATCTAAAGGCCATTATGTTGGACCCTACTATCACCTCCCTTTGAATCTATCCTCCATTTCCTATAGATAAAGGATTTGCTTCCTCCTCTACCAACCATCATGTCTACTAAGGTCTCTAATCTCCCCACTTTAGCTAAAATTTTAATTTTATCTATCCTCAACACTATCACCATCATAAATACATGGAAAAATATTTCAAGGACATCCATGTTCTAACTAATATTATAGGGATTTTAGGATCTATCAAGAGATGGTATCTAGTTAAGCCACTACTCAGATTGAAAAGGTTGATTAAGGTGTCCCAATATCACCACTCTTACCTCCTATATGCCCCTATATATAACCCCACAGATGGGAAGGTTGCTTCCATAAGGAATTTTGAACTACTACGGTACTCTATCTATAGGGTGCACCTAAACCTATGAAATCTTATCCCAAAAATGAGTGGCCCTAGTGACTACTACAAAATAGTCCCCTCATCGACCCATTGCCTAACCATGTCTTAGCAGGGCAAGGAAATAATGTTGACCACTGTCAAATTACCCATTACTTGGGGAAAATCATAAAATGGTGCCACATATGTCTATATCATATCCTTAATATCCCTAAGCACTATAATTGACACTTCCCTCTAATAAGAGATGATCTACTCATATATCTAGCCCATGATGAATTTTAGGTGGTTGACAGAAATGGCCCTAAAACAAGTTTCATGGTATAGGTCACTATAGGTATGATCTAGTAACTCCTATATCTAAGAATATAATTATCCCCTCTCCTTAATGTATTACACAATCAGTGACAAAATGAATAGTAGCTTGTTGTTATCCTTGTCCTCCACTAGCTAGGAGATAAGGATGTTAATAGTGGCATTTTGTAGGTTGGGTATCATTGATCCCTAAACTTGAGAGATCCTCATGCCACACTTCACACCCACATAAGGTGTATCAACATCTCATAAATTATTTTCTCAACTCTGAGCCTCATGGCTGCTATCAATAACTTAAGTAGATACTAACTGACCTATCATGAAAAGGCCTGTAATATGGTAAATGTCAACAAGAGTGATCATCCACTCTTAAGGGGCCTAGGGGAATACACAAATGTTTTGATCAGGATCCTAATAGGTCAAAATTTTACAAAGTAATTGACTTGATGTTAGAATTATCCCTACCTACATAATCCACAAAATCCTAGTGTAATATAGGATGGATAACTCATGAATCATTAGAAGTGATAAGACTCATGGGAGCGACTCCATATCTTGAGATATAATCCATTATATGTAAGGTCATTACAACAAAGGAAAAACCCTAAGTTAGCTCAAAGGCTAGCTCTACCTATAAAAACAAGAATAATTATAGGTTTCAATTCTAGTTCCAACAAGTAAAATGACCCTTATTTATAGGTGGCAGTTACATAACCACTACAAAAGTTATATAACCACCTTAGGTGGTGGTTATACAAACACTATAGGTAGTTACATAAATGTATTTAGTGGTGGTTACATACTTTCCCATATATATAATGATAATTTTGGAACCAATATGATTATTACATAGACTACAAAGGTCGGTGGTTCCTTTTCTAAGTGAGGGTTTTGTTGGTCAGTGACATGCCTTGTAAAAGCCCTAAAAACTCCTAAAATCTACCAACAAGAACAAATTCTATACATTTTTACTAGTTTACCCTTTCCCACAAACATTTTAAAACTAAAATTTATTAAATTGATTGGATTTCTAGTGATATTTGATAAAAAATTACAAAAATGGGGTAAAGGGAAAAGGGCACAAAAATTACTTGATCTTTCCTTGAAACTCATCCCACTACTATATTTTTTATCCTTTCATTCTCATCTTCATATTGACTTATTTATTGCTTTAATTAGTTACAAGAAATATTGAGCTAAATAAATATCACAAATGATTGGCACAGATGAATTATTTTTGGGAAAGTTTTTGAATATATTGGTCCCCAAACTAGTTGTTTTATTTTGAAAACTTTCAATTTTTTGAATATTTTCATATTTCACGCATTTTTTAAAATTTAGAAATCGTATGCTAGTTAAATTGTATAATTTATTTTTTAAAATTGATGTTCTAATGAATTTTCTATCTTTCATATCACATTTATAGTTTTTTAGGTTCTTGACCACTTGGCATCAAATTTAGTCCCTTGATAGGATGGTTTAGTTAGTATGATCTTTCTCATGCATATTGTATGTATTATATCCATAGTTTGATTACATATTCGACTTATTTTCTTTCTTGTCACATTGCACTTGATTCTCATATTTTGTTTTCAAGTTTCATAGAGTCTCAACTAGCTTCATTACACCACTAATGTAAGTATTTATCACTTCCTATTTACATTAAATATGCCACTAATCAAGACTACAACCTTATCAATCCATGGCAAGGCATCTTCCTAGTGGATAAATATGTATGCACAATTTTTTTTCACAATGTGATATTCTTGACATGATAGATCTAATGATGATGTAGTGACCTCCTAAATAATGCTCAAACATGAACTCTATAACACTTTATTCTCTTTTGCTTCCCTATCTCTCAATTTCCCTAAAACCCCTTTCATTGGCCCTTATATTTTATCTCAAAAAATTTTCAAACACTTATCATTGGTTATGAAACTGCTCTATCATGTGATAGAACTACCCTATGAGGTTACAAAATTGATGCATTACTAATAGGTTCATCACTACAATTATGTAAACCTCCATGGTGGTCCAATCCTAAAATGATGGTTTTTTATTAAATAAAGGATGGGTTTTCAATCTATAGTAGTGGTTTTATACCCAAAGGTAGTAGTTATGTAATTACCCTTGCAAATAGGGGTAGTTTCATCACCCTTATTTTGCCTTCTAAATTTGGCTTCAATGATTCATTCCTTTACATTTTTTCATGATTATCGTCATCATTATTGATTTATACAACATAATTTTTCCTCCAATTAGTCCCAAGTCACTCCCTTTTCTATTTTAAATTATTTTGATTCCCTCCCAAGTTTAACTCCCAATTAAACTCCTTCATACAAGCTCCATTTCTCTTATACAAGAAAGCAAATTTTAGCTTGATTTTGGATCAAATTTTTTGAATTTAGAGATTAATATTTTTTTAATCCTTTATATTCATAACTTTTTACAATTGATTTGGATATTTTCTTTGATTGATTTCATTATCAACTACATAATTCTAGATAGGGAGAACCATTATTCTTGTAACCTAGTCTTTATAAACAATGTCTTCAACTAGCCATAATTAGATGTTACTTATTTAGATATATTATTATTTCATTAATATACCATTTTTATATTAAGTCATCCATATTCCTTATTATATGGTTCCTGGAATATTTATTTGGGTAAATGAGCTAGTATACAAAGGACCAAAATGCAATACATTTATTACCTTCAACTAGTCTACATCAAGATCATGTTGGAGGTTCTTAGATTAGATTTATTTATTTATTATTACAAACTATATTTTATAAAAATTTATATTTTTATTATCATAATATATATTTGAAATAAGAAAGAGGCAAATTTGATAGGAGAAAGAACTCTCTTTCTTTTCTTGTCTCTACTAAAAAAAGTAGTAGATAGATTCTTTGTTTTGCATCCCTTTCAGTAGATTTAATATCATTAGCATAAAATATTGTAATAAAAATTCAGTAATATTTTAGTAAACATTTCATACACTTATAAACAACATAGTGGTTAGTTTCCATATTCAAAACAAACTTTATTTCCCTTAAAACAATCAACAAAACCCTAGATAAGCTCTCGGTAAATAAGAGGCTTTTATATTTATGATTTTATCATTATTTTATATTAATTTGAATTTTTTATTATTTATATAAATATAAAATAATTAATTTATATTTATTTATTATTTTTAAGTGAATGGTTCAAAACTTGAAAGCTACAACTAGGAAAGTTGGAAAAGTTGATTAGTTTGTAAGAAAAATATAAAAGAATTAGATTATTTTTGTTTTGGGATCAATTATTTTTTATTTTTTTTAAATATTTATAAAAATATAATTCATATTAGACCCATATCCATAATTAATTAAAAAAACTACAAAACATCCTCACCTAGATTTCATTTAGATAAAGCTAAGAAAAATCAACATCTTTCACGATAGAGTATATATCTTCCTCTCTCCTTGCACACATTCTAAAATCATTGTAAAAGGATAAAAATAAGTTTTGATTCCATTTAATTCAATTTTTTTCATTTCTTTACTTTAAGCATTTAAATTTCATCAATAAATTATTTTACTCTCAAATTATACAAATAAAAATATTGTCTAATCACACAAGCCAAACAAAACCTTGCTTATAATAACACAAAAAATATTTAAATAATATATTAAGACAAGATAATATTTTTACACATTTCCTAATATGTATGAGATGACACTTCTTAAAAAACCCATTCTTTATAGATAATGCCTTTTCCTTAGGATTAGAGCACCTAGTCCCAGAATTGACATACAATATGATATTATTATTGAGCTTAGGAGAGAGATATTATGTTCTACCCTAATCCCTCAACCCAATTTTTACTACATAAATTTTTTAGAGGATAAATAATAATTTATCAATCCACCAATCATTATCCTTCCTTAGAAAATAAATCAAAAGTATAACATAATACAAGCTTAAATCCTAACCTCCACCCTTTTCTTTCATCTCCTTAGGTCTAACCTAATCTTATATCATTAAAATTTTTGGATGAAATTTATTGGGAATATCTAACTAAACATATTTTATCTCATTCTATGAGTCATTTAGACTAATCTCTCACATTTCCTTGGTCTTAGCATCGATTAGGAGCTTCCCCTACTTGTGATGTTAGAAACTAAAAGACTTTGGAGCTCTATTTATGCATATCTTGATGCTCTCAATGAGCACCATGACATTGATGATGTTTTTTTAGTTCAATTAGGATAACCCATTTCCACCACCTATTCTAAAACCTACTATATCTAACAACTAAACCAATAAATAGTTCATCTATTACATTGGCTACCTTGGCCTGACATCAGGGAGTTGAGTGCATAGTTTATAACATGTTATTCATGTGCACACATGTCTATTGGAAGACATAATATTTATTTTTCAAATCAATTAGAATCCCTTATAAGATAAAGGTAATGGTGAGACTATCATTTATAACTTGTGAGATGGTGAATGGTTTAGATTTCTATATTTTTAAAATTATAAACATAATTTCTCATGTTTAATACATTTTTGTTTTGTTGTAGGCCAATAATAACCATGTTGTAATAAATTTATAGACATCGTCTTGCCAAAAAAGTGTCCCCCACACTCACTATCATGTATTTATAAAATTGAAGTTCGTGCCTCATTTTTTATTAGGCATCTATTTTATGGCTTTTGGGCATTTTCATAGAAAACACACAAACTAATAAACTATTTGAAAGGAATGAGAATATTTACATTTACACTAAAATATAGTCAATGATATAAAATTTTCCTAATTCATCACATGAAATAAATATAGTAATTATAAGGTATCTATTAGATAAGAGAGAATATCTTGTTTGATACTCTATTCTACAGTATGATAGTGATCAAAATTCATTACAAGACTACATCACAATTTTTTATTATTTTTGCCCAATAAACATTGCATTAAACATGGATAATAACATCAATGCACGTGTCTACCTCTGACATAGGTGTCTAGTCAAGGATACATATAAGAATGGATACAAATTTAAGTCAGGTCTATGTTGTCACCTATATAAATATGTAGACGATATTTTTTTATTATATAACACCTCAGTCTTATACACTTGGAAAACTTTTAACTTGGTTGTTCTTCTTAGTTATACACATTTCTTGATTATGCAAGTCTTACATATGATCTATCTTATGCCCTTTGTCCTATATATTAGTTTAAATAGCCTTATATTAATTACATAGACATCCCATCTTAACAAAAATTCTTAAAATGTACTTATCTTACACCTCTATAAGTTTTAGGCTTATGCCTGCTCTCTTACTCCTTAGACACTAACATCTAGGCTAGATAGTAACAACTATGTACACATAATATTTTTAAACTTTATCAATTACTAATGATTTCTCTCTTATAGGAACCTTTAGAGTCTCAATATCTCTAAGTGAATGCCTTAAGGGGTGATCTAGGAAAGGGGTAGGCAAACCATTGGTGCTTTGCAAGATTATTGTCCCTATACTACCACCTACTATCTACACAAACATCTCCTAAAAACATTTCCATAAGCTTTGCATCCTCTTTGGAACCTTCCTCTAGTAATTTTATACCTTCATTAGCCCTTCCCTAGCCTAGAATCCTTCTTTATAGTTTATGATACACTATCAGCCCCATCAACACTATACTCTAATTGACAAAACTTATTTAGGGTCTAGGTCAGCCCCTGGCTAACCTAGACCAGGACTTAATTTGTTTTTGTCAATAATGATATAATTTTGATTGGATCAACCCTATTGGCTAAACTTTAGGAAAGGACTAGGGTTAGATCTATCTATATAAACACATCCATTTCATCACTTCTAATAGAAGAGAACAAGAAGAGATATATATTATGCATCTAATTATCCACTATTATACTTGAGGAGCATAACTTAGGGTTTCATACTTTCTCTGGAGATACAAATCTTGTCTTGTGGATAAGTATTTTAGATGTATAAATAGGTTGTGTAACCTAGAGCTTATTTATCTTTGTCATCCTTACATACCATAGCAACCTATTACAAATCACCTTAGCCAAGGGAGAGATTAAGGCTCGATGGGTTCATCTTCAAAGGTAAGTATTCTTAATTTTTTTCCTCCTTTGTAAGAGTAGATAGATATACATTTATACTTATCTCCTATGCATTAGGATTATGTATACATTGATGTGAATATATGTATTATATGCATGCTTAATTTTAATGTTTATTACCCCACTTTGTTCCACAAGCTTTGGTGAGCACTAGATTATATTTTACTTTACTTTTTATTAGTTTAGTGAATATGAAAACATAGGACCTAGTTAGGGTTATTTCATAGTTTTGTTTGACTGGAGGCTTTGTAACCCTCCCTAGTGATATTATTGTCATAAGTGATCCATTAAATAGGTCTAGTGGATACATCTTGGTTAGGAAATTGAATATATAATGTGTCAACACTTGGAAGTGTAAGTAGGATATATCTTCTCTGAGTTTGGATTGATTTATAGATTAGTTGTGTTTCCCTTTGCATACATTTTGGTGAACCTGACATGAATCTAACCCTTACAATTTTTATTTCATGCCATCATTTTTATCTTATTATTATAATTTTTTATATTTGTATTAATTTATTGAACCAATCAATATAGTTCTAACTTTCTATGTGCAGGTTTAACACACAATCACTACAAAATGACTTTGTTTTATCTGTGCAGGTCTTGACCAACTATAGGTTATTAGATCAAATAGTTTGACATAATATTATTATTTAGTTATAGATTAGCATACACTATCAAATATGTTGAATCTATCTAATAATTTTTTTAATCAATATACAAGTCAACAAATACTATCAAACAGGTTGACCCTATTCCTTATTCTTTTTCAACACATAAGGTTTTGTAGAATTTGGTCAAACCAATCAACCTAGTTTTCAAAATTTGATAATAACAACTAAAGAATTAAAACATAAATAATATTAAATCCCACTAAGGTTCCTTTTTTTATCTCTTTGTCATTTGATCTCTTCCTTAAATTATGTTTTCAAAAGTTAGTAGTATCTAAAATTGCAAACCTATAGCTAATTAGATCAACCTAGTCGACTTAGTTTTATAGTCTATGTTTTATCTGAGTGATAAAGTCAAAATTTTTGAATTTACTTTTAAAGACATTGCTTCTATAGAAAAATAATGACCCATTTGACTCTATTATGTACTATTTTAATATAGTGTCACTTGAATTGACTATGTATTATTCTTAATCAAGGAATTATCATCTATTTGCTAGTGATTAATTCACATTTTTATTCAGATGTTTGCATGATTAGAGTAACTCACATAGTCTAAATATTTGGTTTTTAAAATTACCATTTTAGTTACACTATTTTACTCTTTTATACATAATACCAAATCACTTAACATTCAAAACACATTTAAACATTTGTCTTCCTAAGGCCTACTTACTTGGATTTCATCACCAAGGGGTAAGCCAACTTGGTTTTCTATCCAAGTATAAATATGTTGTTAATGGTATATATTGGAAAATCACCCAACACCATTATCACTATGGGATTGTGAATTGAGGGGGTAGGCCCCAATACCAAGCCAATACCATTCCAAATATAGATCCCTTTCAGTCAAACATATTGAAACCAACTTTAGACTAATTTTTAGTTCCCTATTTCAACCAACTCTCTTATCACATTAAAATTAAAACTTTATAATAATCTAATAACACTTATGGTGACCAACTAGTTCACATTTATTTGTCATTCAGTTTCTTGATATTTAATCATTATGTGTTGTATTTCAAAACTTGTATTCACCAACATTGATACAAGTTTTGTGTTATGTGGCCCAATTGGATCAATAAAATTGATCCAATTATTTTTGTGTTTTATTTTATTCTTGCTTCCAATTATCTTACAATTTTTTTCTTATATTTTAGAACACTATCATCTTGGTCGATACAAACTTTTACAGACTATGTTTTACCTTCCTACCATTAGTACATAGTTGATCTGCATGATTATGTGTTCTTTTCTTCAGTTTAGTTCTCTGTTAAATAGTACATAGTAAAATTGAATGAATATCTATCCTTATAATCCTAATTTTCTTTTTTGTATGCAATACATAGTTGACTTGAATGACTATGTATTCTTATCTACCTATTGGGTTATAGAACATAGTAGACTAATTCAAAGTTGTATCCTATTTTTTGTTTTAATCTATCTTTGCATCATCATTATCCTTCTTAGCCTTTATCTTTCATATGAATTCCTATTTGAGGAAAACATAAATTGAACTCAACATATATGATGAAATTTACCAACCTAATAGGTTTTTCCATAAAAAATTGTTGGCTTCCACTTTAGATGAAAGTAATGTGCATGTGGCCACTCACACTATAAATTACAAGACTCTTCCTCATGAATTTTTACTGCATAACCCTCTATTATCTTTAAAAAATCCACTTGAATTAGAGTATAATATATAAATGTTTTTCTTCATTAATGAATTTACTCAACATCAAGGAAAATACCCTTTAGTATCTACAACCTTATGATAAGTGGTCAAGAAGAAGAATCCCATTCACATTCCCCCACATTATCACATGGATTTTGGGGAAATATCTTCTTTGCCTCTCAGCCTCTTTTTTATCTTTTTATCCCTTCTCATACTATGACCTCTTCTTCCTTGATTTATTATATATCCATACCTATTATCTCTAATAACATGGTAGGTTCAACATCTAGTGGAATTTTCCAAGACCCACTCTTCTCAATTCCTCTACTAGTGCATCATTTACTATCAATGATAATCATGCCACTAGTGTTTCTTTTTCTTATAACCCTTCTAATAGTGCATCTTTTACAAAACATGCTAATCATGCCACTAGTGTCTCATTTTATAAAAATGCCTCTCAAACCACTAATATCGCACATGCCACTACTTAGAGTGGTACCCAAGCCACCAATACCAATGCTAATGTTTCACATGCTAAGCACACCACCACTCAAACCCATCAACTTTTGTTGTAAAATATTAACCAAATGAATGATTTCCAAGATAATAATGCCAACCAAATGATGCAAATGTAGAATCACCTTATTTATCTCTAAAATCAACCTCAATATGTTCCATATGGACTACACAACCAAAATCCCCCCAACACCCCTTAGGGATTCCCTTGGCAACCTTATTACTCAACCACTTCTTGCTAACAAAATATTTAAACATCTTGAAAATGAACCTCTTACACTTCAAATTTCCAACATAGATATAGGATATATTACCCCTAGCATTATCTACAATGGGTCAATTGATCCTACTTTACATTTTTTAACATTAAAAGATATATAAAAATATTGGGTCAAGTTAAACACTTTTCCACTACTAAGATCTTAGTAAAAACCCTATCTAGAGATGCTTTAGACTGGTATAACCATCTCAAATCTCAATCTATCACTAGTTTGGAAGATCTAGTTAAAACTCTAGTATAATAATTTCAAACTAGTGACATCCCTTAAATACCTTAGCTCATTTTACTAATTATAAGTAACTTAAGATGGAAACTGCACAAGATTTCATTAAATGGTGGAAGACTTTATCTACCAAGTGTGAACACGACATAGTAGATGATAAATTTTTTCATAAATTTACCAATGATATATATCCTAAGTTGTAATATTAGGTGTATAATATCTCTCAAAAAAGTTTAAAAGAGGCCCTCAACTAAGCTAAGTGCCAAGATTTTCTCATGCATCAGTTTGAGCCATCCCAACCTCATATGGGTACTTACATGCTCATGAAAAAATAAAAATAATCATGCTACTAACAATGGTGCCACTAATTCCTATGATACCATTCGTAATATTCAATATATTTCTCCCAACCTTGCTTTATAATAATCTCCCCCTTTAAACCACACCTCTCATCCTCAATTTTATCCAATAAACAACATCAATGTTCATAAGCCATTATCCTTAGTGGAACTCCTAAAGCATCTACCAAGGCCTCTTTCATGGGTGCTTGATATCACTCACCCTATGAAATCATGGTACAATCCAAATAAATTTTATTGGATTCATGTTAGCTGGGGTCACTCTCATGAGACTTGTAGGCAATTTCATAACTTAGTTATAGATTTCCTCCTTGGTCTAAATTTTGACCATGATTCCCTAATTCCTAAATTTCAACAAGCCTATGAAATTTCCTTTAAATATCATGAAACATAAAGTAAAAATAAAGTTTTGAACTAGGCTAATTCTCATTTGGTCATTTATAAAAACCCTATTCCAAACCATCAAGACAATAATGATAAGCTGATTCCTTCCACTAATAACATTGATAGTATTATAGACCCAACTCCTAAAGGGAATGTGACCAACATGAATAACATGTGAAGGGTAGTTTCATTCATTGATTCTCATCCTACCCACATGCAAAAATCATCTCACACTTTCCATGTTATCCAAGATTTTTCCCAAACTCACCTACCAGAGTTGGGGCTAGAGGACCTTGTATTTTGTAATGAAAAAAATCCAACACCTCCATCACATAAAACCTATCATACCATTGATACAATTTCTCTAACCTCTTTACCCATCACTAATAATATTCAAACTTATAATATCATTTCTTTAAATCTATCAGATAACCTACATCAACTATCTCATCTTCTCATGATAATCAACCAATTTGTTCCCAAATTCAACCTCACACATCTTATCAACATAAATTTACATACACTTCTACTTTTCCTTTTGAGAAACTCCTCTAACATTACACCCCTCTATCCAGTAGTCCCCTCATTGGTTATGATGAATGGTATAATGTCATGGAACTTACTAATATCCCATCTTAAATTCCCTTTCTCTAACTCATTTGGAATTCTCCACATCATCACAACTACCTTATGCAACTCCTATTTGAAATGAACATCCCTCATCCTCCCCTATTAGGACATAAAACTACCTTATTTGGGTCAAAAGATAGAATCTTATAAAAATGTGAAGAGATGTCTATAAAAGTTGACAAAACAATGGACACTTATCTCTCTTTCTCTCTCAAATTTCCTATTACTTCTATGATTCCAGATGAGATTATGATTTATGTGTATGATCCTCCACTCTTTATAAGTGTCCAAATTAGTGACATCCAAGTCAAGCATGCCTTGATTGATGAGGGTTTAGGTACTCCTGTTTCCTCCTTCAAAGTCATTAAAATCCTAGGATACTCTAAATGTAATCTTAAGTTCACATGAAACATGTGTCAAGGATACAATTAAAATAAAATGCCTCCCTTAGGTTATGTGAGGATCCCTATTACTATCCCACCTATCACTGTTTGAGTGATGGTTATGATCTTCAATTTTCTTCTCTCCTATAATATCTTTCTTGGTAGGCCATAAACTCTTTACATAAGAGTTTTTTTCTCTTTTTCTTGCAAATGTGTCAAGTTACCTCATAATGGTACAATATAGAATTCAAGGTGACAAATAACCCGTGGAATTTTAAACAATTCCAAGACCATGGTGTATTCAAAATTCCAAACCTTGAACCCTTATGAAATATTCCATTCCATGAATATCAATGCTTTTATTTCCATGATAACTCTACATGAGGTTACCATGCTCACCTCAAAATCATTGGTAATATACCTCCTAACCTCTTAGATTTTAATGATGATGATCATGATGAGATCAACCTCAAGATAAAAAATTTTGATCTCTCTCCTCATCTCATTTCCCAACTTCCACCCTCTCTGAAGCTGACTTCCCATCAACCACCTAGTGATGATATACCCATAGTCTTACTTAAGACTCGACACTATATTCATCATGCTACCTCTAATGAAAAGTTCATACCTAATTGCACAATTTATATTCATACACTTGAATATGATGATGGTTATACTATAATAAACCATTTCTAGGAGGTCTTATTTAGGATTTAGATGCTAATATCCTTCATTATAATTGTTATTTATTTAAATCTTTCCATTTATCTTATCACATTTTATCTTATATAGTTCCTCATTTTAGCATTATTCTTCTTGTTCATAGGGTAGAGATGGTGCATTCACACGATACATATTTAGTTTCTAAAAAACCTCTTAAGAGCATGCTTATGTACTTTGATATGATTAGCCCCTATCACTTTGCTATATAATAATATCCCTATAGTTTTCTTTCCCTTTAGATTATTATTACTATCCTTAAATGTTTTTTTCATCCTACTTATCACTTGATCCTAGTTTGGATCCTATTATTACTTTAATTGAGTCTCTTCCTAATTATAATTCCACTATCCTTTATTCAAGATTAATCTAGTCTCTCCACCATCCCCACCTCCCCTTGGTGATGTAATTATTCCTTTATGACATATTACTCATGTGCCTTTCAGTCATTGTACTGAGATTGTAAATTATCCCAACCTTACCTAGCTTCTAATTTTACTCCCTTTATTAGTACACCAACAAATACTACTACCAAGAATATTTATTATTTCTATGACATAAATAATAATTATTCCACTCATTTTTAAGATCTTTGACAATATATAAACACCTTGCATCTTACTATTACTCAAGTTTTGACATTTGTAAGCAAGATTGGCCTAGTGAGATGAAGTTATTTTAAGACACATAAGGAGATGGATGATAGTTGCCACTGATATGTTAGTTAGATAAATTTTAAGACTAATGAAAAGTGTTAAGAGTAGAGAAATGGAACAATTAAACATGACATGACCATTGATTAAATCACTTGTCATTCCACAAGCCAAGGTAAAGGGCAATTTTTCAAAGCAAATGTAGGTTGTCAAACCAATTTTCAAACTTTAATGCCACTTGTAGGAGGACATAATATTTATGAGAGTAAAATTATCTTATAATACTTTTTGAGATAATTTCATAACTCCTATTTTTAATGTGACTCTCTCTCTCTCTCTCTCTCTCTCTCTCTCTCTCTCTCTCTCTCTCTCTCTCTCTCTCTCTCTCTCTCTCTCGTCCTTCTCTCCTCTTCTTTCTCATTTATATATATATGTAGCTTTGATAGGATATGTTGGTATCCTTCACTTGGGTATATTTAAGCCCTAAAAATTTTCAAGCCTTTTATTAATGAGAAACTTCAAGTTTAATCTCCTTCATTTACTAGTTTCAATATGCATGCTCAACTATCTGATCTTACTAAGTGATAGAATTGCTTCTTTGGTATGTTTGTCCTTTCTTGAATTCATGTTTAGTTTGTAATCCTTTTTGTATGTATTTTGAAGTGTCTAAGTGAGGTGTAAGTGTTTAGTGAGTTGTATTTTCAATAGTGCCATGTCATGACCTCTTGACTAGTCCTCCTAGCTCAAGTATTCTTCACAACCTTCATGAGAAGTATTGATGTAGAGAGGTATATTTACAAAATATTTTGTTTTAGGTTAATGTCATATTTTAAGTGGATTTGAATCTAGTTGTTAGTGGTCTACCAATTTTTTATGCATCACCTCTATTAGAATAAGTTTATCTCCATTTTCATAGCAAATTGTAGATTAATGTTTGGCCCTAAGTGATTCATCAAGGGGATCTATCCCTTTAATATATATATTCACCTCTAAAAATTATCACCCACAAAATATGACATGTTTTAATGTTACATAAAATTTAAGGAGGATGTATTATCCCTCCTTAGGGTGCAAATTTGATTAATAATAGGTCTAACTATACTGTCCACTCATTTTATAGTTTTATCATATAATAGGATATTCTACATGATATTATGATGCCATTTGTTATAAAATATCCATGTTGTACCTTATACATTACATAGATTCTAAAATTATTTTCATTGTAATCAATTGGTCATTATTTCAAGAATCAAATATGGGTACCCTCTATAATATATGGTACTTTCTCCTCCCCATCCACCATTATAGTTAACTTTTACATATATTCAAGATCAAAACACATTTTAAATTTTTTCACCTATTCAAAAACTTTCTATTTGACCAATTTAGTAAAAAGTACAAAGGTATCAAAAGCAACCAATGCAAAAAAAGCATAATATCAAAAAAATGTGGAAAGCTCACAAAAAAAGCCATCACATGCAACACATTATAAAATGATGATGAATTTAGATCCACATGTGAGACAAAAATAAAAAAAAATTGGAACAATATTATATGAGTAGTGATCTAGATAGTTTCATTACATGAGTAGTGATCTAGATAGTTTCATAACATGAGTAGTGATCTAGATAGTTTCATTAAAATGGCTGGTGTATTTTTAGATTCCAAGTCATGTATATCTATCAATTTTTATCCATGAAAGGTATTCCTTCCATAGCTTATTAATATTCCTATAATGACTCTCATCTTGATGGGATCACCAATTATCACTTCTCAATTTTAAATATCTAAAAAATTCAAAAACATTCAAATAACAAAAAAGTAAAATTTTATTATATGTAGCTTCTTGATTGTTT